>CAVMBE010000017.1:0-423950 GCA_963674455.1 Lecanosticta acicola | reverse complement strand
CCGCGCGTGGAGTGGGCGCACGTGCCAGCTGTTACCTAGAGGGAGCTAGTCCGGTTTGGGACGTGGACTTCACGAAAGTTGGACATGTGGCAGGAGACATCTTCTATACATCTCCTGATATTGCTTGGCGTTTGCCCGCGTTTGGGAACGAGCGGCCTGTGCGAGAATGGACACCCGAGTCCAGGACTACGTGGACGACAAGCTGCAGTCTTCCGCAGACTTGGAATCACTGGACTCGCTCCTGGAGAATGTCAAGTCTCAGCAGGAGCTGCTGAGGAAGCAGGTTGGTCAATACTCGTAGCACATTCTTTCCTCATGCATGGTGCTGACCACGAGTAGCTCGAAGACGCTAGACGCGACTACGCCGAGGTGCAAGAGAGCGCCAATGTCCATACCGAATCCGTGCAACGAAAGGCTTTAGCGTTCCAACAGGAACAGGAGGACATCGATCGACGGCTGCTGATTGTCACTCAGTCCGAGACCAGCGATGAAGCGGTGCAAAAATTTGAGGAGAGTATGGGGAGACTGCGCAAATTAGACGTCGCTGCAGGATACGTGGAGCTGCTGAAAGAGGTGGATGCGCTGAAGACGGAATGCGTATCCAGGCTGGGAGAGGATGATGATGCCGCACTGGAGCCATACAACAGACTGCAGCACTTGGTCGCCAGTCTGAAGCCCTTGCAAGATGCTGCTGAAGGCGCTGCTCCCCATTTACTGGATCACATCGTTGCCAATGTGCAGGAGCTTCGCCGGAACATCCAGACGGCATTTGCAGAGAACCTGGAGAAGACGCTCAGGAAGATGAACTGGCCCAAATCGCGAGACAAGATCCCCCTATCGTTCGAGAAAGAATGGACGACCAACTTCGGAAGGCTACTCGACCTGCAGAAGCAGGAGCTGGAGGATCGAGAGCACGACCACAGCCGAAGCCCGGAGGAAGACCCCGTGCCGCTTTTGCCGTTCGAAGTTCTGATACATCCTTTAGAGCAACGATTCACATACCACTTCTCCGGCAACAAACCCACTAATCGTCTGGATAAGCCGGAGTACTTCCTCAATCATGTCCTCGACCTCATCTCGGATTACAGCGACTGGATCCAGGACAATTCCCAGCCGGTCCTGTTACGGCACTTCCGGCGCTCAGATATTGCCTTTACTCCCGCTTATATTGATTCGACCTGTGCTTTCATCACGGCTCTCGTACCCATGGTCAAGAACAAGCTGAATACAGTGGCCGGGCAGTTGTCGAACCAGCCTGCTCTCCTCAGCCATCTCGTTGAAGAAGTTATCAAGTTTGACACCTCGTTGCAGGATATGTACGGCTACAGTCCAAGCTCACCTTCGATACCTTGGCGCGGTCTCTCGTACTTCCTCCTAGACAGCCGTGGGTACTTTGATCAATGGCTCGCCGGAGAACAAAACTTCGCTCTGAAGAGATATCACTCCATTATCGAGTCACCCGAATCTGCGGAGTTGGATTTCGACGCGTTCGGATCGGAGACCACGAAGCCTTCTAAAGCTGCTATCTGCGTCAACGATCTGTTGGAGACCATCACCGAGCGATATCGCAACCTATCCAGCTTCAGCCAAAAAGTCAAGTTCTTGATTAAAATACAAATCGAAATCTTTGATCAGTACTACAAACGCCTCTCTGGCGGTCTCGAAGCCTACCAGACTGCCACTACCACAATCGGACGCAGAGTGCAAGGCTTGTCCAAGGAAGATCTTGCCAAATTGGAAGGCGTGAACGGCCTCGACTACCTCTGCCGCATTTTTGGTTCGGCTGAATACCTGGAACGTGCGATGCGAGATTGGAGCTACGATGTCTTCTTCCTCGAACTCTGGGCCGAATTGGACTACCGCTCCAAGAACAAAGATACCATTAGCGGGAAACTCGATTTTCATGATGTGCAGCAGAAGACCAGCTCTGCTCTTGGCGCAGAGAATGATGGTGGCCTGGAAGGTGCTCTTTTCGACGAGACGGCGGGAAACTACCATCGAATTCGCGACCAGAGTGAGGCTGCTCTGAACGCAACGCTCAAATATGACTTTCAGCAAGCTCTCAGACCATATGGATCTATTAGGACCTGGGCCTCGCTTTCGTCTAGTACGGCCGGTGCTTCGGTCTCTGCGGAACTAGATCCCACTCTCCGCCTCCTCACGGAGTACTTTGGTTTTCTTCGCAAGGCGCTTGGTAAAGCTCCTCTGCGCCGGATTAGCCGAGCTGTCTGTCATGTCATCGGAGACTATGTCTGGGATCAAGTTCTGCAGCGCTCTTCTTTCTCTACCGCGGGCGCCACGCAGCTGACCACGGACATCCGCGCCATCTGCTCCAATCTGGATCGATACATCGGAAAGGGACAGGCGCAGATGGGAATGCGGAAACTGCTGGAAAGCGTGACGCTACTCTCACTGCCAGTCCGAGGCGAAATCCAGCGCGTGCAAGCAGGAAGCGAAGAAGACGATGGATCCGCATGGGAGGAAACGAATGGCGATGGAGACGAAGGAGAGCAAGAGGGAAAGGATATGAGTTTGTTCCAGGTTGAGAGATTGGTCTTCATGGACAATGAGAGTGCGAGACACGCCCTTGAACAACTTGGTCTGGAGACCTTGAGTGAGGGCGATGCAAGGGCGATTCTGGGGAGGAGGGTTGAGATTTCGAGTTAATTAGTACATACAGTTGGTCACTATGCGAGCCAGATTGCCGCAATTTCATGCAAAAAATCATTCCCAATTGCCAATTGCTGCATCACTCATGAAACTCTCCGAGTAGCACCGCTGTCACTAATCCTTCAAGCATCGGTCTTGGAAGCCGCGTGGAGACCGCCGACATGACCTGCTTCCTTGGCAGCCTCGGAGCCCTTGGTGAAAGTTCCATCCGGGTTACGGTCCGAGGTGGAGGACTTCTGTAAGAACAGTCAGCGTTTTGCTTTCTCTAAGACGGATATGGCGGCAGACGCACCTTGCTATCGTCCCCATGGTTGGCGTGAAGACCGCCGGCGTGACCTGCCTCCTTAGCAGCATCTGATCCCTTGGCGAAGGTGCCGTCTGGGTTGCGGTCGGCAGTGGAGTGGTTTTCGGTCTTGTGGTTGGCGGTCTTGTGGTCTTCGGTCTTGTGGTTGGCGTGAAGACCTCCCACATGACCGGCTTCCTTGGCCGCTTCAGAGCCCTTGGTAAAGGTACCGTCGGCGTTGCGGTCGGCAGTGGAGTGGTCTTCGGTCTTGTGGTTGGCGGTCTTATGGTCCTCGGTCTTGTGGTTAGCGTGAAGACCACCAACGTGGCCAGCTTCTTTCGCGGCATCAGAGCCCTTGGTGAAGGTGCCGTCGGCGTTGCGATCGCCAGTAGCGGTAGAAGTGGTCGTCTAAAGCAAACGTATGAGAATTCTGGTTCGTAAGGTGATTTTGAGAAGGCAAAGAAGTGACTGTACCGTGGCATCGTCTTTCCCAGCAGCATGGAGACCACCGATATGCCCAGCTTCCTTTGCGGCGTCAGAGCCCTTCGTGAAGGTGCCGTCGGCGTTGCGGTCGTTGGAAGACATGTTGACAGTGAGTCCTTGTGAGCGTAGAAGAAACGAGGTTGTGTGCGAGTTGTGTTGGGCGTAGAAGAAACAGTGAAACGTTGAAGACTTCGATGTCTGAGGTGTGTATGGGAGAGCTGAAGCTGTTCGACGCGTTTTATGACGTGCGAAGGTGTGTGAAACCCTGAAGCAACTAGCCAACTGGTGGCGCGTGCACGTGATTGCTGTTGCCTTGCAAAACAAGAAGGAGCGGATCAGCGCGCTAATAGCAGCAAACAAAACAGGGAAATGCGAATTCTTGCAGATAGTCAGAGCCAGTGGAACTACGTCGTTGCCTGCGCTCCAGGCACGCGGTCAGGGCCAAAAGTTTCGTCCGAACAGTTCTGTTTGTTTTGTTCACCTTTGGTTACGTGCAGTCGCGTATGACATTTGTGCCAAGTGAAATCCATCCCAGCCAGGATCGGGTTCCCTGCAGCAGTTCGCAGTCCACTTTCGAATAAGGTCCAGGAATTTGTGGGACGTGGGTAGTTAGGTCCAAGAAGCAACTTCAGCCAGCAGTTTGGATCGCCTTTACGGCCACCACATCTTCATCTGAAAACTTCCGCATGGCATGGCCAATGAACTGCCATGTAATTCTAAAGAAGCAGACAGCACGGGGATTCCAGTTTTTGGAGCCTAACAATGGCGTTGGCTGTGTTCGAATTCAGGTATAGATAGATCGTTCCGCTCGCCCGGCCACTGCGAAATCTACTGCATTTCGATAGACCTCACACCGATCGCTGTTGAGGGTTTCAAAACCCGTTTATGCTTGAGCGTGGCTGTCTCGAAGTCGAAGATCCTCCCGAACGGACGGCATGCGGGGATCAGCTGCGATCACTTGGGGAGTGATTCACGAACCCATACAATGTCGACTCTGTTTCGTACTGCGTGCTGCTTGCGCAGATACTCGATGGCACTGTGGCTCTGGGTCCAGCAAATACCGTTGATATGTGCGCAATAGGCATGTTTGATGGATCATGTTGGTACAATGGAAAGAGGACAAGTGAGGTCGAAACAAAGGGACGGGATGTGGGAAGACAGAGGATGGGACTCGACGCGGAAGTGAGGCCGCGCGCGTGGCGTGCACGTGCCACTTTCGTCAGAGCTTCAATTCGAGGAAGAACAAGTGAAGTCGGATGATGACCAGCGCTTCTTCGCCATTCAGTCCCTTTGTTGGTGCCTAGGCAGCGTGCTGCCAACGACAACCACAACAACTTGTGCATATTCCACTCCTAATCGCGCCATCGACCGCCGTATACTTCGCTCGCGAAACAGCGTCCACACCAGATCACCAACGAGTTCGAGTTTCATACAACGACCGAGTACGGCGGACCTTTGACTACTGTTCGCCTTCTCTTCGCGAGCATTTCACTGTAAATTAGGGCTACGACAAGCCAGACATCGCCATATCAGCATCGATCCACTCCGAGATAGCGTCGCGACCCCAGAACTCCCCATTCCAGAGAGGCATGCCCTCCATCCCTAGCGGTCCTGGAAAGACTGCTCCTAAACTCGTACAAGACTTCCTGCTATTTGACCCTCTGCGTACTGCGCAGGGCCAAAACTACCTCACAGACTTCAGCCCGACCGTTGGCGACGGCCCACAACTCGCTCCGGTGATAGGCAGCTGCAAACATGAGTACAGGACAAAGCATGAGCAGAGCGTCCTGCCGCCGCTGGATTTGCGTCCAGATGGTGGCAGTGAGTATAAATGTGCGGTGATATGCAAGAAATGCAGAATTCACGCAGATGTGCACATCCACTTTGCATCGGCCTCGAACCCATGTCCCAATCACGATTACCCGCTCCATCACTTCCAGCGAGTACATGCCGAAGACTACCAATCGACGAATAGGCTCTCGTACGTATGGCAGTGTAGCGGCCCAGCATGCGGTGCCCAGCTCAGGATTACCTTCCGAATGCCGCGAATCTCGCCGCAGCAGAAAGTTATGCTCACGGACACGGAGCTCTTGAAGAGGAGGTATGAAGCGGTCATGAAGGAAGACACAAATCGAGACAACGTACGAAGAGCAACACCTGTCGAGTCGTTGACAAGACTGCGGAAGTACATTAAGGATTCGCTCGACCCGAAACACACAAGGCGCACATTTTCTGCATACAACAAGCGATTCATGGAAGCGTTTGGTGTTTATGGGCGAGACTGCGCGGATATCTTGAACGAGCTAGGCTTCAGACACGGGGTAAGAGGTTACAAGAGAGGACAGCGAACCAGGGAAAGGCACTGATTGCAATTGCAGGTTGATGATGAAGGATCGGAGATCTGGACGCTGCCTCAGCCGGGCGTCTTAGACGATCGGTTACGTGCAGACGGCACACATCTGCGAGAACTCTTGGAAGACGTGGAATTGGAGTTGGAAGTATTGATGGCGAAGCTCGCCCATGAGACAGGTGCTGTCAATCCCGCTGCTGCAGAGGGCGGCTGGACGTCAGCGGATAAAGACATCGAGCGGACGCTTGCAGTACAAGGATGTGAGTTGACCGCGATTGCTGTTTCTGTTTGCGCGCACTTACCCAATGTATTAGATGCACGTCATTCCTCGCTGAGACGCGTTGGGGCTTCAAACGAAGAACTTCCGTGCGTATTCCAGACACCACCACAGTCTTCCAACATCCGACTAATACATCACAACAGATACTTCTCAGCACTGGGTGCTCTGCCAGATTTTGCCGACTCGCTATTGGTATTCTCTTTCGACCGACAGGTGCTCTGCGATCCGGAGAAGCGAGCATATTACTTCGAGTGTTTGCAAACGATCACGGACGGTCGCAACACGGAGCAGCTGCAGATGAAAGTTGCCACTCTGAATTCCCAGGGAGAAATCAGTCGCAGAGATCTATCGGCAGCCTTCAGGACACTCAACATCCCCGTATCGGAACATCAGGCGAGCGACGAGCGCATTTTGAACCTCTTTCACGTTCGCATCTTGGATCTAGGAAGTCAAGCGGAGGCAGAGGCGCGGCAGGCATTATATAAGATTGGAGTGGCCCGTAACAGCCAGCAATTGATCGGCACAGCGCAACGAGCCATGGAGACTTACGAAGAAGCACTTGGGTGGCTTGGAAATGGAGCCGAGAAAACCACAGACGACGAGTTTTTGATTTCGATTGCCAGTATCAAGGTGTGTTTTGTCATTGAACTACGAGGGAGATTCATACGAAAACTAATCCCGTGCGTAGAAAAACGAAGGCAAAGAGAACGAAGAACTCACGATGAAGGCAATCTCTATCATCGCCCGAGAGCGCAAAAGCGACATGCTCAACAACTGGGTCGTTTCGGGAGAGGTTGGCGAATACCAAATGTCAGTGGATGAGGCTCTGCGGCACCTTGGCATCGATGGAAAATTTGAAGAGTGCGACCCAGAGATTCTCCCACTCCTTTTCGATACTGCAAGATCTGACAAGCCTGGAGAAAACACCGAGAAAGCCATCGCCACCCTCCAGCAGGCCATGGCAGGCGGCCCTCCGAAACCATCTCACTCGCTCGATACCTGGCCTGTGGGACTTATCAGCCATGGCAACACATGCTATCTCAATTCTTTACTGCAGTACTACTTCAGCATGGCGCCATTCCGAGAGCACATTCTCAACTACGACGAACACAAGTATGACATCGCCAAATATGGAGAGAAGAAGCAGCGTGTAGGATATGTCTTCGTCGACACTGTCCAGATCAAAGGCAGCCATGTATTCGCAGAAGACCTGAAGCACTTGTTCGAGCGAATGATCAAGGAACCGTCGATCTCAGTCAAGCCAGAACAAGATCTTGTGTGCCGAGCTTTCCTCGAGCTCAAAGACTATGCGCTTCTGACGGCCGATCAGGATGAGGAAGAGGGTGACGGCGCTTCCCATCGCGATGTTGAGGCTGCTGTTGAGCAGAAGATACCAGACGGTCCCGCCGTTCCTGCGCCTGCAGACGAACAGTCTCGACACCAGTCCGACGCGAGCAGTACTACACTACAGGCCTCTGTTAATGGTGAAGATACCGACGTTTCAATGCAGAGCAACGAACAACGACCTCCGACTCCTCCTGCTAGTCCTGGGACAGAAGCCGCCGATAAGAAGCAGCAACCAGCGGCTGCACCACCCCTGCCTCCAAGAAAGCGGAAGCAATCGAGCGCCCGAGAGAAAGCTCTTGCTTTGGCACAGGAAAAAGCACGTCAACAACAAGATGTGACTGAAGTGCACGACGCGATCATGGACCGCCTCCGATTCGGACTGATGCCGCTGGGAGAAGAGGAGGGTGGCGAGCAAGAGGACGCACTTCGGAACCTCTTCAGGATTACAATCTCCGAGACACGAGTTAAGGGAGAGCTTGACGAGAAGCCGCGAAATCAGTTTACTACAGCCATTCAAGTGGATGTACCATCGGAGCCAATGGACATTTATTCTGCGCTCGACAGCTTTTTCGACCTGCAGACGTTCGAAATCGACCCAAAGACTGGGCCAAGAACTGCTTTCAAGAGCATAGTGTCTCCGCCACCCGTCCTACAGATCAGCATACCGCGGATTGGCTTTGATAGCGTCAAGGGTGAATCACACAAGATAGAGCAGAGCGTCAAGCTGGAAGACGAGCTTTACCTGGACCGTTACATTGACAACAGTGGAGTGGACATCCTTCCTAAGCGCAAAGCTTGCTTTGGATGGCGCAAGCAGCTTCGGACGCTGAAGAAAGAACAGAAAGCCCTTTCCCAGTCTGAAATGGAGCTAGACGGACCAGCCGCCGTCACTGAGACTGCAAACTACATCAACAACCTCAATGGCATCGATAGTGAGCTGGAAGAGGTGGGACTGGACGGCTTAGAAGTCGACTCTGAGTTGCCAGGTATCCTGCAACAGGATGCCGCTCAACAAGCCGAGCGCCTCGCTGTCTTGGAGAGGGAAATCGCTCAGCTGGAGACGCAACTTCAGAACCAGTTCACTGATGCCAAACGAGTCAAATATCGACTCGCCTCGGTCTTCTTCCATCGCGGTACTGTAGGTCATGGGCATTACTGGGTTTACATCCATGACTTTGAGAATGTGAGCATATATCTCAGTGCCCTACTCTTGAATTGTACTAATCTCTTCGCAGGACATGTGGCGCAAGTATAATGACGACCAAGTCGAGCAATTCACCGATATCAAAGAGATCCTGGAAGCGCACACATGGGCCCATGGTACGCCCATGTATGCTGTCTATGTTCAAGACGACAAGAAGACGGAGATCATCAAGCCCGTCTGCCGTGCTCCGGAACAGCTGCCCACGCCGGCGTATAGCTCCAATGAACAGGGGAGTAATGGATGGGTAGATGATGTGGGCAACGATGTGGACATGAAGGATGCGAACGAGAGCGACATCGCGAATCCACGTACGACGATGAAGCAGAGCAGTGGAGTACCTGAATCCACTGCGGGATGGGACACGCCGCGCCATGTTCCTCCGACGGCATGGTAGTATCCCAAATGAATCACAATAAACCTTCTCTCAATTGGCAAGAATGCTAATTTGCGAGATGTTCTGAGATGTAGTATAGTCAAACGCCTTGTTTCTCGATCCTTCGAAGGGCTCGATTCCGAGAACTACGAACAAAAGCGCAGTCGATTGGTCGAACACGGAGGGGAAGAGTGCCCCGTGGCTAGCCATCTGCTTAAAGCCGTCACCGAAGCAAGCGTAAACGGCGGTAAAACGCTGAGACGGAGCGATAATAGCAGCAATAATGGACCACGCTTGAAATTTCTATTGGGACCGCCAGCTTTAGACGGAGGCTCTGATTCAGGACATGATGAGGCGGATCTTGACGAGGCGATGCAGAAGGTGCTTTTACGTTCTTTGACGGAGAAGTGAGATGGTTGCGTCGCCTGCTTGGGCAGGAAAAGGGACCTTTTGGATGGACTTTGTAGATATGCATTGCTCTCGCTGTGTGTGGTCATGATGGGCAGGGTATGCATCATTGTGAGCATTCGTCACTTTCAACCCGCTTTTCAATTTCACAACGATGTCTGTCGTTAGGTCTGAGTCAGTCAAGAGCAGGCAATTTCCCAAAAAGGTTCCAAAAAAACGACTTCGTCATGGTATCTCGCTCCAAAACTTCACGCTAGAACCTTTCCGTCCAGGAAGCATGAGAAGACAGCAATCGCTCAAAGTGCGGAAATCGCGGCCGCTCTACTATTCGCCTCCAAACAATCCCGCCACGCTCTCCAGTCCTTCTTCCTCTCCTTGAGCGATCTGTGGCCGCTGCTCAACTTCCATATACTGCATCTGAGTCGCCATCTTCTTCTTAGGCGCACCACCTGCAGCTTTTCCTCTGTTCACCTTGCCTTGCTCGTAGATACTCACACCTCTCACACCCTCCAGCAATTCCAAGACCAAAGCTCTCTGCTGACGCTCATTCTGTGTCTTGCAGACGCGATGGATGGCCTTGTCTACTTTGACTTCGGGCATGTCTGGCAGGCTGAGGAGAATTGAGCGCGGAGTAGTGGTCTTGGAACTGTAGAGGAGGATGATCTGGGAGATCAGAGCCGCGAGATCCTTTTGGAGATCGGCGAAGTAGGGTTCGTTCAGGGACGTGATGCACGCTTTGAGGACCTCGTCGGAGATGAACTCGCGCACTTGGTGGGCTGTTTCGGCGGAGATGGTGGCGGTTCCAGTGGTAGTGGCGAACATTGGCACAATGCCGCGGAAGACTTTGCAGATGGTGGAACAGCAGCGCGAATCTCTCATGCGAAGAGCGTGCGTGCAGAAGAGCATCAATGGCTCCAAGACAGATGCGTCAGAGAGGACAAGATCGCTCAGCGAGGTTTTCGCAGGGGAATGCGCGCCGTTCCCATTAGTATGAGGAACCCCAGCTTGCCGATCGTATTCTAGAAGGAAGGGCACAAAAGAGACCATTGCGTACGTCAGTTGTCGCAGAACGCTTTCTGTGCGCATCTCATCACTCAACTCGTCCATTTCCTGTTGGCTACGATCCGCTGCCGCACCTATAGATTCCCATTCCGCACTGATCTTGGCATCAAGCTTGATGAAGAGCTGCTGCAGGATAGGCGGAAGAAATTGAGTGCGGTAATGCGGCGGACAGCGTTGCACCAAGCCTGTGGTCAGGTTGATGATCGGATGCAAGTGGTTGGCACTCAAGCTGCCTGCATCGGCAAAGAGAGCATCAGCCAGTGGCTCAGCGAGCTGCGGAAGGCCGTAGAATTGCTCATCGAACTTGGTCATGAGGTACAGGAGGTGGTATCCTTGCTCTCTGACATTGCGTACAGTGCCTCGGATAGTACTGGCGAAGCCTTCATACGATGTTTTGGAGCCTGAGATTCGAGCGTAGAACTCCTCCTTGCTCTCGTTCGAAATACCTGACTGCCAGAATCGATCCTGCAGTGTTCTTCTTACTACCATCTGAAGCTCATCGGGCAAATGAGACCAATTGGCCAGGTTGTGAAACGCGACTGCATGACGGATCATCTGTAGCAGATTCGGAAGTATCACCGGGATAAGGCCGCCCCAGAGCGCACTTGCATTGTCGTACTCGTCTGTCGCGCTCCTAAGCTTTTCCGTAGTAGCAGAGAGCATCGATTTGGTCATGCGCAATGGCAAGTGGTCTGCCTTCTCCTTGATCTCCCATTGCAGCGCTTTGCCAGCCTCGTCAAGCTCCTGGGCAGACCATTCCTGAATGCGATCAAAGCCTTCCGCCCTGTAGAATTCTGGCAAGTTGTTCATACCCACAGTGTCACAAAAGCTTTGCAGGCTGTTGACTTGACCGGTTAATCCGGGCTTTGCCCACGCCTCGTAGGTGGGTTGCAGCATCTCTTGGAGCTTGCTCATTCTCGTGTCGTTGTCAATGCCGCTTGCTCGATGAAGGATCATGAACAAAAATGCTTTATAGCCCCAGAGTAAGCGCGGGTCATCTGCATGCTTCTGAGCAAGGACGTTCACGCGAGGCTCTAGCTCATTGTAAACTTCAAGCAGCGCGTTCGGGAAGGCCAACGCGACTTTCTGCAACTCAAACACGCGCAACGCTTCAAATGCCTTGATCGAGTCTGAGTAGGATGTGTGAGCAGGCTGATCGTACAGTCGCATGGTGAGGATGTGTTGTACCATGCTGAGCACGAAGTTGCTGGTGGGTGACTTTAATGTTCGCAGCACGAGTACGAACGTTTGCAAGACCTGCTCAGCGACACCAGGATCATCGGTATGAACGCTCATCATGCCGTAGCACCATTGCTGTAGTGCTTCGGCGGCTTCTTGCTGGTCCGTCTGCACTTTCGCGTACAGTTCTTGCTCTGGCACAACGTCGCGTACATCTGACATCCAGGCCGAATATCCCTTTAGAGCTCCGGAGACCACGTTGTATTGGGCGTCGAATTTCAGGACTGGAACTGAAGCCTTGGTGTAATTCGTGCTGTCGAACCCGCGAGCGCCTGTGTAGGGTCCATTCTCGAGCATCGAGCGCATGTCTTGTAGCACAATGGACACGGCTTCAATTGGGCGGTATCTCGCAATGGACTGAATGATAGTAGTGCAATAGCGGCGATAATTACCCAGGAACGCATGACGTTCTGGAACTGTGTCGAAATCTTCCGCAAGATACTGCATGATATCATCCTCGAGATCTTCGGGCAATGCCTCATAGCGCACAAGGCGTTCACTGGAGATTTGCAACAGTGTGGGAAGAGCTGCAAGTACAAGGTCGACGATCCTCTCTTCTTGCACACTCAGCAATTTGGTCCAGCTATGAAGGACAGGAATTGATGTTGTAAGACTCTTGTGCTGGGTGACTAAGAGAAGTAGGTCGAAGAAAGCAGGCAAATCAACTGTACCATCTGCAAGCTTAGGATGTTGCGATAATGAATCAGCAAGCACTGAAAGGACTTCCGACATCTTCTTTTGCAGCGTGTACTTCTCCTCGTCTTCGCCGGGACCAGCTTGGGTCCGCTCAAAGGCTTGCCGGATCATGGCAACACGGTCTGGCCGGAGTGCCTGACGTAGTAGCGACTTCCACACGTCGTTGAAGTGCGGGTTGTACTGACGACCGATCAGCGCATACAGCACTTCCACTGCCGCGGTCTGCAGTGCCACGTTGCTTGTATGGAATGGAAGATAGAGGCAATCAATGCAGTTGACTTCTTCTGCAGCTTTCAAGCTGATCCATGTCACCGTCGGTCTTAGCGCGTTCAGTGCCTTGATCGCACATGTCTCCATGCTTCTCACGAGCTCTGGATGCCCGTCCATTCTTGCTTCCTTGACGCACATGGCGAAGAACACGCATACGCGGTTGAGCCAGCCTTCGCTTCCGTATCGCACTTCTTGTACGTTTCCTCTTGTCTGTGCATGTTGGACATAGAGACCTTCTGGAATCATGATCTCGTTGAGCGCATGGCCGAGCACATCCATGCGGAGACCGGCCACAGCATCCTCGTTGTTGATAATGTCCTCACTCAGTGCCTCCAGGATGCCCAGAACCAGAAGATTGTTGACGACGCCCTTTTGATCCATTGGCTTGTCCCAGAGATTCACAAGTAGAGTGTCCATGTCTGACCAGTCGTCGCCTCCCCAGCATCTCTTAGCTACTTCAACCCACAGCTGCCCGATTTTGTTTCGGATAAAAGTCGCATCTTGCTCTCGCAGGCTGCCAGCCAGACACTTGACCCATGTTCGTAGCTGCACGGTCTGATCGTAGGTGTAGTCATTCCATTTGTAGCGCACGGCGAACTCAAGAAGTTGCAAGCCATAGTACCTTACCGCATCGTTCTGCTTCCAGTCATCTGCGAGCGTAAAGCCCGACTGGGGCGCGTCAGGTTGGTTCTTGACGGCTTCGAGGTGTTGTAGTGCTTGTTGTCGCACGTCGTTCGAGATTCGCGGGTCGAGAGTCGCGTTGAGGGCGTTGCTGATATGCTCGAGATGTGCGGCGGAGGAGTTCGACTCTTGCCAGTACGTAGTGAACGCCCCGTCGCTGCTGCTGCCGCCGTCCATGATATTTGCTACCGGTCTCGTGGACGTACCTTGCCGTGCGTGTTTCCCCTTGTATCAAATGGCTGATTCAACCCAGCATCTCGATGGCGGAGAGACTTCCGTCTTTTGCCCGATGTTTCCTCCCCTCTCGGTCACGAAGCGCCTGCGTCAAATTGCCTTGCGCGAGGCGTCGTGCAAGTGTGGACGAGCGACGATGTCTGACTAGACAGCGCTGGTAACGTCGGTGTCAGATCTCGTGTTGATGTCGTGTGGAAGTATGCACAGAAGTAGCTTGTAGCTTCAGCTGCAGGGACTGTGAGATCCGAAAATCTCCCTGCGAGATTCAGAACCCTGGCGGGGCTGACGCCAATTTGGTACGCCGTCACGCGCTTGATAAATCGTCCCAAAACGGAAGGTGCGACGAAATCTATCTAAGCATGTGAAAAAACAGAAGACAAGCACAACCCGAGTCTCGCTTTGCGTGTAATCACATTCGAATGCGTGAGAAAAACGAGCAACGGCGCACTGTTGACGCAAGACTGACACCATCAATATCATCAATATTTCATCAAGGCTTAGTCATTCACATGCAAATTTCGCTAAGGCAAACGCCTCCATATTCAACGATCAAAATGTTAAAAGTGCAATGAAGACTACCAAAAAAATTTGCTTGTGCATCTGTTGCGATCCAGATTTGAACTAGAGTCTCCCCGTTACCATCAGCGCTGTAGATGTAACATGTACAGATGGTGTGAACACTATGTGAACATGTAACAGGCGCTTTAACCACTAAGCTACCGCTAGAGCACGAGCTTCTATTGGTTGTGTGGGCTACAAACAAATACATATAAGCTAGCGTGTACAAGCGAGGAAGGCGCGACCAAGCTTGAGGGTCAATGCTCCATGCTCTCCTCGCCTCACTTCCAGTAGCCGGGTGAGGTATTGAGCTATTCACATGCAAGCATAATAGGCGACAGCGGTGCATGTGTCCAGAACTCACCTCGGTATTCTTCTCAAGAGCCCAAAAACTTCTCTTCCCTTCTGTTCCACCTCTTGCTCGAACATCAGCACCTCGCTCTGACTTCTCCAACAGCATCGCACCGCATCGAGTTTTTCCCGTTGCATCAAACCTCCACAACCAACCGGCAGACTCCTCAGCAGCACATCCCTCTTCAATACCACGGAGATCCATTGTCATCGCCCTCCCCCCGTACCGCCAGCAAGATGTCTTCCTCCACGGCCTCCTACTACGCCCAACCAATCCGCCTGCCGGCAAAGCGGCGGTCGTGTACCCTCACGGCCGTCATAGGCCTGGAGCAGCCGAAAGCCCGCCTGAACAAAGAGCACTTTATCTATGAAGTCTCCTTCGCCACCGACTCGCGCTATAGCGCCTGCAAAGCGTTCGTGAGGGTGCCCACTTCACTGGCCACAGAGTAAGCTTCCTCCCAGCAATATTCAGATTTTACTGATACATTCGGACGGGACGGTTTCCCACCATGCTTCCGCAATATGCTCCCAGCAGAGCTGACGATGACACAGCAGTATTCGAAATGACTGGGATGCCGTGGCATCAGACCCAAATCCTCGCCTCCAGCTGCAGCAGGATAGCGACGATCGCGCCGTCGCGACGTTTCGAAACCTGCTGGCCTGCGTGCCAAATCCTCACGCCAACCAATCGGCCGATGCGGTTCTCTTCTTCAGGGCAATGGCCGTCGACTTCCCAGACCGCCCAGCGCGAGCAATTCTCCACGGAGAAATGGCCTTTCCGCCAAGCATGGACGACCTCCTCACCGACTACGTCGAATTGGCTACGGCCCTGCGATCCACCGAGCCCGCAAACGACCAGGACGATGAACCAGAACGCAGAACCGTCGTTTTCACCAGAGCGCCTCAGAAGGGCAGAGAAGCAGAAGTGGAAGTCTGGTCTCCTGATGGCAGACACGACTGGCGGGGCGCATGCAAGGTCGTCGATGTGCAGAGAGACACAGACGATTATGGAGATATCAAAGAAGTCACGATTTACTCTGCTGTTCCTGAGGCTGCAGTCGAGCTATTACTGCAGGGAACTTTGCGTGGTGAGTCGAAGCAGGGCAGATTCGAGGAGATTGGCGACGAAGATCCTACGAGACGGTAAGTCGTTGCATTTTCGGTTCTTCTTTCTTTCCTTTTGGTTTTCGAGCGGAAGCAGTGACGAGCAGAGCAATCGAGCGCAGCAGCGATGAGCAGAGCAGCAGCAAGCAGTTGGAAGGCAAGCAATGCAATGCCAGAGAAGTGAGGGCAGCCCTCGCCGCGGTCCAGTACAATTTCATATTCCCCTTTCACCCAAGTATGAGGACCTGTCGTGACATTGCAAGAGTATGCCGGGTGTCTTTCCAGCCCATCTCCAACATGCATCGAGAGATCTCAATACCTCTCAATCAACCAAACCTTCCTTTCGCCCTCCCCCATCTCACTCAAACTTTCCTGTTCGGCCCTCTTGACTTCAATCCAATTCCGCACTAAGTCCTCCCCCATGATTTTCTGCAGCTCCAGATCATCATTCAAAGCACGCAAAGACTCGTCCAAGGTCGTCGGTAATTTCTCCAAAATACCCAAATCCTTCAATTCCTCTTCGCTCAGCTTAGATGGATTCTTGAGACAGTCTTTCATCTTCAATTCTTGCTGATTGCGGATTCCAAGAAGTCCGGCGGAGAACAGAGTAACGAGTGCGAGGTACGGATTGGCGAACCCATCCAGGCATCTGACTTCCCAGCGGAGAGGGGAGACGCGGCGAAGAGGCACTTCTCGGTTATTTGTTCCCCTTCAGGGAACATGTCAGCCAGCTTTCCTTGCACACATATCAGAATAGGACTTACCAAGCCACCCACCGTCCCCCAGTCCAGCCATCATCAATGACCCTCCCATAACTCTCCATCTGCGACATACAGATCGCACAGATGCCCTTCAAGGAATCGAGCACACCCGCCATAAACTGCCTCTCAACTTTCTCCGACGCGCCCTCTCCGTTCAGCGAGAAATGCGCGTGCGCAGCAGTCCCAACACCCGTAAACGGCATCGGATGACAAGTAGCTCTTAGGCCCTTCGTAGCAGCAATTTGCATAATGCACTGCTTCGCTTGAACCAAGGTATCAACAGCCTGGATGGGCGGCATTGGTGGTAGGACGAATTCGTATTGACCCGCTCCAGCTTCGGAATGCAGATACTGAATTGGAATGCCAATTTTCTGCAGAACAGAAGCAATGCATATCATGAGGGCGACAGAGTTGAGGTACTGTTCGTCGGAGAAAGTTCCCCAGGCATGATTCGTATCCAGAGGGGTGAACACCTCTCCGGGAGACGAAGGGGAGGCGTTTCGACGGCAAAATGTAATTTCAATCTCGAAACCAATAAGGAATTGGATCTGGTGCTCTTTCTCGAAAGTCTCGACCAGACGCTGAAGCATGGCTCTCGGACAAGCATCCAGTCCATACCCTTCCTCGTTAGTAAATCTAGCCATGACAGTCGCGGCACGCTTCACGGGTCCGGTGTCCTGCATTGGTCTCAAGCTCATCATATCGGGTTCCACGTAAATAGATCCCACAGGCTCCGCGCTAGATATCAAATGATCATTCGGCGTAGTGAACAGGTTTCCTTTGGAGATCGCCAGTCTTTCAGCGCCAGGAGGTGACGTTAAACGCACAAATTCGGTGGTAGGTAGCCATCTTGATCGAATTTGAGCCATGTAGTCAAGCCACTGGACGAAGACATAGTCGATGGAGCCGAGGTCACTACTAGCGCTCAGTGAACCGGCGGATGGGCGGCCTGCGTGGGTCTCCGGCATTTCGTTCTCGAGTGCGAGTGCTTCGGTGCCCGCGACGAGCTCTTGCTATGCGCGATATCAGCCGGGAAATCTGTGAAGCGGATTTGTTACTTTGGTGTTCATCAAGAGGAGACTAAGGGTCGGGAAGATGCGATTACGTGTCTGCTTCATCGTAGTGCTGACTTACACTCTCTGCAGCGCGTTCTTCCATTCCAGCGTTGTCGCGAGGGTATTCAAACCCCAAGTTGTACAACAGGTTGGAATTATTGAAGAAAATATCCCTGGCAGCCTGTGTCGCCTCGTTGATGGTCCAGTCTTCTGCAATCACATACTTGCAAAATACCTTCTCAATCACTTCTCTTCCCTGTTCATTCGCAAGCCAATAAGTCTCCGGATGGTGGTGGCCATCGGTGCTCCAAAGAATCTTGCTAGTCGGCGTGATCTCGAGTGCCTGACGCAGGATTTGCTCCTGACCGTCTCTCGAGACCATTGGAAAGACTTCTCCTATGTCAAGGTACACGTTCTTGTACACGGTCGCAAAATACCCAGCTTCGCGCGTAAATGGGTAAGACGAGTGAAGCAACACGAATGGTACGCCGGGAAAAGCCTTGATGAGAGGCTGCATGCACGCTGGGTTGGAGTCTAGTAGCGAAATGTCGTTGTCGCCGAGGCCAGTATGGAATTGGAACGGTTTTGCAACGCTGTTGTTCTGGGCGTAAGCCTCAATGAGCTTTGAGGTGCTGATAACCAGCGCATCATTCATGCCTTTCGTTTGGACGCGGAAGTTGCTTATCGTGCAGTGCGGCAAATAGTATCTACGGAAACTCCTGGAACCAGCTTCGTTGACTTCGACATCTCTACCTACCTCAATGTCGAGGCCAGTCCGGTAGCAGATGACACTTTTGAATCCTACCACTTCGTCGTCCTCAAGGTATGCGGCGATGGCCTGCTCGAATGCGGTAATGAAGGCGATCCAGGCAAGCTGACAGGCTTCTTCGTCCGCGATGGCGACTCCCACAGGTAGCTTGCCCTGTTGATGTATCGCAGAGAGGATACTGGCAGCAATGGCCTCAATGCGCACGATACGCTTGCACGGAGCCGTTGTAAATTGGGAATGCCAGCTGTACTTCTGCAAGGAGCCTTCCAGGCCGTCGTCGATAAGGATGGCATGTGTGCCCGCCAGACATTTCTCCACCAGTGCCTTCGGGTCTGTGTCCAGCAAGTCCTTCCTCCTCTTGAGAATAACATCCCAATTAACATCGGCTGGCAGACCATAGAGCTTGCTGAGCTGGCGGAGGGCCCTAAAGTGAGGCAGTGCCTTGACATGGTCCTGCAACGCTTCTCCTCCAGCTTCAGAGGTCGCACTGAGAAAGTCGGCGCTCTTTACCTGATGAAGACGCAGGAGGTTATGCGCATGGTTGTCGATGATGGGGCAGGTCCAGATCGTCTTGCGAAGTTCGTCCAGCGCGGTCGCTGTCGCCATATTATCATATTCTGGTACTGCGACAACCCTGTTGGGAAGAAAGAGAGGGAACTATGTACTACCTGCCCAATGGCTCTGTTGCGGCACCCCACCTTGACTTACGCCTCGTGCAGCTCTGCCACGTCAGAGTAGAGGTGAAGTCGCGCGGGACAGATCAAGGATCAAGCATGATGCTGTACATCAAATCTTAATTGTCGATCAATCAATGGCTACATGCACCTTGGCAAAGTTTCTCCCATCACGTCAATCCGCATCGCACCAACATCATGAGGGACCGGCATATCTCACATTTGCTGAATCTGATGGCTTCCCGTCTTGTTTCCCGCTACATTCATGACTCCGGTGACTGAACTCTTTACAAGATGCCATCAAACGTCCTAATCGTAGGCGCGACCCGTGGCCTCGGCCTCGAAATCGCAAAACAGTACCACTCCAGCCGCCACACCGTAACAGGGACTGCACGATCAGGCCAAGTCAAAGACTTCCCTCTGCCCATAAAGTGGATCACCGGCGTAGACATGGCCACCGAATCCGCAGGAAAAACCATCGTCGAAGGCCTCGAAGGCGCCAAGCAAGACCTTGTGGTCCTCAACGCAGGCTATTTTGGAAAAGAAACGTTCGATGAACCCGACTACGAAGCGGAAGTCAAGATGTACAAGACTTCAGCGATAGGTCCAGTATTCGTGACACAAGCATTAGCAAAAGCAGGTCTCATCGGGAAGGGCAGTAAATTGATCCTTGTGTCGAGTGAGGCGGGGAGTATTGGCTTAAGACACGAGAGTGAAGGCGGCGGGATGTATGGACACCATGCTTCCAAAGCAGCATCGAATATGGTTGGCAGGCTGTTGAGCTTCGATCTGAAAGAGAGTGGAGTCGCGGTAGCGATGGTGCACCCTGGCTTCATGAGGACGGAGATGACGAAGAGTGTTGGCTTTGATAAGTTTTGGGACGCCGGAGGGGCGGTGACGCCGGATGTTGCTGCGAAGAGTTTGGTGGAGTGGGTTGAGACTTTTGATATAAGCAAATCGGGGCAATACTGGGCACCAAGGGGAGCTGCGTACGTCCAGACTTATCTATCGCGTTTGACTGGAGACGGTATTGACATTTCTATAGTGATATTGGGACTGCTGAGCCAGTGCTTGGTCCTAAGGATAAGCTGTCGACACCCCTACAGCTTCCCTGGTAGGATCTATGCCACACCCTATTCGATGACTCCAAATTAGACTGGCATTCTTATCACATGTCGACCGCAGCAAGCGAAGTGAACCGCGCTGGCAGCCAGATGTAGCAGATGGAAACGCCGTGTATGTCGATTCATTTGCTTCGTAAGTAGGTCCATTATTTGCCGGTATAAGTATCAATGCATCTTCCATTTTGCAGCAAACGCTGTGCAGCTGGTGAGACATCCCGGGGGAAAGCTCCATGCTTCGCGGGGAGCGGTCAGCTTTCCACCGTTCACTTATATCCGTAAAGAGTGTCATCACATTGACAAGATTCTAGAGTCAACCGCACTTGAAGGTAGCGCTTCGAGAGTCAGCAAATATTCACGCACGTCGGAACCAGTGGCGGGAGCGGCCGAATGATTTTCCAGCTTCCAGCTCGTGACTTCCGATTTCTATTTAAGCCGCAACGGCAGCATCGATACAACCCAACAAGACACAACGACACATGACGAGCGATTCTCAACAGCACCCACTAACCAAAATCAACACCCCACCTCATACACCTCATCCACACGCATTTCTTCAACAAACGACCGCCAGCATGGACAACTGGGAGTTCACGTGGTATTACCCTGCCAATCCAACCGTGAAGACCGCCTGGTTGAGATGCAAGAAAGACCGTCGTCTGCCCGCCTCCGAGTGCCTGTGGTACAACGTCATCAACGCGCGACTCCCGCAGCCCGGGATCAATTTCCACAACACTCGCGCGACTGAGCAGTGGGTGGAAGAAGGTATCAAGTGGCACAACCGGCCTGCAGAACCGATCAGAGAGCAGCGACCAGCTCAACACCAAGTTCAAGGCGCTCAGCAGTACCAGGGGCAGCCGTCTCAGCAGCGAGCGGGACCCTACCCAGGACACCATCAGCAAGCACAACACCAGCAAGCACAACACCAGCAAGCACAACACCAGCAAGCACAACACCAGCAAGCACAGCACCAGCAAGCACAGCGCCAGCAGGGACAGCCTCAGCAAGAACATCATCAGCAAGGACAACACCAGCAGGGACAGCATCAGCAGGGACAGCACCAGCAGGGACAAAAGCAGCAGAGACAGCTTGAGAATGGCCACCATCAGGCGCATTTGCAGCCACACTCGCGCACCGGCGCGCCGGTGGATCGCACCGCTGCAGTGTCCCCGAATTCCCCCAGCGATCCGCGCAATCAGCTCCAACAGCGTAGCCCCGTTCCCGGCCAACACCAGTCACGCAGTCCCGTGCCAAATCAGTACCCACCGCGAAGCCCAAATCCCGCTTCCACATCCGACTTCGCCGTTACCAATCGCGCGCCAACTTCAGTGCCAAACGGATATGCCCAGCCGCAGACGCAGTACCAAAGCCAATACCAGCAGCGCAGCCCTCTGCCTGGACATAAGAGCACCTTTTCCACGAGTCCTCGCATTGCTACTCCGATGCAGAATGTCTACAATAACCCAGCACCTCCATACCAGCAGAGGAGTCCTCAGCCCGGGACGAACAGCTCGTACACCACGAGCCCTCAGCCTCAGTATCCACAGACGATGTCTCCAAATGGACGTTCAAGCACTCCGGCCCACCGCAACAACAATCACACAATACACAATACCTCCGCATCTGGTATGTCGCACCTCTCCAACGGCAACAACGAAGGCAGACCCCCTAGCGGACTTGGTATCAACGGTCTTCGTCAACAACCAAGCTCGAAAATCCAACTACAGCAAAACCAGCCACAGAACGGGCTGGCACCTCCCGAAAATCGGCATGATAGCGTATCTCCCAACAATGGGTACGTCAACCACACTCTCCATTACGCCCATCCATCCGCTACCAATTTGCACAGTGCTCCTTCGCCCGGTCTTAATAGGTCATTCGGTGTCAACGTCCTCAGTTCTCAGCAAATCCAGAGAATTGGTCGCCCAGTCACACCTCAAAATGGAAACGCAAGAGAGGAGGGTGACGATCCGGCAGGACAAGTCTACAGACGTCTTGCTGATCAGCAGGGATGGAAGCAGTCATTCTGAAATGGAGCTTAGAATAATCGAGAATTTGGAGGAAAGCTCAAGTTGGTGTAAGATATTCTCTTAAAGTCGAAAGGACATGGAGGATAGGAGTACCAGCACTGATGCTGAGTAACCACATGACTGTGACATGTTTCGCAGAAACGAATGCGGTTTCCCTTCAGCTTCTACTTCTCCTTCCGTACCGGCGAGTCTCAATGAAGCCAATTTGTTTGCTGATAACGAATTACAGAGCCCACCCCGGAGGAACAAGAGAGGTCCAGCATGATCTACCGATTGTGACGGCAAGCAAAGGGAGCCGCGCGAAGTTGTCAAGGTCCAGATAAGTGGAAGTGTCGATCATGGCTATACTCTTTCTCATTTCGAAAGCCTATGGGTAGGCGAAAAAAAGGTTATCGATAGCGGATAGAGACTTTCCCAGCCCAAGTTGGAAGGCTTGAGCCGGGATATACGTATCACTGTCTTTTACAAGTAGCAATTTGCGATCTTGTCGGAAAACAAATATTTGCTTCCGGGTGGAAACGTGTAATTAGCAGGTGCTAAAATCAAGATTGGGAAAAGAAGGTGATTTGCTGTCTCTGTCTTCATTCAATGATACTATTTATCCTTTTCGCGCTTGTCGCCCGTCCTGCTCATGTCTGTTTGGATCCGCGGCGAAAGTGACAATCAGAAACAAGATCTTGACTATTCGAGCCCTTTGTCAAGCTCAGCGACCAGGCCCGAAGCACGGTCTTCGCAAATGTGAGACTGCTCCGCGGTAGCATTACTCTTCACCTCCTCGATTCATCAGTTAATAGATCTTCCTCGCCAATCAGGTTTCAAACTCGGCCCACTCCAGTTCGACTGAACTTTCCGTAATCTCGTCCCCCATACGTAGTCATGTACGGCGGTACAATAGGCTGGCCGATCTCCATCTCGTCGACTTCGTAGGCCTTGTCGATCAGACTGTGAGCCTGTCCAGCTACCTCGTTCGCTAGTTTCGTATTCTTCTTCGTCCTCCGCAGCGTTATTATGTCGCATGTTATCATTGTATTTTCCAGATCGTTGGAACCGATTCACCATCCAAGGCGGCTCCCAGGTAGCTTTCTCGGTTAGATAGCCCAGCCATACAATCAGATATTGGCGGATGCTGTGCAAGAGGCGCGTGCCAATGACGACGTTCACATCGTACTCATTCTTAGTGTCTTGGAGAGGGCCGGGGCGCAAGTGGATAAGAGATCGTTGCAAAGGTTGGCCTTAAATGGCCGTTTAGCAGTTTGACTTGCTATGCTTAAGCTTGTCGTGTGGGGTTTCTCCTTGCAAGGGCTTCCTGTGCTGGATTCCTCCATTTTTAATCTCATGTGCTCCGAGAAATTGCGTCCAGAGTGTCGTGGAGAGAACTCGATAAGTATAGCTGATTTAAAGTGGTGTTATAGGCAAGAGAGAGAGAGAGAAGAGAGAGACGAAGGCATTGTTGCCGTGCCGTCGCTGGAATACCAGAATGAGGAGATTCTGCACACCATTTCAAGCTCAAAGTCAGAGCTCGCCGCTTGCTAGAAACTAGCCGTATTCCATGGTCGGGCCCATCGTCTCTTGCGGAGCAAACTCAACCCCGGCGTCCTCACGGAGCCCTTTTTCAAGCATCTCCCAGCTGTTCTCTATGTTCTTCGAATCTGGTCTTGGGCGACGACGTGAAATGCGACATATTGTAGATAAGCGCAGCAATTCTAAATTATGACACGTAGTAGGATGAAAGGTATGCGTTCTAAATAGTTGCAGCTTCTGTAATGTTGATGTCTTCGTTTGCATGTGAAAGTGCGACTGATTTTCTCAAGGGCTGGTTTCTAGACTAACCTGAAACAGAGTAGCTTCGGTTGGTGCCGTCATACGCTGGCCGTGCTCCGACGCCTTCTCCGCGAGCGTGTCGTCGACGTCGGAACATCATCAAACATCACCCAATACTACAATCTCCTATCGGCGCCCAACTCATTCGGCGAATTCTGAAGCTGCTAGAGAAACGCAGCTTGAAATCATACACGCATCCACGACATCATGGCCTCCGCCGACGTGCTCATTCCGAGCAACACCGAAGCACCACACCAGAAGCGACAGATACCATCGTCTGCCATCGCGAACATTGACACCATCGAAGGCCTCACAGACTCCGACGACCAATATGCGACGTACAAGAAGCTCCAGCGACAGCTGGAGTACATCAAGCTGCAAGAGGAGTACATCAAAGACGAGCAGCGCAGCTTGAAGCGTGAGCTTGTCCGCGCACAAGAGGAGATTAAGCGGATACAGAGTGTGCCCTTGGTCATCGGGCAGTTCATGGAGGCCATCGATCAGAATACCGGTATCGTGCAGTCATCAACAGGGAGCAACTATGTAGTGCGGATTCTGAGCACTCTGGACCGCGAGCTGCTGAAGCCCAGCTCCAGTGTGGCGTTGCACAGACATTCTAATAGTCTGGTCGATATCCTGCCTCCGGAGGCGGACAGCAGTATCGCCATGTTGGGCGCGGATGAGAAGCCCGATGTAACGTACGCTGATGTTGGTGGTCTGGACATGCAAAAGCAAGAGATTAGGGAAGCGGTCGAGCTGCCACTCACGCAGTTTGACCTCTACAAGCAGATCGGTATCGATCCACCGCGAGGTGTGTTGCTCTACGGTCCTCCAGGAACGGGAAAGACGATGTTAGTCAAGGCTGTGGCGAACAGCACAACCGCTTCCTTCATTCGCGTGGTTGGTTCCGAGTTCGTGCAGAAGTATCTGGGAGAAGGGCCTCGAATGGTTCGTGACGTGTTCAGAATGGCGAGAGAGAACAGTCCAGCCATCATCTTCATCGATGAGATCGACGCCATTGCTACAAAGCGTTTTGATGCTCAGACCGGTGCCGACAGAGAAGTACAGCGTATCCTGCTCGAGCTTCTCAACCAAATGGACGGTTTCGACCAAACTTCCAACGTCAAGGTCATCATGGCAACCAACCGTGCGGACACCCTGGACCCAGCTCTACTCCGTCCTGGACGTCTTGACCGAAAGATCGAATTCCCTTCGCTGCGAGATCGACGCGAGCGCCGTCTCATCTTTACCACAATCGCATCAAAGATGAGCTTGTCACCAGAGGTCGATCTGGACTCGCTCATTGTACGAAACGATCCACTCTCGGGAGCCGTGATCTCGGCCGTCATGCAAGAAGCCGGGCTCCGCGCCGTTCGCAAGAACCGCTACAACATCATCCAACAAGATCTCGAAGATGCCTACACCAGCCAAGTCAAGGGCACAAGCGAAGCCGACAAGTTCGACTTCTACAAGTAAATCGATGCAGCCGCAGCATGGCAAGCGAGGGTACGGGAATACGGCGTTTTGTTGGCTGTAGAGTATTGGTCGCTTGCATCGGGACTGAAGCAGTCTGATGAGACAGACTTAGAAGCGCCGCGGCGCAGCGTAGAATAGTATCATCGAGGCGGCGGCACGACTGCACTGCCTGCTCTCACCGCCCTGCACCTGTATCACAACCTACACTATAAATCATTTTGATCGTATTTACAGTCACTGTGACATTCCCTGTTGCATTTGATCGCAAGAGTTTCCCTATTCTAAGCTGACAATTCGAAGAAGCTGCTGAGTGAGCAAAGATCGCGAACGAAAGCGACACTGGCAGATGACAAGCAAGTCGGTCTCCCGGAGATGTGTCCCATTCGTGTGCCCTTTCGTGAAGATTACGAATGCGCAGACAACCTGGAAAGTATGTGATGATGAATAATGCATCATTGGGCAGAGGTACGAAAATAGGCAAGCATCCATCATCCTCCACACTCTCTGCATGAGAAACGTGACTGACTTTCTGCTCGTCTAAGCAAAATCAATGCACCTTGATGGCATCCTCCCCCATCGAATCGGAGCTGTGATTCGGAGCACACCACCAACACGCAAGACTCGGGACCAGAAAAGAGAACGTGCCTCACGCGTGGCACAGAGGCCAAGATCGACGTTGCGCTAATGTGGCATAGACTTCACGTGGCTTTTCTTGGGGAGGGAGGGGCGCGGGATTGGGAGACTCTGCACAGTGGGAAGCGGGTGTTACGCTGCGGGAGCAATTGAGCTTTCTTGCCCCCCCTCCCCGCTCCTCTCGTTTTGGGGGGATGTGGGTAGGGTAGGGTAGGA
This sequence comes from Lecanosticta acicola, assembly GCA_963674455.1. Lineage (NCBI taxonomy): Eukaryota > Fungi > Ascomycota > Dothideomycetes > Mycosphaerellales > Mycosphaerellaceae > Lecanosticta > Lecanosticta acicola. The sequence continues at coordinate 397,801 of CAVMBE010000017.1, read as the reverse complement.
AAGGAAAGGATTGCGCCGAACGCTTTGCGTGTGTGGCTTGCATATCTATCTGCATGCGCTTGCTGCTATCTCGAGACTGACTGCTTGCATGCGCATGCCGCGGACTTGACACACTCACTCACGCTTCTTCTTCTTCGCATTCTCATATCTCCGGGCCGCGAAAGTTTCCTTCTGACAAAGATGGAGGTGCGATCAGACCAGTACCGAGATTCTGGGTGAGATGAGGGGAAAACGCAAGAAGATCATCTCACGGAGTCGCCGATGGGATCGTCGTAAGCTCTTCGCATCACGAGGGACACGGATTGAGAAACGACTTCGCAGCACAGTGCTGGCAGCGCTTGCGCTTCTCGCGTTACCAAGCTGTAGCTGTGTTTCATGTTGCTTGTCCTTCCTGTTGGTGGTGTTGCTGCTGACGCTGGTGCGGCTGAAGCGTCAAGCAGGTGCGGCAGGGTAGTTCCAGTCTAGACGTGTGTATGCGCAGCTTGCAGCTGCCACGCGAGCTCCTCCGGGCTCGCGATGCAAGCCACGGCGGCAAGGCAAACGCGCGGTGAGATGCAAGGATGATTGGAAGACGCAAAGGCATCCGAGAGTATTGAAGGTGGACGTGTCTGTGCAGAAGACAGAGGAATGGAGAATGGAACATTCGTGAGCGTTGACGTCGGTTGTTGTTGTCGAAAGTTGTTGCTGGCCATCTTCACAACAGCGTTGTTTTCACCCAAGAGCGACATACAATCCCAGCTCATGTTATCATTCTTCACCCACGCACCTCAGTAATCTCCCCGACAAAGCCATCCAGCCCTGCAAGGCCGCGCTCTCCACGCTCGTGCCCGCCATAAAGTCCCGGGCCACCTCCGGGCATCACCAACACCCGATCACCGACCGTGACGAATTCTTTCGAGAAGTCAAAGCTCAGCGTGACCAAGAGCTCAGGATCGGTGATAGTGCCTGCAACTTTGGAACCCCGCCCATCCAAACTGCCCTCGAAATCGTCGAAGCTGAAAGATTCCGCACTACCAGACCGACCTCGATCTGCTAGTGGACGTGCATCTTGCGGCGAGTCTGGTGCACGGGCAGAAACCACCTTCGCCGACCCTCGCACGCTGGATATGTACACAACCACATGATTACCGACCGCCAATGATTCCAAATCGTCTCGCTTGAACTTGGCGGTGAATGTGCGCGTTGCAAGAGGCTGCAACATAGCCAACACCATACCTTTTCGAATTCGAGCGAGTGGTAAAGTTCTCTCATTGCTGGACTCTTCAGCAGTTATAGCAACAGTTCCCACTTCGTCTGCATGAAGCGAATGTACCGGGAGTCGTAGATTCCTGATACTCGTCACTGTGACTCGCCGCCATTCTTGATTTGGTAGATGAAAGTAGGGAGGTGCGAGATGCGATGCGCGCAGTGCACCGGGGAAAGATCGCGAGGTCGGCAGCTGCGAGTCAGGCTTTCGCAAAGGTCTCTCATCTGAGTCTTCGGAGTCTTCGTTGTGGTCGTGACCGGAGAAAGGACCAATGAATGCGCTATCTCCGACGCTTATCTGACCTGAACGAAGACGCCCACTAACGATGAGCCCGTCCACTTCTGCTGGCTTACTGTACACATCTTCCACGTCAAACACAGTAGTCAATCCGCTGTCGGCTCCGTCGGTACCGTTTTCGGCCTTATTAGGGATCGGAAGCTCGTGTAAAAGGGCGTGCAGGTTACTTATGCCCGTGCCGTCGACCGCGCTTGTAAGAACTATGGGTACAGTCTCGCGAATATCGCTCAGTAGTGGTACCACAACATTACAAGCTCCATCGAGTGTGGTCGCATGCACAACTTGCAAGTCCTCCTCAGCGATCGTCCCCGGCTTGTTTGGAAGGATTGCTGGTTTCTTGCCCGCTGCTTTCAAAGCGTCCAAGACTTTTGTCAGGCTTTCTCGCAAGCCTGTGCGGGAGGCGAGATCCAGCTTTGTAATGACGATGACCAGTGGGAGGTCAAGACGAAGGCAGAGATCCAACTGAGCGCCTGACAGGTCTACATCTGGCACAGCGGTCCCGAGTATCTGCTGGGATGTGTTAGTGCTATCGTCTCGTCCAGTCGCATCTTCAGTGTCATCGGCCGGTATGCACAGCAATGTCCAGTGGGGTGCCCATCCCACCAGACCTCTCACGGTAGTACGTCTGTAGCGTGGATGGCCTGCAGAGTCGGAAATGAACACAAGTCGACTCCCCCCAGCAGCCACGTGGACATCGATCCACGATGCGATGTTTTCAGTGGCGTAATTTACCACTTCAACATCTCCATTTGTCCCGTCTTGATATCCCAGAAGCTCCTGCGTGACTGAGCTTGTGATGCCAGAAGTAATTTCGTGACGATGCTTCAGCATGCTTAACCTGCTTTTCCCTCTGCCATTGTCGAGTGTCGAAGTCGTGAGTGTTCCAAGTAGAGTCGATTTCCCTGACATAGTCGGACCCGTCAAAGTGATGCGAAGCTGCTCTGTGGTAGAAGGAGCTAGCGCCTCCGCACTTGGCAGGGCGGACGCTGGCTTTCCATTCCGGGCTACTTCAATGCCTGTCATTGCCGGACTTTGCGACGGCAAGACCGGCTTGATTAAGGCTTCAGCTACCACGAGTCTTCCAGAACGACGTACTTTACGCTCCTTCTTGCTAATGACGGCATCTTCCAACCACTCGCACTCACCAACAGTTTCTTTGCGGAGGACCTCAACAGTGCAGCCCAAACATGCTGCCATGGCTCGAAGATTGTTCAAGCTTTCCGACATCTCATCCTCCGCCAGTCCGACCAGCGTGCCATCATCAGATACGCCTATTTCGTAAAGTGCACCCTGACTCTCTTCCAGTCCGTGAAGAAGCTTGGCGGGTTGCTGCGGCGCCTGCAGTTCGGGAAGCGCCTCTGGTAGCGATGGAAGAATAGTGTTGGTAGCAGAAGACGTATGATACGGCGATGACTGCTGCAGACGCCATAGAAGCTGGGTCGTGAGCTGTTCCAGTCTGTGCTGTCTGGTCTGATGTGTTGAAGCCGTCGGTGGTGTCGAGGAGCCAGAGCTGGGATTCGAATCCAACAAGATATTGTCCGAGACACTTCGAGGAGATGGACGTTCTCCAGAGAACCTAGAATGCTTGGAGCCGGAAATGTGAGCGCCAGTGCTGGTGGACCTGAACTTGCGCCGGGGACGAAGTAGCAAGTGGAGTTTGTATTCAACGGGTCCTTCTTGCGGCTCAGCCTGCAACCGAGTGACCTTCTGTCCCGTCGTTGTGTCGTTACGAAGAGAGAGCGCCGTGACATCTAGATCTCCGCCTCTAGCTGTGCCTGCCCCCGCGAATGATTCACCATCGTTCCTCTCAACTCCCTGCAGCCATGGGGACGAGACTCGGGTTGGCTCTTCTTGAAACGAAAATATTGAGGCCATATTTCTGATTGATAGGTTTGCTCGCAGTTCCGAGGTAGCACTTGGATATCTGAAAGCTCAATATCTTATCCCGATGCCAGATGTTGATCTGAGATGACCTCTGATGAATATTTTCAATTCTCTGTGTACGATAGTGCGGATCGCGATATTCTTTCCGTCCTGTCTTCTGCACTCCTTCATATCCGACACGGTGTGGTTGTCGGTTTTATTCGAGCTTCAGGGCCTAACGAGCGGGTATTGGTATGCGAATGATGAACGCGGTATAGCTCGGCCATGGATCTGGACATTGTGATTCTGCGCCTTAGTTCTGTGGAGGTGACGTGCGGTAGGGGTCGTTGGGAGGTCGTCAGGACCAGGCAGAGGCTGTCATGATGTTGTTCCTGTTGATGTAGGTGTCAGTCGACGGCGGGAGTGATGAGTAGTCAGCAGTTCACTCTCTCGTCGGCCATGCGAGGTGAGGTCGGCGATGACCCTTGTCTCCCGACAGTCACCTGACCGAAAGCGAGTCGACCACGGGGGGCCTAGAGGTCCATGCCGATGCTTGGCAGCTGTGCTGTGCACAGACACGTTGTCCCACCCTTGCCCTTGCTCGCCGCGCCGCAGACAGACCCCACCGCACCGTCCAAAGCGTCTGTCGCAAGCGCCAGAAGCACGTTAGGGTTCGTGTAGCCTACTGTACAAGTAGGGCATGTAGGGCATGCGTTCTAATTCAAGTTCACTGACTGGTTCCATCATCAAAGAGACCAGACCGGACCATGATGGAGTCCCTCACCGGTGGCAGGGCTTCGGTAGCCCACAGCGGGACTCGCCATCAGGCCCCCCATATTGGACCATCCAATACCATTACTGACGCCCAATAACGGGCCACCTCGCGATGCACGCCAAATTCGGGCCCGTCGCTTGCTCGCCCGGGGCAAGTGGACTACTACACACTACTCACCGGTTTCACACGCCCAGGCTCGGAAGCAATGTGCCGGTGCCCACGCATGCGATCGCACACACTTGTCAGGGATGTCCACGAGACCTTACTGCTGCTCATCAGTGGTAGTGCACGGAGGAGCCGAGTCGGCGGCGGCGGCGGCGGGCACCCGCAATCTTTCTTGTTGCTCCTTCAGCGACACGCTGCAGTGACTCCCACATGGCCTGCTCCATGGCAGCGGCAGGGACCACAAGCCTACCTAATAAAGTCGTGAAGGAATGAACCAGCACGGCATGAGGTAGACCACGTTTCTAAGAAGGAATGGGAAAGCACATGGCTGCCATCTCATCATCATGGACCCCTCGGAGGAGTGACAGATGTCTTCCATTGTGCACGCTACGCCACATCCCTCTCCCATTCGCAACAACTCGAGCGAGAATTCTCGCTCTCGCATCTCCCACCAAACACGAACACCTCCGCGCGTCCCCCATCATCCCCCCAATCACACCGTCCCGAAACATGCTGCCCCTCGCTTTGCCTGCCCCCAAGAGGAAAGATATACATCCCAACTGCACTGCTGTGCCTCTCGCAACCTCACCTTGCAACCTCCCTCCACTCCACGCATCACATCCGCGGGCTCCACCGGGGAAAAAGGCACGCGGTCGTAATGTAATGAACAACGTGGGAAACCCCTGTGCCCGCTCACAATAATGCCCTTTGAACGGTGCCCCGACTTTTCTCTGCTTGCCTGCGAAGAGAGAGAGATCTACACTGATCTTCACCTCTCTCACCTTCCTTCTCCTCACATCAGCGCTCGCTTCGCCTAATTACCTCGTGGCCAAGCGGGCAAAGACCACACCAAACTCTAATCCGCGAGCCAATCTCGCCCGGATCGCGACTTCTGATTGGCGGGCCTCGCGATCGTCGCGCGCGGTTCGCTTTGGAACGGTGCTGTGTGTGGCTATACCCGGTAGATTTCTTGATTTTCATGGCTCTGAACACGTGTGTGTGTGTGTGTTGTGTGTGTGTGTGTCTGTGTGTGTGTGGTGTGGGTGATGATCTTCAATGTTGCTTTGAGCTTGATGATGATGATGCTGATGATGATGATGACGATGGTGATGTTACATCGGTGCAATTGCTGATGATGATCCATGCCACCGTTCGTTGCCCTGGATCATTCTCTCACTCTCTCTCTTCCTGGTATCCATGTATGTCATGCAGCGAGTGAAGGGTATATGCCATCCCAAACGCAGACTGAAATCTCTAATAATCCAGAGCGCCCTGCAGAATGTGTCGCGCCCATGTACCCCGTCCACGCGCATCGATCTCTATCGATGGCAGATCAGATCGCTGTTAAAACAAGTCTCTCATTTCGCGTCACTCGGCCGCCTCTGCTTCGTACACTTATCGTGCGCCAGATGTCCGTTCCGCGCAGTCGTCCTCGTGAATTCCGCTCCACATTTGGGACAATACGACTTGGATGCCGTACCGGACTTCTCCCTCTGATGTCGGAGGAGGTTGCTGAAAGTCGAGAACTGTCGTCCGTTGCAGCCGTGTTCCCAGCACTGCGGTTTGGGCCGTTGGTTGAGGACGCGTATCGAAGAGTTACCGCCATCTATGCTTCCGCCGGGTTGTTTCGCGAGGAGATCGTTCGCGCTGCTTCCTACGAATGGAGGGGGCGGATAGCTGCTTTGTCCCGAAGTGCCGTATAATTGTGTGTTGCCGGGTGATGTGCTATAGGGCTGACCATACATGTTCTGGTCGTACATGTTCGGCGATCTGTGTTGAGAGTCAGATCTGGTTCTATCCAAGCGAGTGGGAGGATGGATAAGCTATAGTGACGAACCTTGAAGGCATACTGGTACCGTACTGAGACATCATCTGCGCTGGAGAAGTCGAGCTCATGTGCGGGGAAGGATGCGGACTGTGTGTGAGGCCGCTGATGGAAGGAATCGTCTGGCTGGGTGGCATGGAATAGTTCCCGCTCTCGTAAGGCGTGCTTGTCCGGCGGTAGTTGTCGTACGGTCCTGCGGCAGAAGTAGGCATCTCAGAAGCTCTGCGAGGAGCCTCCGACGCTCTGCTCTGGTACAGCGCCGGGCTGGAGGAGACTGTCTGTGAGTAGGCTGGAGACCCGCTCGTTGATGATGGCTGCGACATGCGCATGGGAGGAATGTAATTTTGATCCATGGAGTAGTCTGCGGCAACGTTAGCCGACGGCTCGATGAGTCGAGAAGCGCGCTCAAACATACTGCCTTGTTCAGATTCGTATGGGCTAGCTCCGTACTGCGATGGAAGTAGGAAGCCTAGCGAGCTGCTGCGTTGTGAGTTGGTTGCGCAATAGTCATACAGATCGAATCGTCCATACCTCATCTCCGCCGAGACTGTAGGCTGCTCAAAGTCGAAATCGTGCGCACCGCGGATGGCATCCGCCGCAGGCTCTTCGGAATCGATCGAAACGGTCGGGAGACCCGAGTCTGAACGAGGCGGGGTCGGCGCAGTCCACTGAGGGAAGGGTCCGATCGCGGGTTCAGTGGTGAAGCCGGAGAGTTGGGGTGAGTGTTGAGGGGTGATCCACTGCACGCCGAGAGAGGTTGGTGGGATGCAGTTGGGTTGGACTTCTGGCTGATGGCTGGTCTGCTCGGCAGCTAGGCGGTAGAGTCGATCGGCTTGAGGTACCGAGATGGAACGATTGCGATCGCTGAAAGAGGGTCGTTTCTGGATCGCACCGCGACGGCTATCGACAGCAGAGTGGCCGGAGAAGGATGAGGTGTAGGATCGAAGGCGAGAAGGATGAGGGAGGCTAGAGTGCTGGAGAGATGGTGAGTCCATGGTCAAATGCAAACGGAGGAAGCAATAGGTAGGATTCGGGAAGGCCAACCAGGAGGAAGCTTCTACTTGAAGGCTTGATGGAGCGCTGGGGAATTGGAAGGGTGATATATTCGCGAGGATGGAGGGGCCTGAAGAAGTTCCTGAAGCATATCAGTGGGCTAGGGTTCGGGTAGTGGTGGTTGATGATCGTTTTTATTAGCACGCTCGCCTGCGCCTTGGGGCTGTCAGTGGAGTTTTAAGGGCACACCTGTGAATCCAACATCGGTGGTCTAGCGCGGCGGTGCTTAGTTCACACTAGGAGTCAGCCCCCGGCGCGCCATCTTCAGCGTGCAGCGCAGGGTTCCGCGCCGTTAGGCTGCATTTGATAGCGTGCGTGCGTGCGTGCGTGCGTGCGTGCGGGCGGGCGTCTTGCGAATAGCAATTGTTGAACGCTCATCATGTGCTGCGACGGTGGACTGTTCAAAGATACAGCACAGCACAGCACAGCACAGCACGGGTGGACGGCCGCCTCGGACCCTGCCAAGTCACTGATCGAGAGTACCCAGAACCATAACAAGCTTTCGCGTGATCACTGCCTCAGCAGAGTGAAGACACGGCGCTGCTCGCCGGCTGCGATGAGCCGCCTTGGTATGTGCGACGTGATGTGCGATGTGCGGCGCGGACGCTGATCGCGATCCGGTGAAAGCGATTGCCCATCTCATCTCATCTCATCTCGTCTCATCATCTCATACAGCTTCCCAGGTGGTGTGGTGTTGATTGATGAGCAGCTCTCGTCGGGCCGCTCATTCTCAGCCCGCAGGCGTAAGTGGAGTCGTGGAGTCGTGCATGTGTCGGGGATATCAGGATGCTGGGCAGAGCGTGCGGCTGGGATGGCGGACAATGTTAGTCAGACGCTGGCCCTGTCTTATTACTCATTGTGCGAGCGAGCGAGCGCGGCAGACGGCAAATGGCAGACCGGCCGTCTCACTGACATGTCCAACAACACGCAAGCGGCCGACCGACGCATGCGTTTCCGCCAAGTCACTAACTCCCCGTTCGTTCGCTCATGCTGCCGTCTGTGGACTGTCCACATGTCTGCGTCATGGCAATGATCGACGCTCGCAGAGCCGCCGCCCACGTTCTCAATTCCAAAATAGCTCCGCGTGCTACCTACAGGCCCACCCTCTCTGACCGGTCGCTCCTGCACGCGCATTGCTCATCATCACTGTGCTTGCGGTCGAACAACAGACCTCGTCGACCTCCGCCTTCGATGGTGAAGCGATGCTCTCCATGCAACATACGCTATCCTATCCACCGAGACCTCTCTCGCACGTCCGGCTCAAGACAGAACGCGAGAATTCGCGCTTGCGACCTGTATCTCTCTGCGCTGGCGCGCCTATGATTATTGGCGCGCAACATCTTGCGCGGAACGGCTTTTCTCGCTCAGTCATGCTTCGGCAGACAGCCGAACGAATACACCTGAAAGGCTGATGAGGGGTGAGCGATGGACCGGTAACGTATGTGCTGCTGCAGAGCTTCGTGCTCCCTCGAGACAGGAGCCGAGCGGAATGGCTCCTCCACCGCATGCCACTCCCGCGTGCTGCTGTGCCCTCGCGGTACAGGACAGCTCGAATGAGGGCAGCCAGGCTCCGAGCCTCGGCCACGAGGTGACCATGTGTCGCAGCTGCCACTCCAGCGAACGAGCAGAGACGCCGCCGCTCGCGATGAGATTCCGATTTTCCCCACGAGGCTGGCACATGGTCTGCTTCCATTGGGATTCCCCGTCGAACCTTCTCTGACAGGGTTTGCCGTGGCGCGTGGCAGCACAGATCATTCGCTGCAGCAACCCGCTAGTCTGGCCTTCTGACCGGAAACATCCCTGTCCACGATCGACGGTTGCACAGATAAGGCAATCCCGAGGAGTCTTCCCAGTATCACCATCGTGCCTGCTGTTCTCACCGCCGGGAAGACCTCATCACCGGCCTATATCTCGCGACACCAATCTATATCATATTCGCCGAGCGGTGGCCTTGAAGGCTTGACCGCGCTGCAACTTGAACCTATTCAACAGCGCTTACCGGTTTGTGTATGCAGCGAACTGTTCGAGACAGCTACTATGCTTGCAACACAGCCCTTCAAGCAGATCTTCTCCTCGACCGCGCAGTACGTTGACCTGACCGGGCCTTCCCCACGGCAACACCTCCGTCCGGGCACTTGCAAGAGAGCTCAGTGCTGCCATGCGTACTTTCTTTGCTGCACATCAGAAAAGTGCATAGCGTCGAGTAGTGACCTACTCGGTCTCCACGATGAACTATTACAGTCCTGCTTTTGTGGGCACGGCTATACTTCGTGGACCGTTGGGCCACAGCCGAGAAGGATTCGCACTGCCTCACTACTACTCTTGGGTTACTGTACCCGAATGACTGACTTACAATAACATGGACCTGCCGCTGTTCTAGGAGGTAAGGGTCTCGTGGCGGTAAGACGTCTCTGTGGACACTTTTTGTCGCAACATCATAATGCAAAGACTTCCGTCGATCAAGGCCAAACGACCACAAGAGCTTCCTCTCAAAACGAGACATATCTTTGGCCGAAACCCAACAGCCCGAGCGGCGGTACAAAGCGTATGCTCCATCGCCACAACAGGCGATAGTTTCAAACATGTGGGCTTCTTTTCGGCTCCGAAGTACAGTCGCCTATGTACAGACACTAGGCCGTCAATCAGGTCTATATCGGTCACTAAGTTGCAAAATCCTGCTGTCCTGGTTCTCATTGCGCGGGCGCTATCGCGGAACAGGCTTCGATACGGAGCATTCGGTCCCGCAAGCCACGCGGCAAGCCTGCCGTTGTTGGTCTCCACAGGCTCTGTGTGCTGTGGTCCAGCAATGAGTCGTGCACCTGGCAGTCCTGACGACAGTTGGAAGCGGCAGGGTGGGCGGCACAACGATGGGGGACTCGCGCACTCGAAGATCCTACGGTTTCTGGCCTAAACATAGATCGGTCTGTCCTGTCTCGCCTGCGGTCGACAGGGCTCATGCCTACCGCGGCGTGGGTATGGTAGAGAGCTTGCACTCATCGTTGAGGCAGTGGTCACGCATAGAATCCTCTCGTCCAAGGCACTGCTTTCGACGATGTGTAAGATTTTGCGCGTGATGTGACCACTTCATGGTGCGCTGACTGGCAGGTGTCTCTGACAATGCCCTTGTTCCTTCACCAACAACTCCTCACCGGGGTAGAGAGATCAGTGTCGCAGTAGAAGCTCCATGAACAACAAATTCGATCGAGCTATTTTGAGAACGATGAACACATGGCCAGTCGCGCTGATCAGACGGTTCGACGGCTTAGATCGGAAGATCTTGAAAGATCTTGACGGCCTTGAAGCTGTGGGAGAATTTGACAATGACAAAAACACCACATGCTGGATCTCATTGAGCCTTATTGTGCTGTTTCTGATCGTCATTCACGCTGCCTTGGTCGGATGAGTACAGAAGGCATGGCAGCATCATTGAGATCCAAGGGTTTCCTGGATTCCAATGTCTCTTAGTCAGAATTCTCAGTCTACAGGTGAGTATCTCCCATCCCATTTTGCATCTCAATAGAATAGAGCTCGCTTATTGAAGGTCGACTTTTCCGAACGGATGTCCCCGCCAAAATTCGCCAATTCCATGATGAAGCAACAGTATTTCTGCCCCTTCCAACTTTTGGCATCGACCTTTCAGATTGATTTCCAACGCTCAGGACTAGCTAATAACCTCGACCGAGTCTGCCACAGAGATCTCCGCATCCAGACGACCAAGACCCTGCAACAACCTCCTTTTGTGCACACGTCCAGATCCACTCGACGAGGATGGCAATTTTGCCATTGACGTTGTGATCGATCTCCGCATCACTGAGCATAAGTGAGAATATCTCATGGCGTGGCGAGGCTGGTCTACGGACTGCTCTACCTGGATAGCAGATGGACAAGTCGATGATGGATCCGAAGATCAGTACTGGAATAGGATTTTCCATTTGAGGATTTCGGAGAGAGTACAGGAGAGAGACGTGGAAGTGGACGCTCGGTCTAGCATCGAGTCTTTGGAAAGAGGTGGCGCTGCTAGAGAAGATGGTCAAAGGTCTGTCTACGAAGTCTCGCGACCGAGAGGTTGATTGGCTTTGGAGAAACCTCTCGACCGTTGGTTGCATACCTCGAACACTTTGCATCTTTCCATCCAGCGCAATGGATGATATTCAATCAGACGACAGGAGGCTCTTCTTTGGCGTGGAGTCACTGTAACGAATGTCTCACCAATGAACGAAGGAAAGAGAGTCATGTGGACAAGACAAGCCTGTCAAAGACACTGTGTCTAGCTTCTCGACAACACGGAGCTCCATTCTGAGTTGGGATACGATAACTTATGAGGCATTCGAGTTCCTTCACTCTTCGCTTCCCAGGACGCTTTGATTATTTGGCGGCCATCAGTAGCAAGGCGACTACAGCCTATCTCTGCTCTCTGTGGTGGAGATTCACTGTGCGTCCGGAGTCTACATGTCACTCAGAGGGACGTGAATGGGCCTGTACTCCAACCAAACCCATTACGTGAAGAAAATTCACGGGGACAGTGAACAACTCACAAATAATCTATCATGCAGCGCAAAGAGCTTCCATATAGCACCGCACCTCTCCTCCCAGTTGCGGATGGTCATCAACAAGATCTCACAAACCAACACTCAGTCGACTATCGAAGCGAAGCTTGCACTATTTGACTGGTCCAAACTACACTCCAATTGCAACGGTCCTCAACCAAAAAAACCCCCTCTGTCCAACACATTCAAACATGTCCGACGATCCTCAAGACTGCGGTGAGGGCGTTTCCGCGTACATCGATGACGTCTCTGAGGATAGAGGAGTCCTCTACTACTATATCTGCGGAGGCAACGCGCAACATTTCGGCGAATGGCGTCTCGAATCAGGTGTCAGCGAGCACCTCATCGCCCGGTTCTGGAGCCGCGAAGCCTGGCTGCAGCTTTGGCTACCACACCGACTCCACCTTCGCCCTGCAGCTTACAATCCAGAGCCCATAAATGTCATCTCCGGCGCCATGGCCGCGGTAGGACTTGACGACCCAGAAGGGCAGGACGTCGGAGACGAAGGCGAGATTACAGATGAGGACATCGCGCGGGTCAACGAGAACTGGGAGAAGAATGGAGTGGAATTTCCACCTTTATTTGCAGGTTCTGGTGCTGGTCGAGAGGAACAAGAGCCACGTAGCGACGCAAAGCGCATGGTGGACTCTATAGGCGACATGAAAATAGAGGACTCGTAAGGGTACGAGGATTTGGAGGGTGCATTCTTGGACTAGTTTGAGATGGGCGGTGGTAATGAGGCTGAGTAAGTTAATTGGGTCTCAAGATCCGGATGAGTGGTGTATGGCCGAGCCTGAGGCTCCGACACCGAGTTGATGGCCAATTGAAACAGCCGGCAAGACAATCATAAAGAGCACATTTCATAGCAAGCGGGTTCAACCTACTCAGCGTGATAAATAGTTCGGCTTCATTGTTCCATGATCTGAATTCCAATAGTCCAAAAATTCCTACCCGTGAAACCCATTCACCAGCATCCCGCCAAGACCAGTATTGACGTCATTTCACAAGCTCGGTTTTAGCCGGCTCAAATTCTGCCGCACAGCTTTCCTCGCTTAGAGCATGGACCATCTTCACGACCCAACAGACAAACGCACACAATCGCAAACAACACCACCATGGACGAGGACTGTCTAGAAGACACCATCGTGGTCGCCAGCGACCGCCGCACCACCTTTGTCCAAGAGTCCGCCCTCGCAAACCAGCCTCTCTACGCCGACCTAGGCCAGGACGAAATTCTGGACGCGCGCATCCGCATCGACGGCGAGTTCGAGTATCTCGTGAAGCGCCGGGGCAGGCAAGTGCACGAGTGGAAATGGGAGACGCGCGCCGCCGGGGAGTTATCGGATTTCCTCATCGACTCGTGGATGGAAGGAATGATACACACTGCAGAACAACTTGGACCCGATGATGATGACGATGGCATCTCGCTGCCAGCGGGCTGTGTCAGGATCGATCTCGAGGGCATTGTAGGCGAAGATGAGGAGAATTATCTCATTGCCTGGCAACGCCATCCGGTTTCTCGCGCGGCGCTGAGGCCGTTTTGGTTTCGTAAGGAGGAGACGAATGTGAAGCTTATCGAGGAGTGGCAGGTGGTGCTGGAATGGTTGGAAGCTGCGCTGCGGACGTGGATTGAGACGTATGGAGACGAGAGGGGGTTCTTGCCGGAGTATGAGCTTCCACGACAGGGCCAGTTTCTTGGAGTGTTGGAGAAACCTGTTGGACGAGCTGTGAGGGAGTTTATTGAAGAGTCTTATCCGAGGGCTTGGGATGAGGTGCCGAGTGATGGCGGCGAAGAGGAAGAGGGAGACGAAGAGGAGATGGAGAACGACGAGTCGGATGAGGGCAACGACGCGGATGACGAGGATGAGTATGGTGATGAGAGCGACATTTACGATGAGACAAGCGAGGAAGACGAAGACGGGAGGGTTGGCAGTTCTGCGTCATTGTGTGGGCAGTGAACTCTTTGCAAGACCGGAAGTTGTCCGACACTACATAGTTCACTGGGAGCGCTGTCTGATCTGTCGCAGGTTTCAGCAGTTGTTGTCGGCTCCCGGCTTCTCCTGACTCACAACCAGCTGCGAGGACTCAACAAGAGCTTTGTGAACTTTTACCTACACATACCAATGGTTTTACTCATCTTTCATTCAATGAAGTGGAGATTTCGGTCCTGTAGTATAATGGTGAAGTACCTCCGTCTGATACCGCTGTCCACAGCAGATCCAGGGGCAATCTGAGTTCGATTCTCAGTCGGACTAGTTTTTGTGCCGTCGAACGTGCGGCGCTGGCTTTGGCATAGATCGGTGCTAGAGGAGATTTCAACGAGACAGTCCCATTGAAAAATTTGAAGGTGTTACTGGTCCGCATATTTGGTTGCTGTTCAATATCTAGGCATTCGGATAGTCGTGCATGTGACTGTGAGGTCCGTGCACACAAAGTATAAATTTCCACCCACGCAGCGATGGAAATTTTACCGTAAGCAAACTGGTTCCGCGAATCTATGCGTGTTGCTCCAAGTGATATGACGAGACTTCCGTTGGAGTCAGGAGCTAGCAGACCAGAAAAATTACCGGGTTGGGTAAAGCTTTCTTTAACAGCACATGACGCGTTGGAAGATATGTCTTCTCCTTGAGTTATAGCGGGATTAGAAATTAAATGGCGAACAACCAATCCTTCTTAAGCAAATCAGGATAGCCGGCGTCGAGAGTTTCTAGGTCCCATTCATTAACAGCTGAGGGTAACGTGCGTTTCGGCGCTTTCACTACTGTTGATCAACTGTTTGAAGGCCGACTTGCTCAATCGGGTTCTCCCCTATATTAAGCTTTCTTAGGATATGGTGTGTCCGGAGATGGGGGATTTCACCATCCCGCGCCAAGCCGCCGACCCCATCCTTCGAGAAGTTTTGGGAAACGAAGAAGGATCCGCTAATTTTGAATCGGCACGCTAAGGAATGAGCGGAGGGATCAGTGTTCACAGATTGGGACCCGGAGAAGAGCGGTATAGAAGATGGTGGAGGAAAGGCCAAGGGGAAGATGGATATGAATGGCAGATGCTCTGAGAGGCATTTTGAAGTATCTGAAGCCGATAGAAATATCAGCAACGCTTGGCTACAGAGATGGTCTACGATTTGAGCAGCAATCGGACGTTTGGCGAGTTGCATGTGATGAGCAAGACGCGCATACATAGGTGTGATTGACTTGCAAGTGGTCTCAAACGAGCCATCCAAACATGTTCCAAGAACATTTTCCACCTCTCAATGGTGCGCGTTGTAGAAACGTGTCGAAGTGCCCAGATGCTTTCATTCACTTAGACAAAGGCGCTAGTCGGGCGCTCGGGCCATCTCGCTTCCCTAGCTCAATTATTTCAACACAGAAGTCTTTCCTAATAGTTCGTGCTCACTTACAGATCATGGACTCACACGCCAACCATAAGCATCTCATGAGCTTCGCTTTGGAACATTCGACTCGCACCCGACGTAACATGAGGACACTTTCCACTCTCCTGGCCCCACAGCGGTTCAAGAGACTTCTACTCAAGATCTGCGAGCCAAGTCTCGGCCTCAGGGCGCAATGAGCCCTGTAGTCAGAGCCACAGATGCCTTTGTCCACGTGGATACTGAAGTGTTCAAGACCACCAAGCTCATGCAGGTAAACCCTAACTTTTGAATCCTTAAGGAGTATGTTGTACTACCTCGTAGCAGGACATCCTCCTGCATCTGAATGGAAACCAGAGACTGCGAGCCATGGAAGTCAATCACGCTGTGAGAAATACCGTGGATAGCTCGACGATATTGTTAAAAGCGATCGGACTTGTACCGCAGCGGGAGGCTCACTTTGACCCCTATCTTCTGGATAGAGCAACCCGAGAGTGAAGTAGAGGAAAAGATATAAAGACCCAGCGGCCTGTTCCACGACATTAGCGACTCTAACTACAGCGGGAGGTACAACATCAACTGGGCCTACCACTACGTTTGATATGATCCACAGGATGAACACGGCGGCGATCCACGCACCACGACTAGCGCCCACTTTCGTCTTCGAATCAATGCTTCGTCTCCCTCCTTGGGCCTGTCTTGACTCGACTCTGGACGTTCCCCCTGCTAATCACCCGTTATGAAATTGAAAGTCACCTACCAGTGCCCTCACTGCAACAGTCTCCCCAACACGCAAGGTAATATCTTGCCTTCGAATGGCGAATACATCACCATGGACTATATCCTCAAAGCGTACTTCAAACTACAAAAGCAACATCGACTACATCGTCAGCTGTGCTGTAGGCCGAGGAGTTCGAAGTCGGAGGTCTTCAACGAATTCACCCGTGCTGTGCGGCTCAGGGACGATGATCCAATCCAGGTGAGACGACGGAACAGCAAGGTGGCTCAGAAGCGGTATAGATGGCCTGGGTTGTGGTCGAGTGGATCGTGAGGTCGGGCTTCCACAAGGCATCAGAAAGATGAGAACAGCAAGAGGAGGACAGAATGCGGCGCTGGCTGGATGAGATTGAGACTTGAAACACAGATTCGAACGCAGAATTTTGAAGAAAGTCTCGCTCTCCACATTCGATTTGAAGTCTACGCACAATTCAAGCGCTACGCATGTTCATGTTTCAAGGACGAGAAAGGGATGAAGTCTGACCTTCCAGGAGGCTCAACGAGTAAGCTTTTCGCACGAAAAGAGAAACACTCAGTTCAGTACACTCCCATCCCATTCAGGCGCAGGTAGGCACCCGGTAGGCTAGAATCACAGGTAGGAGTACACACACACACACACACTCGTCAGCAGCATACCGTTCTGTTCTGTCGCTTTCGATCGTCTCATCATCTCACTTCTTTCCCTTCTTTCCCCAGAGGACTTGCCCAATTCCCTTCTAAGGCGACTTCGCCTTCGCAGCACCCTTGGCCTGCTCCTTGGTGTCATGCGCACTCTGCGCAGTCTCCTTGGCCTTCTCCTTGGCCTCCTGGGCTCCAATGCCCGCGGCCTGCTTGGCTTGTGCGGCGGCTTCCTCTATAGACACACACATCTTGTCAGCCATAATGCTCAGGCGTGAGATGAAGCTTGGTGGGTATGGATTGCAAGGACTCACCTCCCTTCTCGATACCCTTCACGAGAGTCTGCGAGACAGTCTTATCGGCCGTCTTGAGGGCATCGGCGGCGCTGTCGACGGGTCCCTTGTTTACGCGGCGAAGAGAGGTGCTGAAGAGGCGGACATTGCGGGCGAGAGTTTGGCGGTACATGATGAATGTCTTGTTCGTGGTTGATGGGTAGTTTGATAGGTATTATCGCCGGTCTCGAAGAGTTGTACTGTGGAATTGTTTGTTGAAGAAGACAACGTGGTGAGGAAAGAGTTGCGTTCACGGCGGGAAGAGAAAGAAGGCGGGCCAAAGCTGCCTCTGTCGTCATGCTTGCATATTCACCTCGGAAAGAGCAACGACCTCCCTCCAGCCACACACCAGCCAACGAGTGGATTCCATTGGAAACTTGATCTTCACATGCATCTCCTGATATATTCTCTCGCTGCACAGACATATACCATCAGCACAATCCGACATGATGCTTCATTTTACTCTCACATATGAAGCCTCTCAATAGTACAAAGCCTTCTGCCACCAATTACACCTCTCATTCGCTGCATCGTCCCTTGCCTGCCGAATACTACTGACGTTCAAAACCTGAACACTCGCATTTCCCCCATACAACGGGAAGAAAGGTACGCCCTTCTCAGAAGGATACCCAAATTCCGCGAAATGTGTGATGTACTCCTGCAGCGCAAGAGCAACCGAAGGAGCCGTGACTGCTGAATTCGGTCCATTGAAGAACGTGTAGGCCACGTCTTCGCCGTGGACAGCCGGAGGGACGGCAAAGAGGTAGGAGTAGGTCTGGTTGTGGAAAGCTTTATCCAGATAAAATGCGTTACAGACGAATGTAGCTTCTGCGACCGCCGCGGCGGTTCGTGCGATTGGGTTGGTGTAGGCTTCTGCCTGACTTCCATCGAAAACAGGTGGGTACAGTGTGTTGGCGATGTATTGAACTGTGGCCGGAAACGCGGCGATACTCGGTACCACACTCAAGATTTGGTTTTCGAAGTCAGTGGAGTTCTGAACAAAAGGCGATGTGAATAGCAATCCCTAGGATTGATCAGCGAGGCTCTAAACTAAGAGGTATCAAGGGATAGGGACCTCGTTGGCATTGTGTCCAACCATCAGCTTCACGTTCTTCGCAAACTGGCCTCGACCAAGGAGTTGCCCGGGCAGTGACGGAGCGAATATCCCATCGACCACTGGACCTGCACAGTGAAGAGGAGTGGTAAGTACGAGTCTTGAAATCTAAAGATGGCCGCTATGCACTACTGACCGTACGTGAACAAGCCATACGCGGACTGTAGGCCGACCTGTTTGATGTTCGCCGTCTGAAGGGCCTGATAAGGTAATTTCCTAGCCTGCTTGATTGAAGTAACGTTGAGCAGGGCGAGATAAGCATTGAATACCTGTTCTTGCTGTGCCGTCGATGCCATCGGCGCAAATCCAGGAGACTGTGGAATCGCTTGCTGAAACGGAGCAGGTGCACCTCCAAAAGCAGTGATCTGGTGCATCACAGAGCCTCCTCCAGCACTCTCTCCGAATACCGTGATTCTTCCTGGATCACCCCCAAATTTGGCGATATTGTCCCTCACCCACTCCAGGGCCATCCTTTGGTCATAGAGACCAGCGTTTGCGGTTCCGTCCGATTGAAACGTGGGACCTGCGAGCCACCCAAATGCGCCAAGTCGATAGTTCAGCGAGACGTAAATCAAGCCGGTGTTATTGTTGTTCTGACTACGCTGCAGCAAGCCAGCTGGGTTGCCGACGCTCCTCTTGTCTCCTGCCGTATATCCACCTCCATAGATCTGCACCAAGACTGGGCTCTTCTTCTTGTCACGCTGATCATATATACCCTTCGGGACATGCACATCGAGGAACAGGCAGTCCTCTGTAGTAGCTGGATCTTGCGCAGGCAAGGCGCTGGTGGCCGCACTCGTATTAAAATCGGCTGGGGTGAAAGAGGTCTCGCCTTGATAGTAACGCGGGATAAATAGCTCTGCTGTTGCGAGCCACGCTGGATCTGCCTGCGGGCAGATGCGGTTCGTCTCCCCGGTGAATACTTGTGATCGATCTTTCAGCGGTAACTTGGGTGCTCGGAATCGTAGGTCGCCAGTCGGCGACTGGGCATAGCGGATGTTGGAGAAGTTGTAGTACTGTCCCGTCTCGTTGTAGAGCGTCGCACGCTGAATGTTGTATCCTAGATCGACAGTGGGTAAGGCATCTCTCGCCTCGACAGGGCTGGGGCTTGCTAGTATGTTGCTTGTCAGTAACAGCACCGCCAAAGCAGCGGCCTTCGCCAATAGCGGCATTCTGGCTGTGCGGACAAAAAGATGAAACGAGCAGGACCAGTCCGATATGTACCAGTCCAGCTCACAAACCCAACGATCTACTCATACCGCAGCGATCTACTCGTACAGTACACGTACACAGCCTCGTGCTTTCTGTCCGGTGTGCGCCATCTCCGAGTCGTCATGGCGTCTAGTCGGCAGACACTAGGCCCTGGGGCTACCGGGGTCTGTCTCCTCTTGCTGTCATGCTTGCCGCTTGGAGACGAGTGCAAAGTCCAACAGGAGCAGGTACTCCGCGCTGTCGAGGATACACCGGATGCAGGCGTGCAGGCATCGATGCCATCGTGAAGCAGCAGCTGGAGAAAAGGCGGACGCGGACGTGGAGGCGGTTGGGGATGCAGACGAGACTGCACAAGGGCGGGAGACGTGCAGGTGTCGCTGCTCTTATCGTCAAAACAACGGCACAAAGAGATTGTGCATGAGATGTTGATGGAAAGGGCATATCTGGACCGTGCTGACAAATCCGATACCGAGAAGTCAAATTGAACGCGGACATTCAACTCGTCTCGTCTTTGGGTGACGGACAGTTCAGCTGTCAACGACCTCCATCATCACCACTCATCAGGTCTCGCGAGCTCCTACGTCGGGTGCTGGAGAGGACGGAGCCGGCATCCGGGACAATTCCCTCCCGGACAATGTTCTCCGGAACAATTTCTTCCGGGACAATGTCCTCCGTTCACATCTCCATCAGAGAGCGCGGGCTCTGCTCGGCATCTGCCTTTGCACCATGATGCGGAGATCTGCAGTGCAAGACCAACTACTGGCGCAATCATGGATGGCGGGGTCCTGTAAACGCCGCCCAGGTAGGAGATGTTAGGTTCTCCTTATTTCACTCAACAGCAACATGTATCTCTTGCCTGTATTCGCCAGTTCAATCGCCTCTACGAGTGCTTGGTCGCCCTGGTGGCATCATCACGGACAAGAAGGCGACGATCTGAACCTAGCGACCACTTCAGGCCATATCCAGGGAAAAGTAGATCCAGCATATCCAAGCGTAAGGCAATTCTTAGGGATTCCTTACGCGAAGCCACCGATAGGAGACTTGAGATGGACTGCACCACAGACCCTTTCACAGCCGAATGCGCAGGTCGAGGCGACTGAACTCCCTCCCAGCTGCAATCAGTTTCTCTCCAACACCGGGGATTCTCTCTATACCAGAGACGTGCTGCAATTCAACCTGCAAGGCTTAAACATCACAGGAAAGACTTCTGAGGATTGTCTTACGGCTTCTGTATGGACGCCTGCGCAGAAGCGATCTGGACGTGGATGGTGGAAGCGAGGGATCAAGGAGAATTTCTTACCAGTCCTTATCTTCTTCTACGGCGGCGGCTTCTCGACTGGTGGTGAAGATGTGCCATATCAGATTCCTACGCAATGGGTCAATCGTAGTCCAAACCACATTGTGGTTTCTTTCAACTATAGACTGAATATCTTTGGCTTCCCGGGGGCGCTCGGACTGAAGGACCAAAATCTTGGCCTACTGGATCAACGCCTCGCCGTTGAGTGGGTGAAAGAAAACATCGCTGCGTTCGGGGGTGATTCAGAAAGGATGGTGATCTGGGGCCAATCTGCTGGTGCAGCTTCAATCGACTACTACAACTATGCGTACCCCGATGACCCAATCGTGACTGGCCTGATCATGGACTCGGGGACTGCTCTGCTTCCTACCAGCGTCAACTTGACGGGAGAAAGCTTCGCTTACGTGGCCAGCCAAGTTGGATGTGGTGGTCTTGCGAATGACCCGGTAACGCAATTGGCTTGCATGAGGAAAGTAACTGCGAGCACTATCGAGAACTTCGTGGCGAATCATTCAGATTCAGGCGCTTCGCCGAGTCTCTCATTTCAGCCTACCGTCGATGGCAAGGTTATCTTCGCAAATTATACGGATAGAGCGCTTGCAGGAAAGCAAGCAAAGATCGTAGGAAAAGAATCCTGGAACATGCTGACCGGCACTAACTTCTCGTAGCCTGCAATCATCGGCACCAATCTAGACGACGGCGTCGCTTTTGCACCCTACAACCCGGACGGACCGAACCAGACTGTTGCGCACCAAGCTCTCCTGAATACCTTCTTCTGCCCAGCGACGGAAACGGTTCGCCTTCGGCAACAGACTGGACGTCAAACATACAGCTACCGCTACTCGGGCAATTTCACAAACATCTCCCCGCGGTCTTGGATGGGCGCATATCACTCCTCGGAGCTGCCCTTGATCTTCGGCACACATCTCGACTATAGAGTTCACAGCAGCGCATTAGAGTACGAGACGAGTCGGGCTATGCAAGATGCTTGGGTTGCGTTTGCGAGCGATCCCATTCGTGGACTGGAAAGTCAGGATTGGCCTGTGTACGAGCAGTTGGGGTTGCAGGAAGTCAGAGAATTCCGTGCTGGTATTCCAGCGGGAGATATCAGCGTTGCGAATGTTGAGGCGCAGTGCAATGGTGCTGTTGCGGAAGGCTTCGTAATTATCGATCACGACAGAACAAAAGAACATCAGCAGGAATGAGAAGAAGCATCAAAGGGCTGGAAGGCTCAATTGCAGAATATCGATTCTCTTTTTCAATATTAACTCTCACACCAGCATTCCCATGCAAAACCATCATTCAATCGCTACAACTCTAACAAAGCAAAAGCCTTGTCTACATTTCCATCCCCTTCATGGCCTGATTGGATGAGAAAGAGAGAAATAGTCGCATAGCTATGAGTTACTTTGGGGGATTTGAGTCAAGAAGGCGATGTACACCAACTTCGCTCCTTCCTCCTGCCGGGATCTTCTTCGCTCCTCCTCAAGTAATCTACTCTCTTCATCTCTCCAAGCCTTCCTCAAACAAACAAATCCCAATTCTTAACCTCAAACGTCTCCAGCACCCTCTCCCTCACAGCCTTCCCCACCTCCAACAGCCTCCCACACCTCCCCTTCCCCAAATCCACATCCTCCCTCACATACTCCCCCGGCATATGCGGCACATTAACACTCACCACCACATCCGTCTCCTTCTCCACCAGCCTCACAAGCACCAACAGAATCCCCACAAAATCAGGCTCATTCGCCCGTCCCCGCATCTTCTCCCCCGGCGGAGAAATCGCAATCAGAGTCAAAACTTTCGTCCCGGGAGGCATTTTCCTCATCGTGACTTCCTCTTCGATATTGAAGATTTTCGTCTGTCCGGCGTCCTCGTCTACGATGTCGGAGAGGTGGAATTTCAGGGCTTCGATGTCGTTGGGTTTGTCGGTGACTCTTTCGAGGATGTCGACGACGATGCTGGAAAATCCTGCTCGGTCCAGGTAGACTTCTTGGTTATCGGGGACTTGCCGAATCTCACTATACTCACATGGTAGTTAGTAGGTACTTTTGATGGGAGATAGGGTGGATGGGCTTTACCTGACGTCTTCAAATGTTGCGGGTAAGTCTACGACAATGGCCCCGCCGAAGAGAGAGGCGGGTTTGAACTGCTGTTGTGTGGCCATTTTTTCTGTACCCAATTCTTTACTCTGAAGTGGGTGGAAGATGGATATGGGCGATGAGGTTTTAGGGGTTTGTCTGTCTTTGTTGCCTCTCCGAGTTGTTTCTGGGAGAAGTGAAGTCGAATGTTTTATGCACCCCAATTTGTGCAGGCAACGCTAGGCTCCGAATTAGGCAGTTGTGGCGCTGGCGCCTGGCATGTGCGGCACAATGATTTACTCGGATCAATTATAGTCAGAAGGAAATAAAGAGAGGCGAGTTTGTGTCCTGTGTTCTGCTGTAGTTGTACATTTCTTCATGTCGTTGGCTATGAGGGCATGAGGTTGAAGCTTCACGAGCTTCTCCGTTCTCGGCTGCTGCCTGAGGCAAGTTTGGCCATCACAACGCCTCGCTATGCTATACTACCATCTAGTCGCATGTCCCCGGAATGCAGAGCTTTTGATCTCTCAATTGATTCTGGCATTATGATGCCCACACATCCTGACCGACGCCCTCGATCCAGTTGCCCAATCTCTCGACGCCGCCGTCCCACTCGCGCAGTCTGGTGCGCATTCCCTCGATCCCATCCCTGTCCAGTACCTTGGGCTGCACCCAGGTTATCCGCGCGACTTCTGCCACCTGATCGATGCTGCCACGCAGAAGACCCAAGCTTAGTGCCTTCATGATGAGATGCTCGATCTCATCGAGCTGCACCTTCGTCTCCTGGCTGATAGTCTGGAAAGTCATGCTGCGATCTTGTGGTGCCCGCGAGAACACTAATTGCGTGAGTGCCGAAAGCGAGATCTTCTGGTAGAGGAATTGCTGGTGCTGCTGCAACAAGCTATTGGCCTCCAGATGCTGCTGAAGGATGTTGTATGCGTGTAGGTCGCCGCGGTTGAACGCGAAAAGCAGCTCGCTCAACCACGCATGCTGCGTCTTTTGCAAGCTTTCGAGGATGGGATGGAGGAGAAGCTCTCCAAAGTTGTAGATGGTGTCGCTGACAAGAGCGGCAAGCGAAAGATCGTACGCAATGTGCTGGCGTTGCTGCTCAGAGAGATCGTCCAGCTGGACGCAGGCGAGGTAGAGGAGGGCGGTTCGGTAGTATTTGGCGAACTCGTGCTGGGATTGATAATATCGCGCGCTGACCATATAGAAGTTGGCATGGACATCTGTCTCGACGGAATCGAAGGTGTCAAGGATCGACTCGCACTTGTCCAGATCTTTGCGCGCTTCGGAAGTCTGCTGAAGGTTAAGTCGGGTATCGGCGACAGCGCTGAGGGAGTAGACGTATGCGTCTTGCGAGTCTGGCTTGTCGACTCGCATGGCAAGCGCTGAGAGGAAGGAGAGGCGTTCCTGGTCGTCTGCCATACGGGTGAGCACGTGCCTCAGCCAATCTGCCAGAGTGTTCTCTTTCCCTTACCTTTGCACTCTTTCGATGTGCTCAACCCTATCCGCACAAGCTTGAGCTGATTGATCTTGTCGGCGAAGGTCTTGATGAAGTTGTTGTAGATGGGTATCCGCTGCTTGGCGCTCTGCTCTTCTGCGTAGTATACCACGAGGATGTCGGTGAGCTCGTGCCATAGCTTGCGCTCCCAGAAGTCCTCGAAGCTCAAGAAATAGTGTTGCAAGTCATCAGGCGCCTGATCTCGCTGCTCTTGCAGGAAGTCCGCGATCTTCTCTTGCTGCATCGTCACGCACTTCCCGATTGCAGTTTTGTCAGAGTCGTACGCTGTCTTTGTGAGTGTCAGAGGTGTAGCACGGCGCCCCAGTCTGTATTTGTTTGATGATTGGCGAGTGGAGGTGTGTTTGGGGTGTTTGATGTTTGGTGGAGGAGGTCGTGAACATCGGAGTTGGAGAGTGCCTGTCTTGAGCCGCTTGGTCAGTGCTTCAAACTCAAAGCCGGGAGAGATCCGCTTCGACCTCACGAATCAGGGCCTCAAGAATAAGCACCTCACTCCAACTGCAACATACTCCCTTCCACCGTCTGATGGAGTAGGCACTCGGCCACATTCACCTCCCCCGACTACAGCTCTCCGCTCTTCGGCCATGGCTGGTCTTTCGTCCAGCGCAATGGCTCTTCAACGCCAGCTCTGCCGTCCGAACGCCTCCCTCACAACCACCCTCGCCAAACCCGCCATTGCTCGACCACAATGCCGCCGAAACCTTCAGGATGTCGCCATTACGCGGACTGGAAAGCCCATTCTTCGAGTTGCTGGTGGCCGGAGTAGCTTGGGAGGACACACTGTCACCGTCTTCGGCGCAACGGGGTTTCTGGGACGATACATTGTGAACCGCATGGCTCGCTCAGGATGCACTGTTGTTGTTCCATTCCGTGAAGAGATGGCCAAGAGACATCTTAAAGTTACCGGTGATTTGGGAAGAGTGGTCTTCATTGAGTACGATCTCAGAAATACACAGTCGATTGATGAGTCCGTGCGACACTCAGACATCGTCTACAATTTGGTGGGCCGTGACTATCCCACAAAGAATTTCTCTCTTGAAGACGCGAACACGGAGAGTGCGAAGAGAATCGCAGATGCCGTTGCCAAGTACGACGTCGACCGCTTCATTCACATGTCTGCTAGTGGAGCGCACCCTGAATCGCCTTCTGCATTCATGCGTGCGAAATGGCAGAGCGAGCTGGTCACACGAGAGATCTTCCCGGAGACGACAATTGTCCGCCCAGCCCCTGTCTTTGGATTTGAAGACCGTCTTCTCCACCGTCTTGCTCGCGCGGGCAACATCTTGACCGCTAACAACATGGAGGAGACGCTCTGGCCGGTGCACGCCGTTGACGTCGGCAAGGCTCTGGAAGCTATTGGTCTGGACGACAGCACCGCCGGCCAAACATTCGAGCTGTATGGACCGAAGGAGTACAGCATGCGACAGATCTCGGAGCTTGTCGACCGCGAAATTATCAAAAAGAGGAGACACATCAACATGCCAAAGTTCATTCTCAAGCCTCTGTTGGAAATTTTGAATCGCGTGCTCTGGTTCCCGGTAGGAAGTGGCGACGAAGTGGAACGTGAATTTCTGAACCAATTTATCGACAAGAAGGCCAAGACCTTCAAAGACCTCGACATCGAGCCTGGTGACATTGCCAACTTCACATACAAGTATTTGGTAAGCTTGCAGAGCTGTCAACCTGAACATGCTATATAGATGTACTAACAACCCGCACAGCAAGGATACCGAAGCTCATCATACTACGACCTGCCACCCATGACCGAAAAGGAGAAGCGTGAGGAGAAGAAGTACCTCCACGTCCTCGACGACCAATAGATGCTGCTGTTGCTCGAGAGGGATTCTATTAGCAGCAGGTTGTATATATGGTACCGCAAAGAATTTTCCCTTGTTCAGATTCCCCGCCACGTCGATTTTGTCTTACGCATAAGTTTCCGATCCAGCATAAATACGGGCTCGAGAGCATTCGATGCTGATCGGCAATTTGTTCCAATTCGACGTCATTTTCGCGACGAAAGACCATCACATCTATCATTCACCTTGCAGTACCGCTACGAGACACGAGTCCACAATCATGGCGACGCTCGAGCCGCCCAACTTAGCCAAGTACCCTCGCCCGCCCCCTAATAGAGAGCCATGCAACAGATGCCTCGGCGCTCGTGGCCACTCAAGTCTTCACCACGGTAGAAATTGCAGAGGCTATCCTGCTACTCCTCGACGGACAAGTCATCCCCAGGGCGATACGAGTCAGCAAAGCTTGTTGATGTTGGCTCGGTGAAGCTTCAGAAGTCTATCGGCTTGCTACCGGACTGGAATGCGAACCTCGTTAACCTTCTTGCGACCAAGCGCCGACGCGTGTTCATCCCATGGACTTCTCAGTACCTACCAGAGCTCTTCTTTCATGGCTCTAGATTCGATAGCGATCTGGTTCCCAATCGTCCCGGTCTACCCCGGCCTCAATCTCCGTCAAGCTTGGCAAATTCCAGCTCAAGACCTACGCCGAGTCGAAGGATGGTCTTTCGCGTTGGGGATCGTGCTGTCGCTCACTTTCACCTTGTCAGCCATCCGTAACGCAAATGGCGGTCTATCCCGTGTGCAACTACTGCTGCCTGGATATAACGCCGATGACGGGCAACTGGCTCGATATTCCACTGTTTCAGGCATATCCGGAGCTCCAGCTGGCTGGCAAATTGCTGCCGAGTAATGGAGAGTACATCAACATGGGAGACATTCATCGCGCCAACATTCGGGTACCGAAGAATCATCGAGAGTCTTGTACGGCGGGAGAGGAGGCGAAGGTTCCGCTTTACTTTATTGGATAGCGCGGATTATCCTGCCGCCGCCGGTCAAGGTCAAAAGTTCGTAGCAGACGATACCAGTGACAGTTGGGAAAGGGATCGAATCGACTGAGCGTGAGCAGGCGGCGTATGAGATATTGTGGGAGCGTCGTGTGGCGCTGTAAGTCTTTGCGATCGACTAGAATGGAGACAGAGTTGCGACGAACTGCTGCGGGCCTTGAGGACACTGTTTGCATGATGGATAACTAGGCTCAGGGCTGGAGGACCTCGATGATGGCTGAAGCTCGCACTATTCCAGGTCGCCATAGTGGTAAGGTACTGCAAGAGCTGTGGTTTCCTCCGCACCATTCAGCACTTGCATCATTGTGACTAGAAGTTTCGTTTTAGGATCGGCTCGAGTGGGAATCCTGTGCGACATTCCTTTATCAGCACGGACGAGACGAAATGCGCGGACCTCTTCGCTTCTGAACTTCAACACACACTCTCTCCCACACACACACACACACACATGAGGTGTGACACCTGAAACAATGCACTCCTTCAACTGCGAAGCACTTCTTACTCATAGAGCTCGAGCTCGACTCAACTCCCCGCGTAAGGGCAGCGTGCCTACCGCCGCGGCAACTGATGCTTCGGCTCTTGTGGCTATGAAGGTCTTCAAGACGGCGGAATTGATGGAGAAGATTCTTCTGCATACTTGCGACATTTCTCCACCGTATACTGAGGGTACCCTTACCATCTTGCGTGTCATGCAAGTCAATCGGGCTATGCGCGATACGGTGAATGGTTCGGTCAACATCCAGAGAGCCATCGGCTTACTCCCTGACTGGAAGTCAAATTTCAGATACACTCTGACAGAGCTTCCAGATAGCGCAGTGGCCCTCTATGACCATGAGGGTCACTACTGCGTCCACAGATACTCTATGGCAGCCACATGGTGTGACGAGGAGTGTGGCTACTGGCGCTCCGGCGCACGCGTCCCACACAATCTGAAATATGCTGTGTTTTGGCTAGAGACGATGCCACCAAACACCCAGATACTGAGGCGCATGGGCTCACGCACGCGCTCTATCTCTCTATTCCAACCACCGGTCGAGGAATTGCGCGTGGGACGCTTCCGGGTTCTGCCTACAAATGGACAGTACATCACACTCGACGACATCTACAGAACAGACGTCCAGCTGCGAGTGCAACATAACGCACTTCACGGTCATGATCTTCCAACGCGGCTTAAGTTCGATGGGAAGATTCGACTTAGGAAGGAAGATCCGCTTATCGCGTGGCATTCAACGCAAGAGTTCGCGGATGAGCTTGAATATGAGAAGTGGGAATGGAGAGACGATGATAGCGAAGAGGAAGAGCAGATTGAGCATGATTCGAAGTTCGTTTGAGAGGCTGCACGATTACCGCCAAATGCTACGGAGCGTGGATGATGCGAATCAAAGTGCGGAACGCGGATTCAGCTTCCACAGAGATATCAAGGACGAAGAAGTTCAGCATCAAGCAGCAACACCGATTCAGTCTAACTCAATGACCTCTCGATCTTGCAAATCCACAGCTTCAAGATCCTTCGCGATGCCATCGACACCGTCAGTCTCTTTGCCACCGGCCCCGCCAGCTTTCTCAGCCCGATACTTCTTTCCGAGCGCCTCCATGACCTCCTTATGACTCGCTCCAGGCAAACTCTTCTTCACCGCCGCAAAATGCGCCTTGACGAACGCCGTATATCCTGCAACAGCAGGCATGCCTCCCTTCCCTCCTATCACCGACGTCCCAGCAGCGCTCCTCTCCCCACCGGCCACCTTCCTCGGTACGGGCTTGATCTGCACCAGCTTACTCTTACACCCACCACATCGATGCTTCACCGGATCAATACTCTTCGAATGCCTCTTGAATTCCATGCCGCAAAGTCCTTGATCCACACACTTCCAAATGTACTTGTATTCAATCTCATATGAGTGCTTCGTCGTCACCTCCACTCCCTTCTCTCCGAAAGCTCTGGTACATGCCGCTCCCCAGATTTTGAATTGTTTCCCATGCGGTTGGTCTTTGATCCCGCTGATCATGAAATTGCAGAGATGGCAGAATTCGTGCGCGATGACGTTCAGAAGGCGGTGTTCGTCGTCTATTACTTTGGAGGCGAGTTCGATGGAAGCGAAATGCTTGTGCGTGGTGACTGTCTGTTGGCTCGACTGGTTGGTGACCTTTGCTGTTTCGCGACGCCAGTTTGCGCGGCCGGCTGTGCTGTTTAGGGTTTTGGACCAGATGATTCTGACTCCGCCTGTAGAAGCTGCCAGAGCCTGAATCTGTCCCTGTGCGACTGTTTGGTCTAGCTCAGTGAGGAAGGATTCTGCGAGGGTGATCTTGCGAATGTCGAAGTTCTTGCGGGCTTCGATTTCGGCTTTGGTGCGTTTTGTTGGGCTTGTCTTGCGCGGTGAGGTGGACGGTGAGACATCTTCGGGGTTTGGGTTGAGGTTCAGTTTTCGAGGTGATTTGAGCGGCTTCTGAGGCGAGTACTGATCGTTCCAGTCGTTAATGGCTTCGGCTGTCCAGAATGCGTCTAGACTGGGTCGAAGAGGTGGTGTAGGGATGCGAGGTGGTCTCTTTGAGGGCGACTTCAACTTGGATGGAGAAGGTGGTGGATGAGGAGGAGTGGCTGGTCGCTCGATGGGGGCCTTCTTCTGCGGGCTCTTCAATCGCGGTGGTGAAAAGCGGATGATTCCCATGTCATTTTCCTTGTCTGATGAGGTGCCAGGTCGCGATTCGGGTCTCGATTCCTCAAGATCTGTCCGAGATCTCTTCGAGAGTACGGGCTCGTCGTCGAAGATGCTCAATGCTTGCAGCCTTTTCGTTAGATCTGGTTGCTTTGCTGGCGAGAGCGCTTTCTTCGCGTCTTGCGAGACTTTGCGCGGAAACCCGAAGAGCTGTCGCGGACTGAGCAAATCCTCTCCAGATGAGCTGCTACTGTCGTCGATTGTGCCACACCAGATACTTTCCTCGATGTCCACTTCGCCCTCGTTATCGGAAAGCTCCGGCTCGGGATTAGGTGGTGGAGACGGTAATCGAGGCTGTTTCTGCTTCACCGGTGATAATATAGCCCGTCTAGGCTTCCGTGCTGGCTTTTCTTCCAATGCGAACTCCGTTGTGCTCGTAGCGAGTGCTTCCTTTGATGCGGCCAGGCTGCTCTGAGAGAGGCTCTTCGGTGGTCCCAAACGGACTTGTGTTTTTGTTGCTGTGCTGACCGACTTCGTCTTCTGTACGAATTTCGCGGGCGCTTCTGACTCCTCAGCACTTGAATCGTCAGAGATGATGTATCTCGCTGGCTGTCTTCTTCTTGCGGTCTTTGGCCTGGTCGTCTCCGCTGGTTCTGCGGGCTTTCGCTGCTGGGTCCGCCTGGGAAGAGAGTCGCCGCCGTCGCCTGAGGCTCGCCGTAATCGTGCCATCTCCAATGTCGCCGCGTATGAATGCAGACGTATCCTCCAAGCTCTTCAAAGACGTGTGAATGATCGCATACCTAAGCAAGGTTGAAGTGTCGTTGTGCTTGACCGCTCTCGGATAGGAAGTATGTTTTGCAAGCTGGTCGGCATGGCGACAAGCCTGGCCGAAGTTCGCCCGTGGAGGTTTAGCTCCCGTCTCTTGTGACTTCGACTTCTTCGATCACATCGACTTTTCTATTGAGCCTCCAGACAACGAACCTCGAGCTACGGATGGCTCTGATCAAGAACGATGCCATCTCTCACAGTCTCCTGATTCGTCGTGCCTTGAAGCGCACCTCAGACATACAACATTACGCCCGGTAACGGGAGAGTTCCTGCCACAATGAAACTCCAGACAAATACCATGCAACCGCTGGGTCACAGCGCGGCAACTAATAAGAATCTCCATACACACGGAGCTCACCGCTGGGGACGCCCGTCTCTTGATTCTTCGCCGCGTCCTCTGCATCACTAACCGCCTCCAACCACTTGACGGCACCCATCGAGAACGCCATATGCAACATCTCGCTCCCGTCGTCTGCTCCACGCCAATGAGTAGAGTCAGGAGGACACCAGATCACATCTCCCGCCTGGAAACTCCTCGGCTTGCCTCCCTTTGTCGCAAACCCATCCCCGGCCTCGGGTGACGCTAAGAAGCTGGCCTTTCTCGTGCCAAGGCCAGTGTGTTCGCGCGCACGGCTTGAACGTCACCAATGCGACGCCTGCATTGTAATCGGTCGGTACTTTCTCCGTCGGGCTTGTGGGTGTGAAGGAGGTTGAGGCCGACGGGGCCTGTGAACGTTGGTCTGTCGTCTTTGGGACTTTGGTGCGGAGGCTCATTCAGTACGCCGGGTAGGTGGACGAGTTGAGGCATTATTTCTATGTCTTGATTTGAGATCTGAAGGTATTTGCAACCTAAAAAGGCGTGAAAACCTCAGACTTCTATCACAACGATGGGACGCGGCTCGAGGGCCGCTGCATCGTCGATATCAGCTCCCCTCTCCACGCTAAACGGTGCTAGACAGCGTCTCGAGCCACTCAACTACACCTGACTTTCCGCGCGACCCGGAGGAGTCGAGTGGACTGGTAGAGACTCTAGATTCATGGCTCGGGGAGTAGATGTCCTGTACAAGAGCCACACTCCACTGAGGAAATCAGCCTACACATGGAATTTGACGACCCAGCGCCCTCTCAAGCGGATTTTCATGCATCTATCTAACCAAGTGTTGGACACTGTACAGACCTGCGTCTTGCCATTGGCTTTCACGACAGACGCAACGTCACACAGCCTCTTTCAAAACCCGGATACCTGGACCGAAGTGGAAGTAAAGAAGGCGACTCTGTCGGGCTATCCTTTTGCTCAATCGATCTACTCATCTTGGCTTTCGATTCCGACCTCTGAACATCTCAATCATTCCTCTCCTCATGATGAGATAGTCCTAGCTGATGACGCGCTTTGGGATGACGGCGAGGTTGCGGTGTCGACTATCTTTTAGCTAGTTAGGAGCTGGAAAACCGTAGCGGCTATATTCCGCCTTTGGCGCGAGTTTTGTGAAGCCGCTTTATCTCCAGTCAATAAACACCCCTCTAATGAACTTCCACCTCCAGGAAGTAGAGCAGACCTCGAAAGCGCTGCAGACTTTCCGAATCTTCCCACAAGACGCCTCTTTCCGACAGACGAAAGCGCTCTTCCCGAACTCTTGACCTGCCAGAGCCGTTTACTCAGCCATCTCTCCTTCCGCTTTTCGATGTGAATTTGTTACATCGAAGTCGACGAACCCATTCGTACCCAAATCTTGACGAGGATCGCCAGTATATATAGTTGTGTGGTGGCAAAAAATCCAACACACCATCTTTTGCACGAGATGGGGTTCGAGACCCCTCCGGGCCAGGAATGCTGCTGCTAGTTGCACAGACGGCTTGGAAAAGCCCTTCCGCGAGCGGCGGATACGCTATATAAGAGGGAGTCCACTACCTTATCGAAGCACGCGTAGTGAAAAGAAGAGAAAAGAGAGAAAAACGAGGACAATTCGCAAAGATGAAAAGGATTTGTTATAACAATAACGACCGACGCGTTTTCGTTTCGTTTCGTTTCGTTTCTCGTCCAGTGGGTTCAATGCCGAAGAGCACGACAGACAGGCAGGTCGGGTGCATGGTCCCTTGCAGTTCTCGGCATTAGCGCGGGGGCGAACGATTGGACCACAACCTACCATATCCGGCGCCTGCACTAGCTTGCGATCCATGCGTTCGACGCCTCTCCTTTTACCCCGTCCACCGTCCCTGGTCTCTTCTTCCTCTTGCATCGTCCTCCTTCGTTGTTCGCTCTCATCACATCGTTCGTCGCGTCCTCAACCCAGTCACTCCTTCGACCCAACTAGCCTCAGTCATTCCTTGAAGAGAAGAGAGTTAAGAGAGAAGAGAAGAGAAGAGAAAGAAAGAAAGAAAGAAACGCGAAAGAGACCGCGGGCCGGCCAACGTCAAGTCAGCACCACCACAGCACCGTATCGACCGTGTCTTAGATCCCGATCGGGGGACCTCAGACCGACAAGCATAATCCTCCATTTCAGGCAACACCAGCAACAACCCACCACCACACACCCCAGCAGACAAGCAACCATGTTCCTCGCAATCGCGTCCCTAGCAGCCTTCTGGGCCACCACATCTCTCGCCCAAACCACCACCGACTGCAATCCTCTCAATTCCACCTGTCCCTCCGACCCAGCCCTGGGAACGACCTACGCCACCCAATTCAACGCCACCATGCAAGAATTCCCCTCCCAATACTGGAACGTCACGGCCGGAACGTCTCTGATTTCCTTCGGCGACACCAACGGCGCCGACCTCTCCCTGCAAACATCGACAGACACCGTGACCATCAAATCAAACTTTTACATCTTCTTCGGAACCGTGTCCATCGTCATGAAAGCCGCCCCGGGGACCGGCATAATTTCCACGATAATTCTGCTGAGTGATGATCTGGATGAGGTCGATTGGGAGATAATGGGCGGCAATAGCACGACGGTGGAGAATAATTATTATGGATGGGGGAATACGAGTCAGTATAATTCCAAGTATCCGGCGCTAGATGGTGCGCAGGATAGTTATCATAATTACACCATCAATTGGTCGCAGGAGAAGATTCAGTGGATTCTGGATGATAATGTCGTCCGCGAGGCGGGGTATGAAGAGCCGGGAATGTATCCCCAGACGCCGTGCAGGGTGCAATTCGGTGTTTGGTGTGGTGGGTGTTCCGAGTCTGAGGGCACTGTCGAATGGGCTGGCGGAAAGTCGGACTTTACCGATGCGCCGTTCAACATGTGAGTCGCATCGCGATCGCTGAGTTGGATCGTACCGAGTGTGCTGACTTCTTCGTAGGTACGTCAAATCCATTTCCATCACGGACGGAACCCAGAACGCCAGCTCGTATTCCTACAGCGACAACAGCGGAAGCTACAAGAGCATCAATGTCACGGAAGGCGAGTCCGATGCGTACAAAGCCCTCCACAAGCTCACTACGGTAGAGGAAGCCGAGGAGCACTGGTCTGGTCTTTCCACCGGGGCGAAGATTGGAATCGCCGTGGGTGTTCTGGGTGGACTGGCTATCGCCCTGCTCGCATTCATCTTCTACTGCGTCAAGCAGCGACGCGCCGGCCGAGCGGAGGCTGTAAAACAGGGGCAGGAATGGGATGACCAGAATGACGAGCTGATGGAGTACCGGTCCATGATGGCCAAGGGCAATTTTGCCGTTTCAAGACAGTCCATCTTGATGGATGCGAACAGCCAGAGGGGCAGTCGGCGATTTTCCAAGTTCTAAGACGATCGATCGACAGCCAAGAAGTTTCAGCGTTGTTTTGTTCTGGATGTGTTCTCTGCGATGATACCTTGGGGATTGTTGCCTCGGTGGAGATAGGTAACGTGCATCATGATACAAGTCGGTTCTATTCTTACCACTTAGTCACGTTCCAGTCCAGAAATGTCCTCTTCCTGGCCAGAACAGCTTCGACGCACCAGGAGCAGGTCACTGGGACAGAGAGGCGGGTCCTGGTGCACACTTTCCGGACGAAGGCGTCGGCGAGGTTCGCGAAGACGTGGACCGACGTGATACGCGCTGGACCGCATGAACTGGAGCAGAAGTTGGGACCGGTGGCAGGGTTCGGCATGCCCGTAGACTGGGGACCGACGCAGCTGCTGGGCTTCCAGCTTCCAAATCACATTCATCCGCGGACGCGAAAGAGCAAGACGGAAAAGTTTGCAAGTCCGGCCACAGCACCCGAGACACTTGGCGCTCCGAGATCTTGGTAAGGGTTCAGGTTCTGAACGAACATGTTTGGTTCCGGTGAAACGAGTGCCCTTCAAATGGTGGGATGTAGTAGCCGGTTGGCGAGTCAGACGCAGCGCTGGAATTCTAACCTGTTCCTCTTGGAAATCTGGTCCGCCAAGGTCTTGGCGGCCATGTTGCTGTTCGCACCGCATGGAGTGTCTCGGCGTGGAAGCTCCGAGGAAGTCATACCTACTGATCGATCAGGCTTGAGCGAGTGGACGGGGCATGGCAGTCCAGCACTGCAGTGGGAGATGCACTCCAGTCCGTCGCAGTTGCCGTCTGCAATTCTGGGTGTCGATGATGAGCACCGCACCGCACTCGGGGTCCGAAGTCCGGAGGTCACGGATCTCGTGCAGTATAAGATAAGGTAAGTTGAGGTAGGCACGATGGCGGTGGCGGTGACGGCGGCGGTGGCGAAGTCTGGACCCGCTATACCCGAGGGCATGGAAGGTACTAGGTAGGTGGATAGTAGTGGTTGGTATAGGAGGGAAAGTGCGATGAGTAGAGCTTACGGCAAACGGCAGACGGGAGCAGGCAAAAAGGTGGAAAGTTCAAGCCGGCAGTGGGGTCGTCGGGTGGTTCAGGTGCCGTCGGCATGTGAGTAGCCTCTGAACGTACCAGATGCAGGCAACGGCTCGGTGGCATGGTGGTCAAATGTGCGTCGGATGTGGAAGGCTGGAGTGAGTTGGGTGATATCGAGATGGCGGTTGAAGGCATTGATGGTGAGGTGAGTCTTGCTCTCTTGGTGGCACAGAAGGTGATGATGATGGTGGTGTTGGAAGAGGAGCGGTAAGGTAGGTGAAGG
The DNA here is from genome assembly GCA_963674455.1 of Lecanosticta acicola. Lineage (NCBI taxonomy): Eukaryota > Fungi > Ascomycota > Dothideomycetes > Mycosphaerellales > Mycosphaerellaceae > Lecanosticta > Lecanosticta acicola. Next base: position 362,305 of record CAVMBE010000017.1, on the reverse strand, counting down.
TGGATGCCGAGATGCCGGGTGTGAAGACTCGGTTGATGTCTCGGCGTGAACCGAATGAAGCAGGGCAGGAGCGACTCGTGCCACCGGCGTGGGGATAGAGTTTGGCGTCCCTGCCGACGCACGGATTCATGCCAAGCCATCCCATGTGACTGACCTCTCGTCCCTCTCTTCCATCCTCTCTCTCTTTCCTCTGTTTCCCTCTCTTTGCCTCTCTACAGCGCAGCAAATTCTCTGCGACACAAACCTGTCTCCAAATGGCACCACGCACAGTCTATCCGGCTCGGTCTATCCTGCTTTCCGTCTAGCAACCATCTAGCAGTCATCTCTCCCCGCCTCCTCTCCCCCACTGACTTCCCTATCCGGCATTCTAGCATCTCTTGGACTACGATGAGACCACGTCGGACTAGACTGTAGCATCGCTCCACTGCTCTCTGCCTTTGCACCATCCAACGTCGTCCTGTGCCAAGTGGGTCACGATGCATCCGTACGCAGTCCAGAAGCATTCCGTCTTGCCTTCATCTCCAGTGTACATGAGGTATATAAGGGTGATATGCTTCCAGGAAGCACCCATATCCACCCCAGCACAGCAACACATCCAACAGCAGCAGCAATCAGACCCCCTCCATTCTCCTCCTACCAACGCGCCTGTATCCTTTCGCTCATATACTCCCCATTCTCATCACCATGAAACGCACCCAGCAGCTGCTCGCCGCTGTGGCCCTCGCTGCCGTTGCTGCCGCTTCCCCAGCTCCCCAGCAGCTCGACTTCGCCCAGATCAACGCTGCTCCAGCTCTGCCCAGTGGTCCCTCGTTGATCGACTCCGATGCCGACGGCGCTCAAACCGCAACCCTGGCCACCAGCATCACCATCACCGGTGTCGCCACCGCTTCCGTCGCGGCCACGGGCAACGCCAACAAGCGTGGCATCCCCGACACCACCTACACTCCCTACTACCCAGCTCTGGCAACGGGCTACACCACCGACCCAGCCCTCTCTGCCACCAGCACTACCACCGCTGGCCAACCTTGCGTCACCCAGCCTGAGGCCGGCACTTACTGCGGCTTCATCAACCCTGAGGATCCCTGTGCGCCTCAGCCAGACGGATATGGTCCTGTGCCGTAAGAACAAACCAAGTCCAACGCTACTTACCCCCCTTGGACCATTCACTGACATCAACCCAGAACTCCCGACACGGCTTCCGCATTCCTCTCTTACTCGCCTCTACACTCGTCCGCCCGGGCTGCCGCAACTACCATTCCCTCCGTCAACAACACGCAGTACACCCAGGTCTTCGAGGACCTCAACGCTCAAGTCGCCGCCCAGTCTTACCTCGGTCTCTACACCCTCCAGTCTTACAATGTCTCCCAGTGCGCTGCCGAGTGCGACGCTACCGACCTCTGCACCGCCTTCAACATTTTCTTCGAGCGTGACCCATCCCTGAACCCATCCAACAACGACTCCTCCGCCCCGACCGTCTGGGGCGACTCCTGCCCAAACGTAAGCTCACCACTGCATAATCTTCTTTGGCGTGTGATGACTGACATTGCTTCCAGCCACCGTCCATGACCAGCATCAAGTGCACTCTCTTCGGCTCCAACATCGATGCATCCATGGCGACCAACGGCGGTCAGATGCGCGAACAGTTCCAAGTCGTCATCACGGGCAGTGACGGTTACGACAAGACCAACATCACCACTCCGCCAGCCTGCACCGCTCCAGTCCAGTCCAGCACCTCCACCAAGAGCTCCTCTACCGCGCCTACCCAAACCTCTTCTCCGGGAACCTCGCGCAACCCTCAGTACCCATGGTACAAGCCGGAGAACTGCCACGGCAAGGCCATCAACGCACCCTGGTACAGCATGGGCAGCCGCTTCTTCCCCGGCCCCTTCAACCCACAGGCCTGCGGTGACTATGCCTACTTCCAGAATGTTGCGAACAAGCAGGCTGGCAAGGGCTCGTGCCAGATGTTCAACGCTTTCTACTTGCACAAGAACAACAAGCCATACGGAACCTACTGCTCGCTGTACAGCGCTTACTTGGACCCACTCTGGGCGACCAACTCTGGTTCCAGCTCTGGCAACGACCGGTACGACTGCAAGCAGAGCTGGACTTATACTTTTATTTGATCGTGTTGTCGATGAGCTGGGAGTCTGGGAGTGAATCTTTTGGTGTGAGGAGTTGGTGGGAGTCTTTGATGGTTCTGTTTTGGTTTCAAAAGTATTGTGTCGAATATGTTAGCTTCTGTGAAGGCTTTCCCGTAAGCAACATCGCATAGCATTATGAGAATTTTTTTTTTCCCAATTCAACTCCAGGTATCAGCTCCACTATCCAAGCGCTATGCGTTGCCAGATTGTGACCAGTAAGTGAGAAAAACATCTCTACACAACTTAGTCCAGAATCCATCTCTCCATCCATCTATACTATCCCATCCCTCCCCCATCCCCATCAAACCTACTAACTCACTCAAAACTGCAACCAAACCAACGGCGTCGTATACCCCGCCGCATCCGTCCGCTCGCTCCACTGCTGGCTCCACGTCACATACACGCCCCCCTGCGCATCCCCCCCGAGCCCCGGATGCGCCTGCAGCGAATACCCCCCGGCAATCGCATTATCGCCGTCTTCGCCCTGCCAGAGCTCATACGGAACCTCCCAGGGCCCCTCGGGCGCCGGCGCCGTTGTCATGTAGAACGTCGCGGAATTCGAAATGCTCGCCTGTCCGAGCCAGATGTAGCGCTGGAAGTAAGCGGAGTAGTAGAAGGTTCCTTGGCCGCCGGCGCCTGCGTTGGGGAGGATGATGGAGGAGGTGGAGGTGGTGGTGGTGGTGGAATTGAGGGCCGGCGGCGCGGTGGGGGTCCAGGTGCCGTTGACGTAGTATTCGTATGCGCTGGTTTCTTCGACCGAGGCGAGGGGGACTCGGGCGAGGGCTGTCTGGGCGGTGTTCGTCTGGCCGTAGAGGTAGAGCGTGTCGTTTTGCAGGAGGCTGCCGTAGTTGCCGTAGCCGATCTGGCCTGCGGGCCAGAAAGCGGCGTCGACGAGGGTGGCGTAAGGTAGCGTATTTGAATCCGTGCCGCCGCTGGGGAAGAAGGTCTTGTAGAGGGAATAGGCCGGCTGCGGGTTCAGAGCGGTCAGGTTTGCGATGTGTGCTTTGGCGATCCAGGTGTATCCCACCGCGGTGCCGTCGGAGGAGTCGGAAGAGGTGATGACGGGGGGCTGGTTCGGCCAGACGGGCCAGCGAGAGCCATCCGCGCAGACGCCGTTTGTCGGGCAGGCGTCGCTCTGCACGGCATAGTAGGGCGTCATGGAGGAAGCAGACGTGTCGCCTCCGTACATTTGCAGAATGGCGTTCGAGCCCGAGGAACCGGCGCCTACGGGGCCGTTCTGCTGGATCGCCGGGCCGCCGGAGGAAGACATGTTGGTCCAGCTGGCGCTGTTGGTGATGATGGGGAAGGTGCATTGGTTTGTGCTGGCGTTGTAGAGCATCGTGTCCCGGCAGGTCCAGAACGTGCGGGCTCCGATCTGAGTGGAGCCGCAGGAGTCTCGTGAAAGGGATGGGTCTGTGACGTTGGCGAGATATGTTGCTTGCTTCAATTGCGGTCTCACTGCGGCGCGGCGAGTGAGCGCAGCAGGAGCAGCAAGTGCTTGTGAGATCAAGGCGGCGAGGAGAAGCAGTTCCATCGTTTCGACGGCTTGATGGCTGGATGAACTTTTTAAAGTCGTGTTGTCGTTGTCGTCCGGAAGGAAATCAAACGCGAAGAGTCGAACTCTTGGGTATCTTGAAAAGAGACGGAGCAATTGAAAGCATACGAAAGTGTTCTTGGATCATGTGCTGGGGAGTTCTGGTGCTGTGCTGGGGATGAAAATGTCGTGCGGCGCGAGAACCAGCTCGCGAGGTCTGACAGTGGTACGGAAAGTTCTTCTGTCGATGGTCCAGCAATGAGCGACTCGGAATGAGTGAAGGAGTGTGCGAAGTAAGAAAAGCAAGGCGAGTTGTAGGAAAACGACGTGTCAGAATGAAGGTGGATGAGAAGGAATGTGTGTACCGACAAACAAACGAAGGTCAAGTGTGCACCGGGCAGTGTTCTAGGATCACCAACGAGACCGAGTGCGTGGTGGGCGGAGAAAGACGAAATAGTTTCATATCGGAGGCCGAACGGTGCTGGCAGTGTAGAAGATCCCGTCATGGCCGAGGGACGTGAAGAGTGGAGACGGGAGCAGGAGAGAGGGCGGACAACGGTTCGGCGGATGTGTGGTATGCATAATCGGCGAGGGAGGAGAATACAGTAATGGTTAGTATTGCAGTGCTCGTGGCAGTTCCCCTGACCGATACTGTAGCTCGTGTTTCGTCCAGAGAAGTGTGCTGCTTGTCCTGGTGGAGATGTGGGCCAGAGACGCGCGCGCTTCAGACGACCACCGTTGGCGCGTCCCACGGTCGTCTCAGATAGCGCCGCAATTCTGCCGTACATCACGTGCCAGCCAACGAACTGCGTATTATGATTATCCGCGCAAATCGCAGACAAAAGGATGATTGCATCATCAGTCCGCATCGTTCCCAGCAGCCAAAAGATTCTGAGTCGGGATCTGGATGCTTTGAATTCTTCCTCCCGAGGATCCAGTAAAGTTGACATTTCCGCGAAGCAAGGAGTTAACTGTTGCACAACAACAACCTCGCGTAACATAGATTAGCAGGCAACCATGATCTTCAAAGACCTAGCCCTCCGAAAAATTTATCCGGCTTCATCCTCTGACACTCGACATGTCTCTCATCGTGAGAAAGGATTCCGTCGACAAAGGCTATATCCTCCGACGTCCAGCTCCGGCAGAACCGCCGCGTCGCATCCCATATGATTGCTACAATCCCCTGCACCGCGCTGCAATGTGAGCAAATTCGACAGACAGCATTCTTTCATCTTTGCTGACTGCTTGGCTTTCAGATCAACATGGAATTCCCGCTTTTCGCCATTCTGCAGTCTGCCCGCAGAGCTCAAGAACAGAATCTACGAAGAAGCATTGACTGGCCACACAATCCACATCAAGAAGCGAAAACTGTCGTTCCGAGAAGCTGCTGCTCGTACTCGTACTTTTAAGAGTCGCTTTTGCCGGGAGCCTAGGGGTGGTTTCTCCGAACTCACGCATACCATCTGTAAAGAGCCGTACGTCGATGAGATACGTCAGAGGCACAGTACGATGCCGGAGGATATCTCTGATAGCTATCGACGCCTCTGGCAACAAAGGCTTACGTTCCCGACGGAAGGCCAATTCAGAGGATGTAACGCCAACGGCATCTGCGCTGACACCATCACATGTTTCCATGAAGCCCTGCTGGCGACACATGATAAGCACGACTATTCGAAGACGATTCGTGTCCAATTTCGGCATACTCAGCTTCCGCTCCAGTTCTTGCGCACCTGCCGGGGAATCTGGTCCGATGCCAGAGAGCTTCCGTACGCCAGCAACATCTTCTCCTTCAGCTCGCAGGAGGAAGTCAGTTTCTTTGTCACGGAAATGAGGCGCACCGGACATCTCTCGGCCATCAAAGGCATTAGCCTCACAATCAATGCCCTCCAAGGGTGTTCGGCGGAGTGGTTTCCATCATTGAAGCAGTTGACCGTGAATAAGTATTTGGGAGGCGTTTGGAACGAGCAGTGGCTGGAACCTTTCCAGCGTAATCCATCAACGGAGGTACGTCTCGTGCCTAGGCGAGTAATCGTATGGCAGTGTAAGCCGCACCACATGCGGAACGTTGGCATCCTACCCCAGGCAAACAGTCTTGCTCAACGGGCCATTGGGTAGAAGCGAGGCCAGGTGCGGATTCGGAGCAACACTTACTCAGGGCCGATACTAATTCGATACACCAGCACTCCGACTCAACAGAATTGATTCCAGTCTCCCCTGGACGTCTTCGTTTTGCACATGGATGCCACCTCCCGCCGGTTCCAGTCGTGCTCGAGAGCGGTTCGTCAAGTGTGGCCGAGCCTTGTACAGCTGGTACACAGCTTTAGCATTCTCGATCACGTCCAGTTGGTGTTTAACGCAAGAGCTTCTCAAGCTTCTCTGCCAAGAGTCTCCTTCGAGCTATTTTCATCTGATAGTGATTACCATCATCTCCCACAACGATTCGCACTTGCTGAAACAAAGCCAAAGACTCCAAGTCGTCAAACGCCCCCTGACCTTTATCATCCTCAAGCAGAAAGCGCAAACATACCCATGTAAAAGCGGACCGTCGCAAGCCCGGGAGCATCTCAGAAATCCTTTTCGCATCCCCATGGAGGTCTTCACTATTGATCAGGTGGATTTGTCGGATCTTTGCCTTCTTCTCTGGAGGGCAATGATGTTTTGCAAACGATGCGACTCAATTTTCCCTCACAAAGCTGGATTTGTTCGCATAAAACGGTACCAACCTGGCCTCGTCGTAGATTTGGTGACAGACTCGCAAAAGGCGAAAATCGCATCGGCCGTGAGGATACAGGCGGTCCAAACCACCCTCACACGGAGGTCCATATGTTTGCAGGATTTTCTGGTAATGCTTGCAGTCCTGTCCGGGAGGGCAAGCGCTGTCTTCCGCGTCGCATTCATCTTGATGGAGAGATCCAACCTCGTTAGCGTAAATTCCTCCCGCAAAGCTGTCCTGGATCTGATAGCACAGATTGCGACGATGATCATAGTTTTCGAGATAATGCGGTGACCGCTGGTAGTGCTTTCATGAGATCCGAATCGTAAAGGCTTTGAGGAATGGTACCAGATTTGTTCCGTTCGTAGGCTCTCTTCGATGACCGAAAGGCAAGCACAGACTGTGGCAAAGATCATGTGTTGTCTGCGACCGTCGTCCTTGCGGACAAGAATGCGATTTTCGACATGGATGGTGCTGCCGCCCATTGCGTACTCATAGCGCGAATCCGTAGTTCCGCTGGCAACTTGTCGAACCGAAGGCAGCCGGCCTTTCCGTCGCCGGAAATGTGAGCTTCAGCCTTCTTGCCGTCGTAAGCCGACATGTCCATCCATCATTATGGCTGGATCTGCGAGTTGGGGATTGGCGGCTAAAGTCGTGTATTTCGTCAGGTGCTGTAGAACAGAAGAGTGTAGAGCTTGAGTTGTTGAAAGACTCGAAGCGCCTTGGCACGTGCATGCTTACGTAAGCAGCTGATATACCGGCACGGCTTAACAAGGGATATTGGAACACCCTTGCAGTAATGATGCAAAGACGTAGAAAAGATGGCTTCGTCGCTCTTGACACAAATCTGATACCAACAAACCCTCTGGTCAACCTCGAGTCTGGTCCTGTCACTCCCAGGCCGAGTCAACAACCCGAGTCATGATGAAGGGAACCTTCAGATCACTAAGCAAAGTTTCTTCACCAGGGCGGCGCGTACTTCGCTCGAATCCCCAGTGGACATTTCGAGGATACGCTACTGCATCTGGCGCTTACCCCGTCACTTCCTCCACCCAACACCACAAGACTCTCGTGATTGGATGTGGCAGCGCAGGCTTGAATGTCGGCCACCAGCTTCTGCGAACAGGCAGGTTCGCGCCGGAGGAAATCGCAGCCGTCGATCCAGCAGAATGGCACCACTACCAACCCGGATGGACTTTGGTCGGCGCAGGCCTCAAGGCGAAGGAAGATCTGCGAAGACCACTCAAGAGTCTGGTCGACCCGAAGATCAAGTTCTACAACCACTCCGTTGCCAACATTTCACCCGAGCAGAACTTGGTGACATTGAACTCGGGACATAAGCTGAGCTACGATCACCTGGTAGTAGTACCCGGCATCACCCTCAAGCTCGACGCCATCAAAGGTCTCCCCGAGGCGCTTGCGAATCCAGACTCCAACGTCAGCTCAACATACAGCTACGAGACATGCTCCAAGGTCTGGGACAACATCACGCGGTTTCAGAAGGGAGATGCAATCTTCACTCAACCAGCGGGCGTTGTCAAATGCGCCGGCGGACCACAAAAGATCATGTGGCTTGCGGAGCACAAATGGCGAAAAGCAGGAATCTTCAACCCCGACGACCTGAGCAATTCACCCGCCAAGATCGCTTTCGCCACGGGTCTCCCGGTCATGTTCGGCGTTCCGAAATACAGCAAGAGACTCGACGCGCTCCGCGAGCAGAGGAGAGTCGAAGGCCTCTTCGAGCACGATCTCACGTCGATCCAAGGCAACACAGCCACCTTCACCCGACCACAAGGCGATACCGTCTCCCGACACTTCGACTTCCTCCACGCAGTACCCAAAATGGGTCCCTTCGACCTCATCAAGAACAGCCCCATCGCCAACGCAGCAGGCTTCGTCGACGTCGACGACGGCACCACACAGCATAAGAAATTCCCAAACGTCTGGAGTATAGGCGATGCTTCTTCCCTGCCCACTTCCAAGACCGCCGCAGCCATCACCGCACAGGCTCCGGTCCTCGTCCGCAATCTCCTCGATACGATGGATGGAAAGGCAATCAGCTGGAAATATGATGGGTATACTTCGTGCCCCCTGTTGACCGAGTATGGCAAGGTGATGCTCTGCGAATTCAAATACGGAGGTCAACCACAGGAGACGTTTGGGAATCTGCTGGGAATCGATCAATCCCAGCCGAGGCGGGCGTTTTATTATCTTAAGAAGGATTTCTTTCCTTGGGTGTATTATAACTCGTATGTCAAGGGAACTTGGGGAGGTCCCAAGGGATGGCTGCGGAATTGAGAGAGTGGCATTGCAATACGGTCGATAGAAGTAGAAGCGCGATAGAGGATTCACGAGGGTCAGATTCCATTGACAATAGATAGACGAGAGAGAGAAGAACGCGGCAGTCGAATGAATCGAAAAACTCTTTACTTTTCGTCGTGACCATCATCTATCCGCATATCGTGATCAGGCCATCTGTCCAACTTCGCAACCGGGACTGCTGGCAGCCTGCTCTGCTGAATCGCAACTCTTCTACTGAGACTCCCATCTCTTCAAGATGAAAGACAACTGCAAGATGTCTCGTGTCCCTTGCAGACCACCACAAAAAAGCCTCGTTCCGCTTCAAGAAATCCGACGTAGAAGCTCGTCTAGTAGTACAACGCCTTCTGCCACCAATCACACCTATCACTCAACCATTAGCCAAAATCTCCTCCATTCCCAAATTCACGGACAAGATCAACTCACCTCTGATTCGCGGTCGGATCCATCATGCCTCGGATCCCCGTAATATTCAAAACCTGAATCGTAGCATTCCCCTGGTACATGGGGAAGAACGGAACTCCCTCGTCGCCATTCGGACGACCCCATTTGGCGAACGAAGTGATGTAGTCTTGCAGTGCCAAGGCAACGGTGTCGTTTCCTATAGGACCGCCGGTGTAGAATGTATATGCGACGTCGTTGCCGTGGAGGGCGGGTGGGACGGCGAAGAGGTAGGCGTAGGTTTGGTTGAGGAAGGCTTTGTCGAGGTAGAAGCTGGGGGTGGTTAACATGGTGATGGGTAGTGGATTAGGATGGGGAAGAACTTACGTGTTGCAGGTGAAGATGGCTTCCGCAATGAAAGTGTTACTGCGTTCGAGTTCGTTGGGGTAGTCTGACAAAGGGTATAGAGTGTTGTGGACGTAGTCAATAACATCCGGCCATGCGTTGATAGTGGGAGTCAGCTGCCGTATCTCTACTGCAAAGACGTCACCGGTGTTGTTGTAGAACGGTGGAGAGAAAAGGAGCCCTTCGTTTGCGTTGTGGCCGAGCATGAGGCGTAGGCTTTGGTCGAATTGACCTCTGGCCAAAAGTTGTCCGGGTAGCTGTGGTGCGAAAACGCCATCGACGGCAGGGCCGTAAGTGAAACCGCCGTAGAGAGACTCTTGAATCTGGTATGCGTTCGCAAGTTGCAGAGCGCTAGTGTTGAGAGCTCGAGCCTGTTCCAATGTCTCGACACTGGCATTCTTTAAGAACGACTGGAAGATTTGCTCCTGTTGCTGGTTGGATACGAGCGGTTGCCAGCCTGGCGATTGAAGGACTGCTTGCTGGAAGGGAGCAGGTTGGCCGCCGAAAGCCGTGATTTGGTGCATGATAGAGCCGCCACCCGCAGACTCTCCAAACACAGTCACGCGGTTGGGGTCCCCTCCAAACCTCGAGATGTGGCGCTGGATCCATTCCAATGCAAAGCGCTGGTCGTAGAGGCCGGCGTTCGCGATGCCTCCTTCGTCTTGGAATGTTGGGCCAGAGAGCCACCCAAAGGCACCCAGACGATAATTGAATGCGACGAAGATGACACCTGGGTCGTCGCCCATTTGGCTCTGCTTGATTAGGCCAGCTGGACTTCCAGATGCAGTCTTGGATCCGCCAGTGTAGCCACCGCCTGTGACGGGTCAGTATTGAGAGATGATACTCCTTTTGGAAAAGCTTACCGTAGATCCATACAAGCACCGGGCTTCCGTAGCCCTTTCCAGCTTGCTCGAAGATAGCCTCCGGGACTACAACGTCAAGGAACAGACAATCCTCAGTCTCGTCCGGATTGAGTGCCGGAGGTGCAGCCGCGGCGGTGGTATTTGGAAGGGTGAAATTTGTCTTCCCCATCAGAAATTGTGGAATGTATGAAGTCGATGTGCCGAGCCATGAAGGATATGCTTGTGGACATGTCCGGCTCACACTGCCATTCTGGACGACACTTCGATCGACGTCTGGGGCTTGCGGCGCTCGAAAGCGAAGATCCCCCAGTGGAGCCTTCGCATATCGAATGTTATTGAACCAATAAGTCTTGGCGGATGTATCGTAGGTGGTTGCTTGCTGGACATTGTATCCAAGGTCTACTGTTGGTAGTGAAGCGTTCTGCGCGGCGGCGGAAAGCCAGAGCAACGCTGTTGCTGCAAGGAAATTGTGATGCATTTTGCAGAGGAATGCAAGAAACGCAATTGGGAGAGAACAAGAGAAAGCGGCCTGTACTGTACTTGCCTGTTGACTGTCGCGGTGCGTGGATGCGCGCATGTACGAAGTATGCGACTTGCCGCGGCTCTTCACTTACAGTATAGCCTCAATGCGTCATGATCAACCAGTGTGCCGCCTGAATCGTAAGTGCACGCTTCTGTGGTTGGAAAGGAGCTGCGTGAAGGAAGCAAGGATGATCGATGTCGAGATGACACCAAGTGCGATTGTCGTGACGATGGTGGTGGTGACGGTGATGGTGGTGGTGATGGTGGAGTGAATGAAGTCGTCGGGGAGAGTGAGGTAGAAAGTGAGAGGAGCAGTGACGCGAGAGAGGAGACGTTATTGCCAAGCCCATTTGATGCTCGGATAAACTATTGTCCGAAAGCAGAATTCTAGAATTCTACCTCATCTCCATTTGCGCACACTCGCTTGCAGGAATCTGCTTTTGCAGACTGAAATCGCCCACGATGCACTTATTTTGGCTCTAGACGAGCGTCGGAGGATTGGTAACCCTTCCCATGCCGCCGTTCGGACAAGTTCTCGGACCAAGCGCAAGTTTCGCCTGCTTCGAGGGAGCTATCACAACACCTTAGCCTACATTGAGTGGAGCACTGAAAAGTTGGGTAGTGGGAAATGTATCCAACATAAGGAAAACTCGATGGATGTGGTATCTGGGAATTGGATTGCTACTGGGCTTGCGACCCGCTGGTACGGCCACAGATGATAGCCTCAGCTACGACTGCACGTTCTTCGACCGATCAGACGACAACAACCAATAACGCGCTCATCTCTTACAGCACTCAGAAGCTCGATACAGACCAGGGCATCAGTTTCGGCTACTGCGTATGTTCGGAATCCACATTTCCCGTATCTGTTCAGACGGACCGTCCCAACAGCTGCGCGTGTACAACCTTGCCAGCCGCGACGACAGATCCTCATCATCTCTGCATCAAAGTGTCAAGTCTTTTGGGAAGGCCGTTGGATCTCATTTGAGACTAATCAGCAGTATACACATATGGAAAACGACCAGTACTACTTGACTTGGTTGAATCGCTTCCTTAGCAATTTCGGTCTTGTATAAGGAGAGAAGAAAGGACTCTTTCTCACGCACCCAATTGGGCAGTTGCAAAGGAGACAGCGGAAGAATTGGAACTCTATGCTTTTCCAAGGCTCGAGGCTGTCATTCTGTCAATCACCACGAGAGCTGCTCCAACAACAAGGCCCTCTCCGCTCGCTTGATCCCATCATTTCACAATCGACAGAACCTCTTGGTCTTTTGGTTGGTTCATCCCTCCAAAACCTTTGAACCTGCTTCCCACTGACGTTCGTACTGATGCGTGTGCTAGTCCGACGACATAAACTTATCGCCCCTCTTGCACAAAAAGAAATCGCCGCCTTCGGCTTCTTAGAGAAAAGCAAAAGGAAGATTGGATTAAAAAGTCTGCCCTCACTCAGAATCGAACTGAGATCTTAGGATCGCCGCATATCATAGGATATATCCGAGGTACACTCGGTCATTGAAATGTATATGAGACCTATGTTCTAACCGTTAAACCTGGTGGCATATGTCAGCAACTGCTCTGAAACCCCATCATACATCTTGGAAAGCAACATACTATGAGGGCGTGTGCTCACGTGATGAGTGCATGACGCTGTATCGTAAATAGATGTAACTAAAACCAAATTCGGGTGCAGAGATCCTGTGAAGGCTGCGGAAGTGCCTCAAAGATGAGTGCTCCACTAGGGGAGTGACAAGTTTTCTTCCCCCGTTCGGTACCCGAGGCAGGGCTTTCAAATTCCGATAATATGCCGGGCACGTCGAGGGTGACATTCGATTGTGGGATCATAGTCTCACGTGAAAGCCCAACATCATATTGTCGCTCACGACTTCTCTCCTTTTAGCACGAAACACTGAACTTTCTCCATTTGCCTTCCTTGTTCGCTCCGAGACTAGACCCCATCAGCTGGAGAACGAGGAACCATCGACGGATCCGGAGCACTCACGCATGACAACCCTGTGTACCCTTGTTGTACGCAGCCCACTGCCTCACGACTTGTCTACACTGCCCATTGGCGTCCGTGTACACGTTGAGCTGACAGTTGCTGGGCATATTGTGGATATTCACAGTCTTCGCGTCGAATCCTGAGGGAATGGATCCCGGAGTGGCGCAGTGAGCTGATCCCCCACCGCTAGCCGCATGCCATGCTCCTTTGCAGTTATAGTCGGCGTGGAACACGAGTTGCCAGGCATGGCCGGCTGCGAAGAGCGAGGTGAGTGCGAGGAGGAGCTGCATGTTAGACGTTTTTTGCTTGAACGGGTGGGGCGCCCTCAGGCTCAGCGAGGACCGCCTCCCCTTCTTTATATAGCGAGAGTGGTGCCATGTATATGGCGAAAATGGTGCTAGTCAATAGTTGAAAGGGAAATCTAGATTCATTCGCACTCGTAAAAGCTTTCCTCCCCTGCTATCTCCCTACCTAGTAGTGAGACCCTTCGGGCTGGCAAAAAACTATTCGCCGGGCGCACTTTGGCTATATAACGGGCGCAGTTGTGATGCTCTGTAATACCTGGTCAGCGTGCTTCCATATTCGTATAGCCGATTAGTAGTATAATCGCTGGATCTCGCTCCGTTCGTATACCCTCGTACCTACAACCTTACTACTATATCTACTATGTCTCGCTACCTACGGCCCACTGCCTTTTAACGACATCTTAGTTCGAAATAGAAATACCTATAATAATTGATACGTAGCTATAAACGCGTTCTCTCGAAGAGCGGCTCTTAATATCAAGCTATCTTCGAAAGGGGATAACGGTAGGGTAATATATATGCTCTCCTTGAATGCACTTCTACGCGTGATCTAGGTATATAGAGCTATACCGAGGCAGTTAGAGGCAGGGATAGCGACAGTACAGGGACGGAGATGGGTGAGTAAGCGTCTACCACCGTACGTTCACGTTCCTTACGAACTGCGCCTAGCAAATAGCCAAAGTGCGCCCGTCAAAAGTTTTTGCCGTCGGGGTCCGAAGTTTGCTCGTCGTATTTTCAGGCAGGATTTCGATCTATCCCGCTCCAAAATCACGATGTGTCGATTCGAGGCTCAACCTCTCAAAGAGTGGAAACAAAGTCCGCCCTCTGGTCACCTTCGGCATCCGTAAGGTGGTCTCCCTTACCAGCCTTGCGTTTCCTACTCTCGAGGGCAAGCATGGTACGAATGAAAGCCGTGCCGCAAAATTGGCACAAGACGAGGTAAGCCAGCACAGTGGCGTGGCCAGTCTTGTAACCAGGCTTTTCGGATTTGATGTAGATGTTGGAGGAGACGATGCCTGTTCTTCGGTCAGTGTAATGTCGAGAGAGGCTGGTGAGAGAATGCTCACCGCTGAGGTTTCACCAACCCACGACAACACCAGTAGCACGCCGCGCTTGTACGGGCCCTCGACATTGTTCGCGGCCCACGAAAGATTGTTCGAGATCGATGGGTAGATGCCAATAGCACCAAGAAGTGTGCCGGCGTATCTGGGAACATCAGCTCATCAATTGTCTTTGCTTAGCGTCGCGGGACTAGCTACTGGACATGGGGATTCTGACTAGCGAGCAATATGACGAAGCCAGCAATGCCGAAGCTCACAACGATCGTGTTACAAATAGCGCCTTGTCGAGTTCGATCTGCAATCCAGCCGACGACAATGGTCATCGCAGCAGCCTGAAAGTTTCAGCAATACTCTTGGCCGTTGACGGAGATGCGCTGCCTCTTGCCAATGCGTACGGTGGAACGCTCTGTAGAGAAAGGAGAACGTCAGATTCAGTTCCGGCAGCGTCGCAAAAGTTCGTCTAAGCTCATGACTTACCAGAAGCTGGGCGCGCGTCCCTTCGTAACCGATTCCAGAGAGGATCGTGGGCAAGAAGAGACTGAAAGCATGCAACGGCATAAAGCTGCCCATCTCAGTAACGCAGTACGCCCAGCATTTCCAGTCTGTCAAAGTAGCAACGACATGACGCTTGTGATACTCGGATCCTTCGCTAGATAGCTTGTCTTGAGCCGACGGCTTCGCTCGTCTTCGTAAGGAATGTCGCAGTATTAGGCTACATTTTGTCAAAAGCAGCCAAACCTTTGCAAAGTAGAGTCATCTTACCCAGTCAAAAGCCATCCACCACGAAACGATTCCTACGAGGACAGTGGTCAAGCCTTCGATTATGAAGATCCACGCCCAACCGGACTTGCTGCCTAGGCCATCCATGTTTGCGATTGCTGCAGCCAACAGGCCTCCAAAGGAACCAGCGAGAGCGGCGTTGGCAAAGAAGACGGAGAGGCGAAGTCCAAGCTCGGATCGCTTGTACCATCATGACAGATAGTAGTGCCTACGAGGCGATATTAGTTAGCATCTATCTCTACTCGCAAGAAGCTAGCGGAGATACATACACCCCTGGAAATAACCCAGCTTCAGTGTTACCCAGGAACCACCTTGCAGCAAGTAGGCCAGAGTAATTGTGAACGAAGCCCATGCACATCATGCAAATGCCTAGAGTATCCGTCAAATTATGGCTCCCTCTTGCAGACAAAAACCGCCAGGCACAACCTACCCCAGATGAAGACCGTGCCGGTGAAGAAGACCCTCGGCGTGATTCGCTTCAAAAGCAAGTTTGTGAAGGGCTCAGCTCCCGCATACGAAATGAAGCAGACGGTAAGCGCAACGTTGTAGTCGTTACCTTTCATCTGCAGATCTTTCTCCATGCCCGCGAGCCTGGCGTTACCTGTCCCTGATCAACTTGGTTAACTTTCAGGTTGCAGGAGCTCATCGTACCGACGTTCGTTCGATCAAGAAAGCAAAGCAGATAGATCAGACATAGCCATGGAATGAGTCTCAGATCGCATTTCCTAACGAGCTTCGCGATCCTCCCCAGATAGTGAGGCATCCCGGTCAGGTATTTCGTCCGCCTTGACAATGACCACCTTTTCCAGGGCTGCGTTCTCGGCCATGGTCGCGGCACTGGTGCGTCGAGCAAGTTCTCCCACAGAAAATGATTTTCGGTATGAAGGAGCGGTATTTCAGAGAAGCAGAGACCACTTGTTCCAAGGAGGATTTGGGGATCTTATACGACGTGAAGCCGGGATATGCACGTGCTGTTCGACAGTCAGCAGCGGCTGAATTCGAGAGATCTTGCGTTCCCTCAAGAGTGCTATGTGCTACAAGCTGAAGCATGGGATTGGACAGGCAATAAGGGCTGGACTGTTCGGTTGGAGTGGCGGCTTGTCATCCAATATTCCGGCATGGGCTAGCCTTTTGTTGACATTGGTACAGACTTGGGCTGCACGAATTGCTCCATGTTTTCCCTCACGGTCTTGACTTTAGAGAGACAATCGGAGAGTCAACATCAGCCATCATTTTGGTGTAGCACATCTGGCCCAAAGCCTAAGGATCGTGACTTATGAGCGATCCCCGTTTGGCCCCGAAAAGTAAGCAGCGGTTGACTGGGCAAGCGCCATTCCGTACAGGCTGCCAAGGCGCCAGTACGCCGAATTCTGCATCAGGATGTAACCCAACACAGCCAACATTGAAGCCATTGAAGCCAACGTTCCAGAACAAAGCATTCCTCGGCTGCGCATTGGCTGAAGATGAGGCTTTACTTCGCCTGAGCTTCGTGCAGCTTCTCAAGGTACACTGCATTATCTTGAGCTGGCGCCTCCGGAGGTCCCAGTAAGGATAGGGTGCCTCTTGTCTCTGTGCTTTCCTTGTGCAGGGTGAGACCAGACGATTGGTGAGGGAGTTGACAGGGTGTTGAACCATTTGCCAGGGACCTTATGAGCTTGAATACAGATGATGAAAGCATTATTCTGCCGCGAGTCTGGAGAGGAACCGAAGGATAGAAGAGGTGAGGTTGAATGCGGTCGGGAGGTACGAAGGAGCGAGTCCGAGATCATAGAGAGCTCGTTCTGCGCACAGACGCGTGTCCTCGAGACGAGGACCTCAATCACACCTCACTTTCATCAACGCAATAGCAAGCAACCAGTGTCATTACACCCATAGCATGGAGTTCATTGCGAGATCAAGCCTTCGGGCTACGCGCTCCCACATCATTCGAGAAGCCTCAAGAAGAAATCTCAGAGCCTTCTCCAACATCCCTCCGTTTCCACCAACAAACAATGCAAGACCACCACAGCCGCCGACCTCGGCACTCCCGATGCCCTTCGTAACAGAGACAGTGGTACGAGAACACGTTCGAAGCACAACGTCGAAATGAGAACAAGAGCTGATTCAAGAAGGGAGGCGGATGGCATACATGTACACTCCAACCAACCCAACCCAACAGAAACCATTACACCCAAACTAACCAGCCTCAGACGACATCTTCTCCCGCCTCCTCAAAGAACGAATCGTTTGCCTCAACGGCGAAGTAGAAGAGACCCTCTCCGCCTCCATCGTGGCCCAACTCCTCTTCCTCGAAGCCGAAAACCCTCAGAAACCGATAAATCTCTACATCAACTCCCCCGGTGGAAGCGTAACCGCAGGTCTCGCAATCTACGATACGATGCAATATATTCAATCACCCGTGACAACGATCTGCTTGGGACAAGCGGCATCAATGGGCTCCCTGCTGCTTTGTGGAGGAGCGGCGGGGTCGAGATACTGTTTGCCGCACAGTAGAATCATGGTACATCAGGTTTCGGGAGGGTACTCGGGACAGGCATCAGACATCGCGATCCACGCCAAGGAAATTTTGAGGGTGCGAGAGCAGTTGAACATGATCTATAAACGGCATTTGACGGTGGAGAGGAGCCTGGAAGAGATTGGGAAGGTGATGGAGCGGGATTTCTTCATGGGTGCTGAGGAAGCAAAGGAGTGGGGAATCGTGGATAAGGTGTTGGATCGGAGACAGCAGGCTGAATCAAGTGCTGCAGGAAGGTGATAAGTGTTGGGGACACGAATGAAACGCATGAGAAAGAGCGTGGAAGAGAGTGGGGAGTCGGGTGGAATGCACTTAGACCGGGCTGATGTTGCATTTGCAAGCGATATGAACAGTGTTTACAAACCAGGCTCATCAGTCCTCTCAAAGTCGCGTAACCTTTCTAGGGCTGTCATCGCGTACGTAGCTGTCACATGCTTCCGTAAGACGATTCCGCGCTTCTTTAGCTTGCGGCTGTTGGCCAGATTGCCAACATCCTTCTCGCTGACCTTATACTCGAAGCAGTGAGCATGAGTCTCAGCTTGACCTTTGAATTCCTCGTTTTCTATCCGCACTATGCAAGCAAGGTCCTCAGGCAAGGACTCTCCCTCGGCGGATAGCGAGGCCACAACTCGATCTTTCCCAGCCGTGCGAGCGCGCATGCACTGCGCCAAACAATGCTTCACATCGCGAGCCAGCTGGTCCCGCACTTGCTGCACCAGATTCTCGGTGTCACAATGCCATTCCTTTGGGGGCTTCACATTGTGCATTTGCTTTTCCATAAGCAGAGCATACAAGCGCTCCATGTATATGTTGACCAGTACTGGCCATCTGGGCCGCTTGCCATCCTGGACGGCTAGTGACGAGATAGCTTCTCTGGTGCCCAAAGCATAACTCTGTGTTGCCTTGCTCTTGACCCCAAAAATTGCAGGGACGATTCGTGGCACCGCGGGTTGGGTATTCCCATTCGCGGGCTCGGCTCCTAGCCACGGCAGCTCACTCTGGAACGGTATCAAGAAGTAACTCGGGAGGCGTACGCGGGTGATACTGCATTGTCGAATGGGCGTGGCGAGTGCCCATGCGAATGGATTGCCTTGAAGAGCCTTTTGATAATCGGTTAGGCCCTCGTCTTCGCTCAGGCTTGTTGGCTTCGCAGCGGCATGCCCTTCGCGATTCTCCGTCAGGACTGGATCCAGAATTGGTGGTAAAGGAAGGCTCTTGTTGGTATGTTGTCTAGTTCGGATGGTACGGCCGCCATCTTCACTGCTTGCGGTCGGCTGTGGTGGAAGTTCGAAAGCGCCAGAGCGTGGAGCCGTTGTGAAGCAGGCATGACGATCTGCCCTTCCAGATCTTCGAGATGTGTGCAATCGCCACTGAGGTTTCAAGCGTGTCACATGGCGCATTAGAGAATCCAAGATGAAAGTGGTATTCTGTGCCATGCAGACTGCAAAAGCCCCAGTCGGAGTCGGAAGAGCTAGCTGGAGAGCTCCTCGGCTGGCAGCTGGGCTCCAAGGTTAGGGGGGATCACGTGATACACCTCAATTTTCGAAAACTTCGTCAGAAGTGAACTACGAGCGCGAAAATGCTATTTCTCATGTGCGAACTGGATGCGAGGCCGAAGCGTGATGTGGCGATCGAAAGAACGCTCGCTATGTAGCGAATTCTACTTAGAGACTGAGCACATTCGCTAGCGGCGGACATCCTCGAGCCAATCATAGCGGAGTCTGGATGGCCCTGAAGCTCCTCGCGAAAAGTGACGGCCGTGAGTGGACTTCACCGCGCTCTGATTTCGCGATATCAGGGAGAAGTGGAGAGTTGCTCGTATGTAGCAGGTGAAACTTGAATAGAACATTTCATACGCAGAGCCATTCGCATAGCTCTCAGAAAGGTATTTACACACTACAATGCTCGTCTCTGCTGCTGCTAATGTCGTTCTTGAGCTTTCTATTACCGTGCCCACAGATTCATCCAATAATTTGATCCTTCCAAGATCTGGTGTCCGTCACAAGGCCGAGCTGTTCGTCCCTACCATGGATTCCGTCAAACTGTTATCGCGCGCACGGGAGATTTGACCAGCTCTTTTGTCGTTTGTCGGAGATCAATGCTCCGTTCATGTTCCTTATCCAAGCGCCGCGCATTCCGAGAGAAAGCAAAGTCAGGTGATCTCCTTCGTTTGAAGAAGACCGCGAATCGCCCAGGTAAACGGTACAGCACTCCATGTCGTTGCGGCTCCAGAACCCATGCCTCGTTCTTGTTCACTCCCTTGGTGCTGGGAGCGCGCTGTCTATGCCTTCGGTCGGGACTGCGCCTCCGCCACCCTGTCGCGAATCTGCGCTTAGGCTGTTCCAACTCTCCGGCTCTTTTCATGATTCTTCTTGCACTCTAATGAAGTATGCCTTTGCCAATTCGTATGCAGACCAGCAGATTGCCGTACTTGGCGCCGCAGTCACAACCCGTGCCTTCATACCCCGGAAGAAGCCACGCGCTCCTTCCCTTCTCCAGATGATACCTGCTGCAGGGAAAAGACCTCGCGCTTGTCTTATTTCGACATCCGTTGAACTGCCTCGTGTTTGAAGGAGAGTCTTGATCACGTCCAATGGGGTTGTAGCAGCTGCTGCAAATCCTCCGGCAAGACCACCTGCTGTGCAGTGGGTGAGTGGGTCATATCCTGGATTTCGTTGCCGTTGCATAACCTTCGTGAGTGACTCGTATGCGGTGAATTGAAGGGCGGTAAAGGGCACGGTCATGGTGAGCGTGGTCGGGTAGGATATATAGAAGGCGCGAATGCCCTCGCTCCGCCAGACACCTCGCGCGCAGTCGATGAGGGAGCGATAGGTGGATCCGTGAAGCTGCATCCGCTGCTTGATCACGTCGAATGGGTTCATGAATGCATCGCTTGCAATTGTCGCTGCGGCTCCGCTCGAGGCTGGATATTGGTATCAGTACCGATTCATCTCGTGGAGCTTGCTGTCGCAATGTCTTACCAGCTGCCAGCGGGTGGTGACCGGCCTTGTTTCCACCCATTGCTTGCTTCACAACCTCATAGGTAGCGAAGTAGACCGCATGCGCCGGACCTGCCCATCTTGTCAGCACTGCCGATAATGACAGCATTGTGTTCGCGTAGTATCCTTACCTGCTCCTACTACTACGCTGGACAGTCCTCTCCATAATGACATGTATCCCTCGGCTCTTGAAATTGTAGAGATCGCATTCCCGATGCCCGTGTAGATCGCCGCCGGCGTCGGATTGACGACTTGCATTCGCGTCTGGACGGTAGAGTATCATTAGTTTGGCACTCTGTGGTCGCCTGGTCCGAGATTTCCGAAACGCACCTTCAGCAGGTCGATGGGATACATGACCGAATGTTCCTACATCCACATCAGCTCATCCGCCCTTCTCATGCGCTCAGTCTCATCTCAGACGTACAGCAATGCCTGCGAACGCTCCGGCCGCCATGTTCGCGGCGAGCGAGAAGTTGGGCGGTAGTCCCTCATAGCTAAGAAGTATCAGTCGTGTCGCAGTTTGCGCGCGCTGCTGCCCGCAGTGGCCACGTACTCATATTCTTCGTCTGCCTCCAGCAGCACTTTGTCATGGGCTGCCATATGGGGCCTGTGCTGCGAAGGCACCAACTGCTCCACGAGTCCGGATGTCGCACTGGTGGACATGCAGAGCGGTGGGAGTGGATTGGGTGAAGCTTCTCTCCCTACGCAATCTGATGGAATTCGATCTGATAAAGCACAGCGGCAATGAACCCGAGTCTTGTGTCTCGGTCCGGTTTGCGGTTGTCCGGTATGACTGCAATCGAACAAAGGGCGACGATGTGCCAACAAGTGTGACGTGAGAGGTATGGAGTTGTAGTGGTAATTGGGAGAAGAAAGAGTGGAGGTTGTTGTAGTTCGTGTGGCTAGTCCAAACTTTCTGGTAGTGTAGCCAGACCTGTGAGACCGACCTACATCCGCGGCAACACGAGACCTCCGAGCCAACCTCCAATTGATTGGTATGCCCATGAAAGATCCCGCAATATTTCATTGAAATCCTTGCCTCCTTCCTCTCCGAGCCGGTTATGACGGAGATGCACACAAATCATCAGGTAGCACAACTCTTCATAGATTTTACGCTTTTCGCTACATCACATTCCGATCGTCCTCGGCGACGACTGACACAAGTGTACGTGTTCCATCATTTTATCACTCACCACAAAAAAAATGCTTGGTCCTTCCCCCTGTCTGCCCTGTCGTTGTCTCAGATATCTTCCATTGTTGACGGAAAAAAGCACTGCGAGGTCGGAGCCACCTAGCAGCTCGCTGCATCGGTTCCATCTCCGTACACATATCTCTCGGGCTCCGGAGGCAATGCGTTGACCTCATACGCGCTCATGCTGCTATCTAAGAAGAAATTTGTTGTCGCGTGGCAAACACGTAGCAGCCGTTCTCGCTCCGCATTGCTTGTGTGCGCGAAAGCGTGTGCTGCTGCTGCAGGTGCTGGCAAGCGCTGAGCTTCTCCGGACATGCATGCGCAATAATCAACACTCGCATCTTCCATACCACCGCGGGAAAGCAACGATATCTCGAATACTGCCTACACCGCTGAGATAGCACAGCAGCCTGTCGAAGCCCAATCCGAAGCCACCATGAGGTACACTGCCATACTTTCGCAGATCCTGGTACCAGTCTAGACTGTCTCCTGCTACGCCCTTACTTTTCATGGCTTCGAGCAATTCTTTCGAACGATACTCACGCATCGATCCGCCGACCAGTTCGCAGAGGTCCGGCACGAGCAAGTCGAAGCATGCGGCCGTTTCAGAGGTGCCTTTGGTGTTGGGCGTTGCCGTTGACTGCGGCATGTAGAACGGTTTCTGATTCTTGGGATAGTCTGTAACAAAGATTGGCGTCTTATTCGGGCTCTGGCTTGCAAGGAACCTCTCATGTTCGGCGCTGAGGCCATCTTCGAGTGAAACTTCGAACCCGCCATGCTGAAGTGCTTTGATGGCCTCCTCGTAAGTGATGCGACGCCAAGTTTCTTCCGCAAGGCCCTTCCAGCGTGTCCTTAAATCATCTGCACTGATCGAAGGTTCGAGATGCTCTCCTCCTGCTGGTTCTGATGCACATCGCATTTGGATAAGCTCTTTGCCGACCTTTGATGACTTGAGGTCAATTGCCACGGCCCGAAGCATTCGCTCTACAAGATCCATGACGCTCTCCATGTCATCTATGAAGCACTGCTCGGCTTCCAGCATGTAGAATTCGCTCAAGTGTCGAGATGTGTCGCTCTTCTCGGCTCGGAAAGTCGGCGATAGCGTCCATACCTTTTCTACAGCCTGGGCTAGTGCTTCGAGGTGCAATTGGGCTGAGACTGTGAGGTATTTCGGCGAGCGGAAGAAGTGTTCAACCTGGACTTGATTTTCAGATGCAGGTTCTTGGTCGGAAGTCTTCGAGTCATTGGAAGAGATAGTGAAAACTTCTCCCGCACCTTCACAATCGGACGAAGTGATGATGGGTGTATGCGTTTGAACAAATCCTTCTTCGTTGAAGAATCGTGTAAGGGTGGAGATGACCTGCGATCTCAGTCGAAGGAGCAGAGCATTTGCCGGGATGCGAGGTCGTAAGTGTGGGATTGTTCTCAGAAATTCTGGTGTTTGATACTTTGGTTGGAGAGGATTGCTCTCTGCATCATTCTCTCCGTGTATGGATACACTACTCGTTTGCAGCTCGTAGCTCTGTTTTGCGCCCTGTGAAGCTTTCCATTCTCCTTCAAGTTTCACAGCAGTCCCATGTGAGAGACCGGCAGCATCCTCAGGCCTCAAGACAGCCTGCAGCGAATTAATTGTCGAGCCATCGCCGAGAGCGGCAAATGCAATACGTTTCTGTTTTCTCACAGATCGGACCCAGCCTTGTACTGCGACACGATCTGCAGGCTCATCGCGTGCCAGCAGCTCTGCGGCATTGTTGACTTTTGGTCCAGCAGGTCGCGTGCTCGTGATCGAAAAGGGGCGACGAGGGGTGAGACTAGCCGTCCGGATGCCGCATGATGCAGGACGCCAGGCTCTCATCGCCTGCGATACCCTCTGCACGGCCAGATGATGGCCTTCAAAGGTCCAGAGCAGGTCCTTTGAGTTGTCGAGATGGTCGAGTTGATGAGGAAGCGAAGGCGGACTTGCCGAAAACAGTTTTAGAAGCACGGTTGTGGCGCCTTGGGGGTTCCAACGCCGCGCTGACGTCGTTTTCGACTCCGCGGTCCCATCACAACCCAACTTGACGACGAACACAAACGAGGCTGAGCATTCGATGCGTACTCTACCACCGCGAGCGGAATCGTCCTTGTCCATGACCACGCTGCCGCCAAGATGATGCGCAAATCCGCTGCGTCGTCGATGCAGAAGACGTACGACGAATGCTACCTCATCTGCTCCACGGCCATTTACTTCGAAGGCCAGGTACGTATCAGCCGGTAGCTGTGTTTCGAACACATCCAGGAAATTGCTGACGCCTGATGTACCTTTAGAATAATGAAGCCGAAGCACTTCGCGCGTGGCGCAATGCGCTCGACCAGATCTACTATCACAACGCCTACAGGATGCCCACTAGCTACGCGCCCCGAACCGAAACAGAAAAGGCTTTGCAGGACTCCCTGCGGAAGATGGAAATCCAGTGCAAGGAACGCGTAGATCTCTTGGAGGCTTTAAGGAAGAGTAGGCAAGAGGCGGCGGATGAAGCAAAGGAGAAGGGAGCGGGAGAGTCAGGCGGTCCATCGAAGAGCAGAGAGTCGCTAGCCTCGAATCCGCCTTCACGTGCGAATGGACAAGGCGCTGCCACTTGGTTGGGTAACGATACGGTACCGCAAGCAGCATATTCAGACATACCGCGACCGCAACCTGTCCCCGAGAAGAGGCCTGCGCTACCTCCACGGCCGTCGTATCTGCGCAAGAAGAGCTCCAGTGATGATGTGCGAAAGCCCAAAAGTTCGCAACCGAGAACATCGCCATCACCTAGCCTGACTCCTCCGATCGGCGAGAGTACACGACCGCGAACACCTAGTCCAGAAAAGAAGAGCGGCGGTATGTTGAAGACACTGCGTGCAAACGGGAAAGACAAGCAGACTTCTGGGAAAATGGCGGCAACGTTGAGGAGTCGGCCTCCACCAGCGGCTTCTAAAGCCGCGACTCAGGTTTGGTCCGGGTCTTCAAGGCCATCGCTAACTCCTAATGGAAGCTCGAGCGGTGCGGCAGGCGGTTCGGTGCCAACTCAAACTACATGGGATCCATATACCAGATCTCTGGTTGAAAGACCACAGCGAGGGCCGCCTCAGCAAGAGTATAGGAGAGCATCCCAAAATGCCGCAGTGCGACCTCCAAGTCCCTCAGATTTCACGCGGCCTAAGGACACTAAACCCTCTCTTGGCGATCTCGCCAAATCCAAGAGCTACCCTCCTCCATATCCGGAATACCCTGTCATGAATCCATATGCGCAAGCACCATTCGACTACAGGAACGACTCTGTAGAAACTACGAAGTCTCCACCCGTACCTCCACCTCATGCCGCACCTGAACCGAATACTACCGAGCAACCTCCAGCACAGCCTCAGTCCTTATCGCAGCTAGGCCCGGCGTCCATCTCATACATGAAAGAGTATCCCAACAACCCTCCTTTAAAGCAAAGGAAACCACCGCCATCAGCACCGGGGAGGTCAGGAGAGCGGGCTTCCGATTCTGATGGGCCGTCTAAATCGCCCAAGACAGTACAAGCAAGGAACAGTCCAGCGCCAGCAATACCACGGAAAGCCATAGGCGGCAACAGGGCGCTTGGCCTTGTCAATGCTATCGCGGAACGACAAAAACTGGACAACACACAGTCTCAACTGCAAGACAGGGTGCGCGCTGATCCACAAGCCATCCTCACTAGCAGTTCTGAGCAAGGTCTTCGAAACAACAACACGAAGCGAAAGATAGAGAGCAAACCAGTACCGGCACGTGCTATTACCCCTCCGACGACCGACGACTCTCCGGATTCCGATGCGGAAGATCAAACCTCGGACGCAAGGCGGCAATGGGACAGGCGTGTCAAGCAAATCATGAAGAAACTTCCGAAGGGTGTGGATGAGGCGGCGGCAAAACAGATATTCAATGATATTGTCATTCAAGGAGATGAAGTACATTGGGACGATGTTGCTGGGCTGGAGCCTGCAAAGTCTGCTCTCAAGGAGACCGTCGTATACCCGTTCCTCCGGCCAGACCTATTCCTCGGTCTTCGAGAGCCAGCACGAGGCATGCTTCTATTTGGACCCCCTGGTACCGGCAAGACGATGATGGCACGAGCTGTCGCTACCGAGAGCAAAAGCGTCTTCTTCGCCATCTCGGCTAGCAGCCTAACTTCGAAATTTCTGGGAGAGTCGGAAAAGCTTGTGCGTGCTCTGTTCGCATTGGCCAAGGAGCTTGCGCCAAGCATCATCTTTGTTGACGAGATCGACTCGCTGTTGGGAAGCAGAGGCGGCGGCTCAGAGCATGAAGCAACACGCCGCATCAAGACTGAGTTCTTGATCCAGTGGAGTGATTTACAGAAAGCTGCAGCGGGTAGAGAAGCGAAGCCTGGCGAAGGCGATGCATGTCGAGTGCTGGTGCTGGCAGCAACAAACCTTCCTTGGGCCATTGACGAGGCTGCGCGAAGACGGTTTGTTAGGAGGCAGTACATTCCGCTACCCGAAGAATGGGTGAGGGAGCAGCAGCTTCGTACACTCTTGAGCGCCCAGAAGCATTCTCTGAACGATCGCGATCTGAAGCAGCTAGTTGCTTCTACAGACGGTGAGTGTTCCAGCATGTAATCTTCAAGGCCTATACTGACGCATCAAAACAGGCTACTCCGGCTCCGATATCACTGCCCTCGCCAAAGACGCTGCCATGGGACCACTCCGAAGTTTGGGCGAGAAACTCCTTCATATGTCACCAGATGAGATCAGACCCATTGGAATGAAGGATTTTGAAAACAGTTTGGTGAATATCCGACCTAGTGTGAGCAAGCAGGGCTTGAAGGAATTCGAGGACTGGGCGAGGGAATTTGGAGAACGTGGAGGATGAGCTTGTCAACATGTGCTGGCTCGTGGTGAGGGGGATACGATTTTTACTATGTGTGAGCATGAAATATGGCACAGCAAGATGATACCAGAACAGAACAGCGCGGAGTCGAACAGGACGCTATGGTCAATTAGGCGGAGCAGGGTAGAGATGCGCAGATGGGATGGCAATTGAGATGATGGTAAGATTCACTGGGCGTGGTGGGAGTCTTCACATGTCACCCCACCTCCTGCCAATTCCACGCTAAGCCGCCTATCCTTTCCCTCTAAAGAAACAAAGCTATATAGATAACATTTTGTCTTGCACTTCTATTATCGGGCTCATTAGGATGACCGGTTTGAATCAATTCTGTAAAGAACACGATACGATATGGAGTGTCGCCTACGTGTGTTTCTTTAAGGTGCAAATTTGAAAGTCTGTCTTAATCATTAGGGTGGATGTAGGTAGATAGACCTTGCGGTCCGGCTGTGGTTAGGTGTGCTCGAGCTTTGGGTGTCTGACTTTTGCTTTTTGCGTTCGATGAGAAAGCTTTCGAGCCGATTATCTTTCATTCTTGACAAATTGGGGTTGGAAAGGGAGGCGTGAAAAGTCCGTTAATGAATCGGAGTGTGTCCGCGTGCCTTGTGAGATCTCTCCTGAAGCTCTGCCCAAAG
Organism: Lecanosticta acicola; assembly: GCA_963674455.1. Taxonomy (NCBI): domain Eukaryota; kingdom Fungi; phylum Ascomycota; class Dothideomycetes; order Mycosphaerellales; family Mycosphaerellaceae; genus Lecanosticta; species Lecanosticta acicola. The sequence goes on along the minus strand of CAVMBE010000017.1, from coordinate 335,050 downwards.
TCTTATTCCGAGTCTGACGACGTGACTGATAGCTGGTCTATTTCAAATGCTCAGACATTCAGGGATGTGCTCACCGGACAGCTGGAAAAAGTACCGTCCCGCGCGAAATTTCGGACATCTCTTGATTCTCGTGACAAAATCCATTCCATTGTCCAAGCAACACTGCAATGCCTCCACAACCTTTTCGTGGCCCGCCACCTCCATGAAAGCCTTATGTGGACCGTGTGTGCCTCTCGGATACCCGAACCGCACGAGAATGTCGTCCGCTATACTTCCCTCGGAAGACAAGGACTCGTTCACATCACCGAATTGGATATACTCCAACTTCGGACAGTCTTTCAGGTAGTCGAACAATTCTACGATCCAGGGGTCGGTTAGCGGGAAATGGACCTGGCGTAATCGAAACGTCCTGAGACACTGTTCGTTGCATCCGATGATGTGGCAGAGGGTGGAGGGATCCAATACTGTGCCTTGAAAGTCCAGGTCGCAAACGCGCTTGTTGAGGTTTTCCGGGTGGCCGAGGAAGCGGTCAACCCAGAGGGCGAGGTCCAAGAATTCATCGACGGGTTTTCGGAAGACGATGCGGACCTCCGCGGGAGACTTGTTCGCATCGAGATTGTCATAGATGGCATCGAGAGCAGCGACATCCGGCTCCGAGGAATGCTTCGTGATTTGTTCTCTCGTGTATTCCTCGTGAGCGAACTCTCCGTCTGACTGACTAGGGAATCTGCCCGGGGGCAAATAACTCAAGACGTGCGCGAAGACGACTGTGGGATTTCTGGTAGCAACGTGGAATTCCTTGTGCCCAGCCCCTTCAGCCGGGTCCAACCAGAAGGTAATGGATTGGATCTTCTCCGCGTAACGAGGCGAGGATGTAAGATTCCGCAATCTTTCCACGCGCTGGGAATTGAAGGGATAGCATCCAAGACATCGAAGATACTTGTGTGCAAAGAGGTCGAAAGTCTTGCGCTCGAAGTCACGGCAGACGCGTCGGAGGACTGTGATATCGAGCTCTCTTTGGCGAGCAATCTTTTGAGTCACTTCGGTCGGAAGGCCGGTAATGGTGGGCTCGGTGGCCATCACGCCAGGATTTTGTTTGCAAGAGATGCATTGGAGGCAGGATATCGCTGTGGTTGGGAAGGCGCATCGCCTTTGAATGTCGTTCTCCTGAGAACACATCATCTTAGAAGGTTTGATTGATAGCTGAAAGAGGTAGTATCCCAGCTTTATGAACCTCGAGGATATCCTGACTACAATGCCAGAGCCGAAGGTCCGCGAGCATCTCGCGCGGAGGTCGAATGTGGTATCTCGGACGAAATTCAGATGATTCAAAATCTGGAGCGATCAATCATATAGCTTTGGCATCAGTATATTGCTCCCGTAACGCCATCCCAACAGCCTACAGTACCAACCAACAAAATGCAGTAGATTCTCGCTAAATCGCCACAAAGATCAGCCCCCGTTCTAATCACCAATCCGGGATTAGTTGGTTGACCTGCCGACTGCTTCCTCGCTTGACCGCTCTTGCACTTTCGGCTCCAAGTACAGGCAACTGCTCTACGCCTTTCTTCTTCATAGCTTCAGGCACCATCTTTGGGTCCAGTAGGCCTGCCTGGACGAGCACGCTCGCTTGATCCCAGTAGATGTGTTCGCTTTCCAACTTTTCTCCTCGCACGTGGAAGATCGAGACGATAACGATTTCGATCTTCTTGTTTGTCGGTGGTATTCCTGGTAATAACCAAGGCATCTTGATCGTGTGCGTGAATGATACGTAGAGTTCATCTACTATTCGGTCGGCACCGACTGTCCTGCTTATCAAACGGATCTGGGCGTTGGTCTTTGGCGGTATTGGGGTAAAGAAGTTCTCATAGAAGTCTTGAAGGTCCTCTGAGCCGACGCCACCCGTCAAGGTAGGCCCATGCAAGACATGAGCATAAGGCCGAGTTTGCTTCATGACTTTTTCATGCTGTCCAGTATGGAGGAAGGTGACATGATGGTCTTTGACAAGCTCGATGTTCTTCTCGATGCGGAAGCCTCGTTTCAAACAAGCGATACTTCGTGTGAATGCCACGCCATCTGCAACGGAATCGTGCTCCTCCAAGTCGTGCTCAGCAAAGCCCGGCTGGACTCCAGAATAGGTGTAGGCTTTGAAGCCTAGTTTCAGACTCTCCCCATAGCCGACTCCAGGATCGATCCGTTTCCGGACAGTTTTGCGTTTCCCTTGAATGCCCAAGACTTCCGGATGCTTGTGAACGTTGATCTCACTTCCAGCCAGGTGCACCAGAATTTGAACGCTCGCTGGATACTTTGTATGTATAGACGGGATCGCGGTGGGATAGTAGGCTACGATAGCAACCAACTTGGGATGATTCGGTTTCGTATGAGCCTCCAGCGCTAGATGGGCAGCTTCACCGTATGCTGAAGAACGATCAGAAATTTTCACTTGGTTGGGAACATCGTGACGCATTACCTACGATGGCATAGTATTCAGACGCTCCAAAGCTGTCTCCAACATAATGGAGTCGCTTGATATAATCGTCCCCGCCATTGAGCAAAGGAACATAGCGGCAGTCAAATCCTTCATCGATCCATTGCTGTGTGGTCTCCTCGTCGAAGTCCTCAGTCTCTGCAGTAAGGACTACATGAGCAATCTGGCTCTTGTTTAATTGGTTGAAGAAGTTGCGGTCTTGGGAGTTGAACCACGGAGTATTGAAGGCCGACATGGCTCGAAGGTTGCAATCACATGCGAATGGGAGGGAATGGGTGGTGCAGAAGAGATGAAGAGGTGGGGATTTTCCTGGACGACAAACATTTGCTGGCCTGGAAACCTGGAAACTTGGAACTGGGAAGTGAATCTAAAGTCCATGGCAAATGACGTATGCACGTGTCAGTCTGTCCGTGCGTCGCGTGGCCCGACGCGTCTTCCCGGAACATGGATGCTCAACAATGACAACGACATCTCCCCATGTTTGCAGCACGGATGGCCTGATATAGCGCAACACCAGCTCGTGCGGAGCGACATACAGTATGCCTCTCGGCTTCGAACGCCTCAATGAGCGCAAGCAGCGCCCGAATCCCCTCATCAACTTCATCAAGCCCAAAGAGGGACCCGATCAAGCAACCGCCGAAGAGTTCCTATCAAGAATCGCCGCACAATGCTATCCCGTCATGAAGAAGCACCACATCAGCGTAATGGCGCTAGAAGAATACGAGCCGAACCCGGAGTTTCTCGGACGCAACTTCAACGCCGGCGAGGTCATACAACTGGTGCTAAAGGACAGGCAAGGAAGATGGCTGTCAATGAAATTTGTACAAATGGTCATGATGCACGAGCTGGCGCATTGCAAGCAGATGAATCATAGTCGCTTCTTCTGGAATGTACGCAACGAATACGCAAAGCAGATGGAGGATTTGTGGAAAGATAAATACACTGGGGAAGGCATCTGGGGACGTGGGAGAGGGCTGCAGAACGGCGCATTCGTCTCTGCAGCTCCGCCTGACAACAGTCAGATCCCGGAGCATCTATGCGGTGGTTCCTATCGGCGGCGAGGACGCAAGAGGAAGCGGGGCGGGCAAGGTGGAGACCAGCCGGAGAAGCTGACATATGCCGAGCGCCAGCAACGACGCATTGCCCGCAAATTTGGCAAGCATGGCGATGGAGAGTCCCTTGGCGAGGACGACCTAGTGCGAGGCGCGTTAGAAAGCTCGGGTGGTGGAAAGAGAGGTCATGGCAAACCGAGGGTGGCGAACAGCAAACGTGGCCGAGAATTGAGAGCTGCTGCTGCGTTGGCGCGATTCGAGCAGACAAAGAGCAACCCACCGGAGAGGATACCTGAGCTAGAAGATGATTTGGACAGTGAGACAGAGTCTGAGTGGGAAGACGACGCTTTGAGCGCTGGCAAGAACTCGGCCGTCATCAGCGATGGGCAAGGACGTGACTTGATCAAAGTCTGCGGTGATGGAGAAGATGACGAGGAAGGCGCGAATAAAGAGATGGACGAGCTTCGCATGCTCAGTACGGCACGAAAGGGCAAAGCCATCCCTTGGAAACCCGCGCCAAAGCCAGCAAGAGGCGAAGAGGGCCACGAGGATTCAGAGACCGAGAGCGAGACAGATGAGCCATCAACTTCGAGACACTCGGTCAAACCGGCCAAAGCCTCTGCGAATAGCCAACAGATCGTAATTGACGACGATACTGCCAGCGAGGCTGAGGACAACCAATCGAAGGAGCAGCCAAAGAATTCAGCAATGCAGCCATCGCAAGCCATTGCCAATGACGATGGAAATGTAAATGACGATCTGCCGTCTTTGCAAAAGGAACTGCTTCGCGAGTTGGATACCAGTAATGCTGTATCTCAAACAAGCGAAGCACCTTCCGGGCCAACGCCGACCCTTGCGACAGGATCAGACCAAGCACCTTCGTCCTCTATCTGCCCGATCTGCTCACTCGAGAACGATCAACAGTGTCTGAGTTGCATAGCCTGCTCAAACGTCTTACGGCCGAAGCTGGTGCCGAATTGCTGGCGCTGTAAGAGGGAGACATGTAAGGAGAGCAAGTACGTCAATGCTGGCGATGCTGGAAGGTGCGGGCTTTGTGGTGCTCAGAAGCCCAAGCAAACAACGACGATGGCTGAGGGCACGAATGGACGTCCAATGGGAATTACTCGAGCTGAGGTATTGAGATGGGACTAAGGCATTGTTTTGAATCCGCGGGTCACGGTACGTGGATGAGCTTATGAATGACAGTAGAGATACCCCTGATTGAATGACATGCTAAGACTTGGCCCTTCTTACTTGATGTCCATCTCCAGCAGTCGAATTTCGATCTCGTGCTCTCGTTTTCCTGTCACTGAACCGACGGAGCTTTCCTTCCCAATAGAAAACGCCTACGGACCGTGAGAATGTATCGCGTCGCTGTCGATGCTGAGCTTGCAGCTCATCTCGCAGAAACCTGATCTTGATATGCCGCTAATAGGACGCACGGCAGCCTAGACTTCGAGCAGTTCTTCAAGAGAAATTGCGTTTCAAGGGCCCGGGCTTCTCCAACGTCTTCTCCACAATCGCCACCGCGTCGTCCTTGAGCCTCAACAACTTCTCTTGCACTTGCTCAACGTCCTGGGCGTCATTCTCCGGATTCTGGACGCAAATCTGGAGGACTCCGATCACACCCCGCATCTTCCGCTCCTTGTCTTTCTTCTGTGCTCTATGCAATCCACGCAGCATCGGCCCCATAGTCCGAGCTAGAGCCTCTGGAGTCTTGAACATCTCTGCGAAGCGCATAGCTCCGCTGCCATAGAGGAGGTCGAGCGTGAGGGTTTCGAGCTGTTCGAGCTTCTTGACCTGGGTGAGGAGTTTCCCGAAGTCCTTGCGCGAGTAGCTCTCGTGGAAGGTGATGCCGATATGGTGTAGGTACTTGGAGGAGGTCTTGATTTGGTTCAGGAAGTGACGGAGTTGCATGTCTGGCAGAGGCTGGAAGGTGTTGTTTGCGTAGAGGATAGGGGTGGCCTCCTTGTGAACCAGCTTGCAGGTTGCGAGGAGCTGGATGGTGAGCTTTTCGCTGCGGCGAGATGGAGGTTCTATATGGAAGGTCAGCCGCTTTCTCAGAAATCAAGAAGCAAAACTCATAGGCGGAGAGTCCCGCCTGCGGCTCGGGACATGAGGGTCGAGTCGGAGAAGGCGTGAGAGCAAAACACGCGCGGGTTTCAAAGACCTTTGGCGACTCGAAAGCGGTGATTTGGACCACGAAATCGATCCCAGCTGGCCTCTCACGCCTTCCGAGTCCGACATATCCAGGAATCGGCTTGATGAGAACGTGGCTCGCTCACTTCGATCCAAGAAAGCGACGATACAACCACAACGAGAACAATGAAGCTCTACGCCTCCGCATGCGATCTGTCCTTGATAACCGCTTCACCAGCGGACTATGCCCTTTACGAACTTACCACGAATGGGTTGCGGGCCCTCGATCCAAGAGGGTTGCTGAAGACCGATCTCTTCGGCGCTCTCCAGAGCATAGCAGTAGACTCGGTTTCGCAGCTCCGGCGGAAGGTCTAAGAAGCGGAAGGGCACGAAAGTGCGGCTGGACTTCCACGCCATGTCTGCTTCGTAGTCGGTCTCGTTGTGCGCTGTGGCTTTTTCTTTGCAGATGAAATGGACGATATTCTGTAGCGCCTAGGGCTGGAGCTGTTGTTGATGAAGAGTTGTGGGATGTGGTAGCGGCGAAGTTGTAAGGCACGGATAGCTATTGTCGCACGGGCAATACAAGCGCGATTCTTGCGACGTGACTTGGCAATGCATAACGTGAATTGTCGTTAGGGAATTCTTGTTAGGCGAAACCTCGTTATAGTGAATGCTGCTTATTGGCATTCACTGCATATAGCTTTCTCTCGAGTCTTACTAACAATTTTCGTTTTATGATATAAAAGAAGCGAATCTTAACTATTCTGAATATTGTAGAGTCTTCCTAGTACCGTGTCTCTGTTCCTACTGGGAGAAGCATTTCTATAGTCCATGTTTCTCAAAAAAAGGGCATTTGTTAAGACAAACAAGTTATAAGTCTCTCCTTCTCCCTTTAACGTAGTATGCTGCTCTTACATAAACAATGTCGTTTGCCAGAAACGCTTGCGTTGATTGTCTTCTACTGCCTTCGCCCGCCGATATATCTTCCTTTGTTGTTAACAGCAGGTCTACTTTGGCGAAAGGCGACGGAAAGGCGCAGTTCATCTGCTTCAGTGTCTTTGCTAGATTTCCTTTGCTAGATTTTCTTTCACGTCGGCCTCGTACATCTCTAGGATCTTGAGCTCTGCGTCTCTCATGATACCATGTTACAGTAAAGATGGTGCGCTTCGCTCTAGACTTGTTCGACCACATTCAGACTTGTCCAACATTGTCGAGAGTCTGCCCGCAATTTTATCGCTCTATCAAGATGATTTCCTTCCTGCTTGCTATTCGCCAGGGCCAGTCGTCCGTTGGGCGGCCATGTCATCAATGCGAGCCTGAACTTGGTGTCCCAAAACTAGATGCACTCCAGAAAGACATCGTGTCCGTTACATTGTGTACGAATCTTTCGTGTAGGAAGTATACAGCTTTCTGGATGGCCCAGAGACCACAGGGGCCAGTCGAACATTAGCAAAGCAGCGGCACCAAGCTCCAAGACAGCCTTCCAATGCAGACTAATAAAACGATGCAACATCTTTCATCTCCTCACTACGAGTCGACGTAGCATAGGCCAGACTCCATTCCCATGATTCCGCAAGAAGGCCAAATAGTAAGCGAAACCAGCAACACTTCCTCCCAAGTGCGCTGCATGTCCAACTTGCGACTCTTTGTTGAGGAAGTAAGTGTCCACGGCGAAGAAAACTGCAGTGCACATGAACAATGGCATTGGGATCACAGCCAATATCATGCGTTGGAACGGCGCAAGACAAGTAGCTGCAGCACCTAATCCGCACAGTATTCCGCTGGCACCGAGGCCCGAGTAGATGGTAATTGATTGGGTCGGTCTCTGCAAGAAACCGCGGCGTATCTGACGCTTTCCCTTGTCAAGGCCCTTCGACTTCAGCCAGTAGAGCAATGCACAGGAACTCAAAACCCCGAAGGAAACGCTCATCACGACGAGGCTTGATGGGTTAATGGCACTGGAAGCCAGTACGCTTCCGAACGCATGGAGCGTTACCATGTTGAAAATGAAATGCATCGGCTGGTTGTGGGAGAAAGCTGAGGTGAGAAGTGTGTGGTATCGTCCTTGGTTAATGTTGGTCCAGGATACCGTAAAGTTCCGTTGGAGCCACTCTTTCAACTGCTTGTCTTTGTAGGTACTTGCGTATTGCCAGGCGCCGAAAACAGCCGTGTTGAGCCCTATGATGGCCAAGACAGTTCGTCGCGTCCAGATAGAGTTGACTGTAGAGGGGCCAAAATCAGCACGTATATCGGAATCATAGATATAGGACATCGGTCCTAGAAGACAGCTAGCAATTTAGAGGTGGGTCATGAGGTGTTTGACATACCAGACGGGTCTCCTTGCCCTGTGCTAAAGGCGCGCGAGAGCGTGCGCTCGAAGCCATTGAAAGGTCCTCTGGAGGTGTAGGATTGGGAGAAAAAAGGTCCACGGTCTAACGTCCTCCTGTATCCTCGTGTGTGGTGTGGCTGGATCTTGGAGAATGCTGTTCTCGGTGAAAGACGCGGTAAGAGTGACCAACTCTTCACGAATTCAGCGGCTCGCCCAGCGGCTTGTCGCATCGCGGACGAAGTAGAGATGCAGACGAATGAAGTGGCGAAGAGACTGCAAAGTGTAGGCCTGCGTACGGTGTTGTTGCTTGTTCCCTCAGGTATGTGTTACCGCAGCATTGACCAAATGTGGGTCGGAGGTTTCGAGAGCAGCTGATCACAACGTATTCTGGGGGTTTGAGCCACACAATCATGCCGACATGATACTACCTGTGCTACCGTTAAGAAGCTCAGGAGCTTTCATTCTCGAGCTGTAACAGCAAATGTGAAGTATTCACTGCGATGGAAGATTGGGGAAGGTTCGGCTAGTGCTGTCTTGTTGCCTCAGGCATTATGCGCACGGATATCCGGCCTGCACTTCACTTCCAGTTTGTCGAGCACGAAGCTCAGAAAGAAACAGAACAACAACCTCCACAACCATTACTCCGCCACCACCCACAACGCCTGCCAACGAGCTCCGCCCACCCTCGAGATCCTTCTCTGCCATTGTGACCACGTCGCCAGCCACCGAGCCATTTTGCACTCGTTCGCACCACTGGTCGGGAACAGTCGCTGAGTTTGTGTGCTTCAGGTCAATATCATCCTTTAGATCCGCTCGAGAAGCGTGCTGCTGGAGTTCGCGACAAAACATAGCTTCGAGATCACTTTGAAGCAGCTCTTGCGCCCATCGCGGACCTTTTGTCGCTCCGCAAGCGCATCAACAGCTCCGCGTCAAGCTTGGTTCGAAAGCCTTCCGCACTTGCCGACTCCTGGCCGCGCTTTTCTGCCCGTCCACACGAAAAACAGCCATAACGCCTTCACGTGCTGCTGAGCATACAGCAACCCTCCTTATCTCACGCAATGGCGTCCGGGCTCGCAAACAAGCTCGAGGCGACCACTCTCGGCGACTCGTCATCATCAGCAGCAGATTGGAAAGCGGGGCTTACCGCGCCGGCAAAAGATGCTAGACAACAAACAGAAGATGTCACGGCCACGAAGGGCCTAGAATTTGAGGAATTCTATCTCAAGCGAGAGCTGTTGATGGGTATCTACGAGGCGGGGTTTGAGAAGCCATCACCCATCCAGGAAGAGACTATTCCGGTTGCGCTTTCCGGGCGAGACGTACTTGCACGAGCAAAGAACGGCACTGGAAAGACAGCAGCTTTCGTCATACCCACACTTGAGCGTATCAATCCGAAATCCGACAAAATACAGGCGCTTCTTTTGGTGCCGACCCGAGAATTGGCATTGCAGACTTCGCAAGTTTGCAAGACTCTTGGAAAGCATCTTGGAGTCAACGTAATGGTCACAACTGGAGGCAGTAGTCTCCGCGACGACATCATTCGTCTCAACGACCCAGTGCACATTGTTGTGGGAACACCTGGACGTATTCTAGATTTGGCCGGCAAGGGAGTGGCCGATCTATCCGAGGCAAAGACGTTTGTCATGGACGAAGCAGACAAGCTCTTGTCTCCGGAATTCACGGTCACGATCGAGGAGCTGCTGAAGTTCCACCCAAAGGACAGACAGGTAATGCTGTTCTCGGCCACCTTCCCAGTAGTGGTCAAAGACTTCAAGGATAAGCATATGAACGACCCGCATGAGATCAATCTCATGGATGAGCTCACTCTTCGCGGTATCACGCAATACTATGCCTTCGTCGAAGAGAAACAAAAGGTTCACTGCCTTAACACTCTCTTCAGCCGTCTACAAATCAACCAATCCATCATTTTCTGCAACAGCACAACGCGAGTGGAGCTTTTGGCGAAGAAGATCACCGAGCTGGGCTACTCGTGCTTCTACTCTCATGCCAAGATGTTGCAACAGCATCGCAATCGAGTGTTCCATGACTTCCGCAACGGTGCAATGCGCAACCTGGTCTGCTCAGACCTGCTCACTCGTGGTATCGATATCCAGGCAGTCAACGTCGTCATCAACTTTGACTTTCCTAAGAATGCCGAGACCTACCTCCACCGCATCGGCCGTTCTGGTCGTTTTGGTCACCTTGGTCTGGCCATCAATTTGATCAATTGGGAGGACAGGTTCAACCTCTATCGCATCGAACAGGAGCTTGGCACCGAGATCCAGCCAATTCCACCTTCGATCGACAAGAGCCTCTATGTATGCGACAACCCCGAGAGCATTCCTCGACCCATCAACACAGCCCCTCAGAGACAAACTCAGCAGCCACAACAGCAGGGTGGCAGGCAGCAAGGTAATGGACAGGACTTGCAGAATCCTGCCAACCGCACCGGAGGTTACCGTGGAGGCAGAGGCGGTGGTCACGGCCGAGGCCGTGGAGGACCACGCAACGAGCAGCACGGCCAGAACGGTTACCAGGGACAGAGACACCAAGGTGGGTATCAACAGCGGCCCAACCAGATGGCGCCAGCTGGCCCGCCAGCAGCTCAGGTCTAGAGGCCCTGAGGCCCTTTTTGACCTATCTTGCGCGATCTGTCGGAGTATGATGCGGTTTCCTCTTGGGTGGCGTTTATCACCGGGCAGACTGTTGGCCGGCGTGCCAGCTGGCGTTTCAAAAGGGCACGACTTGATGACGACCGGTTCTTATGCTCCGGTGGATTTACGTTACGGATGAGAGGTGGTATTGCAGCCTTACGACCTGGCTGCTGAACCGCCGCATCGCGCTTTCCTTCCGAGACTCTCTCGACATACAACACTCCCCTTTTCCCCGACTGCTGGCGCCATGGCGACCCAGAACGTTCATGCGATCCTCGACACCTTTCAACATCAACATCATCATCATCATCTTCGAATTGTCATTCATTGCAGTTGCGGTGAAGGGGCATCATACTCTGGAAACTCTCTGGTCTTGCCGTCCCACGAGACCATTAGCAAATTGCGACGACGCCTTCCACCGCGGGACGAGGGCGCTAATTGTCGCACAATCTTTACGAGCGCTGCTTTAACGGCTCAATGCGGACAATGTTGATCACATCTTCTTCACTCGTTCAGAGGATGCATGATCAGTCTGGACATGGACCACCTCAGACCTGAAATGTCATGCCGGATACGTTATTGACAGTCATCTCACCTGACAATCGCTCGGATGACTTGATCGGCTTTTGATGTCACGGGAAGAGAGGTTGATGTCTAGTGGAAAAAGAAAACAAAGAAAATTCTTTTGGAAGGGCCGTGTTGAGAGGTCACTGGATCTTAGTGCATGCGGGAAATGTCTGTCTAGACATGTACCGGCTGCTCTGTAGTGCACTCAATGACAGTCTTCTTTCCTTCTATTCTTGTCCAACATCTACAACGTGAAACAGCATGCAAATGAAGTTCTGGAGAAATGATGTGATTTACTTACTGTGGCCTCGTAGCATGGGTAGGTAGGTGTAAAATCGCGACGCCGCTTGCAGGCAGCAGACGGCGTGACGGATTTTGCAACTTCCAAGCCACTGCAGGAACATTGCGGGGGATGAAACGGAGGAAACATCTTCATTCACGCCAATCTCGCAAACGACTGGGCGTGTAGTCTTTCGACGTTCTCAGCGAAGAAAAAAAACAAATGCAAGAAAGCAGCGGTGAGAGCCGCGAGTGGGCTCCTGACAACGTGACACTGCGGGAAGCAGCGGAGGGGGACATGGTCGGAAGGTAGGGCTAAGGGGAAGGGGGAGCAGCGCGTAGACGGCAAGAGGGGAACATCCGCGAGGAGGAAGAACAACATGCGACATGCAACATGCAACATGCAGCCAAGAGGGAGGAACAGAGGGAAACAGAGGGAAACAGAGGACGGGAACAGAGTGGGAGGAACAGCGCGGTCGTGATCGAGGACTCGGGCCTATCACGAGTCTGCAGGGCTCGACTCTAGCTCATGTTTTGTTGATGTGGCCACAAATGCGGCTAGCGCCAATTCGTCCCTTCCTGGTGATAGCAGCAAGCGCAGCTCACTTTAAGAAGGGAAGGCGCCCCGCAGCGAAGCTGCTGCCAACACCCCCGATTCTTTGCACATCTTCGACGCGATACAACACCACGCACCCACCGACGGATTCTTATATCGATATCATCCGATTCTCCTCTTCCTCCGCTATCGCCTCCACCAACCAAACTCACTCAAAATGCCTCCAAAGAAAGCCGCCGGCGCCGCAAAGAAGTCGGGCTCGACTGCCTCGCACCCCTCCTACCAGGGTGAGTTCGCGACGATGACCTGACCGCCACGACTGTCGCGGCGGCTGGGGACAGCTCCTATCGTGTTCGCCGGTCGCTGACGTGTGTATACTGCAGACATGATCAAGGAGGCTATCATCAGCGTAAGTCGACCTTCCCCGGCGCAAACAGGTCGACGGTCTCTGTGACCGCTAGATTGCGACGTACGACGCGTTCGATCGCATTACCGATGACACGAGCGATTGTGAGCATTGAAACGTTGGCTGACCGTTCTCCTCATACAGCTCAAGGAAAGGAACGGATCATCGTAAGCGGGAATCCTCACCTCGTCGCCGCCGTGGTTGCCGAGTCAGGACGAAGCGGTGGGCGGCTTGGATTCGAACACGCGCTGACATTGAGCCTCTCCCACAGCCGCCAGGCCATCAAGAAATATGTCCAGGTCAATAACAACCTCAACGGCGTCACCGATGCTGCTTTCACCACCCAGTTCAACAAGGCGCTCCAGCGAGGCTCTGAAAGCGGTGTCTTTGCGCGCCCCAAGGGTACGTCCCACCGAACGATCGTTACAACTCCCCTTTGCTTGTCCATCTGCGGCGTTTGCATCTCGCGATGCGCCGTATAGACTTGTTCATCCTCATCGTTCCATTCGTTCGGAATGTCCACGACTCCTCGTCGTCATACTAAAGTCGCCGTCGCCAATAGGTGCCTCCGGCCCAGTGAAGCTTGCTGCTTCAACCAAGACCGGTGACGCAAAGCCCAAGTCGACCAAGGCACCAGCTGCGAAGAAGACTACCGCCACCAAGACTGCCACCAAGAAGGCTCCCTCTGCGAAAAAGACTGCCCCAAAGAAGACCACCGCAACTGCAACCGCAACCGCAACGAAGAAGGCACCAGCCAAGAAGGCCGCCACAGCAAAGAGCAAGGCCAACACTGCAACAAAGCGTAAGGCGCCTAGTGCTGTAAGTCACGTCGACATCGCGTCCATGGCATGCCGTTGTACTAATGTTGTTGTTGTAGGCCCCTGCCGTTGAGGAGAAGGCACCTGTTGTCCTTGGCAAGACCAAGTCGGGACGTGTCACCAAGTCCAAGGCTCCTCAACCTGTGCGCAAGGCCGTCGCGCCCAAGAAGGCCGCAGCAAAGAAGTCAACACCGAAGAAGACCGCGACGCCCAAGAAGGCATAAACATCTTCTTTTTTGGTCTTCTGTTAACAACAATGACGGTCAAGGTTATATATGTGCGACCTCAATGAGCGCGCTGACGCCGGGCTCTTCTCAACTGGCAGGCAATGTCAACAACAGCCCAGCGAATGTGGCGTTAGGCGTCGATCGAGGGATCGAATGGATGTGTGATACCAAAACCCGGGCTTGCGACGCGTGTGGGTGTCTATGTTTATTACCTTTTTTCCACCCGGGGTCGGCTTTTGGATGGGCATGTCTGTTAATGGAGTGCTCGCGATGGATGGCGTTTACGGCTGCTACGAGAGATGTCACTATGTTTGCGCGGGTACATAGTTCGACACGAATTCATGTTTATCATCTCCACCATCGCCTCTCTTCTCAAAGCCCACGGTGGAGTCGCTTCCGATGCTTGACCGTGATAGTGTGAGACATGGCTTTTTTTATGCATGAACAACCTGCACTCTCTCCTCACAGAGATTGTCTCGTAGATTTTGGGGGTTGGATAGGTGCTGTTGCAAGTGTGGCACGCATACCACACATGCGATTCATTCGATGCACATGCACATTGTAATAACAGCGTCGGATGTGTTGTTGTGTGTTGACGAGATGACGCGCCGCCGGGAGAGACGGTAAGTCTCGGATCGGATCGCAAAGTCTGTTGTCTGATTGGGCCAGCTATACGACTCAGCCTTGGCCCTCCTGGGCTTGCTCGTCCGTCTCTGCTTCCGTTTTGGTGGTCATGCAGAGAAAGCCGCGCAAGATTCAGTACTTCCCTTCTCACTCGGTTCTGCTTATCCCCGCTCACACGACCAAACACACCTGATTGCTGGATTCTTTTGACAAGACATCGTTTTGGAATAGCGAGGCATTTCATCCGGACCGGCATTGGGACTGTGAAGGCGCCAGCGAAGAGAGCCCTACAGCACGGAGAGCAGTGGTGTTTGGAGGGAGCAGAGCAGGCAGCTGCCAGGAGCGGAGAGAAAACCGAAACTGGCGACCACGGCGGCCTTTCGACCCCGCGACGGGGAGAACAATGAGGTGTTGTCCGCTTCGTCCTCTCCCGTTGGAACAGGCACCGCATCTCCGCTGAGCAGAAAGAGCACAGAGGTGCCCTATGCCGGCCACATATTCATGGTCCACCATCAGGCCGGCAGCAGAGACATGGTGGCCAGCAGCACGACTACCACCACGTACGATGACTACGCCTACAGACGGAGCGTCGAGCGTCGGACTTCGAACGAGACACCGGCGGTAGATGGCTTGCCTGGCGGATGGCCGCTTACGCCGGGCATGAATGGGACACTGAATGGAAGCGTGAAGGAGGGACTAGGCGGCAGCAATGGAAGCGTCCTCAGTGTGCCCAACGGTGGGACTGGGAGTGACAGAGCACCCTCGGCAAAGAGCGTTGCTCTGAGTATGCGGTCCAAGAGGAGCATGAGCAATATGAGCGCCGAAGGAGACCGGAGGTCCGGAGAGGCCGTCAAAGAAAGCACAACGAGGCCCGGTGTGGCCGAAGAGGGATACTTTTCTCCCGTGCCGAACGGGAAACCTCTTGGACCGCCTAGAAGTCCTCTCAGTAAGCCTCTGGGCATGACAAACGGAGATATGCCGACCATGCCCCGGAGTGTGAGCCATGGTCAGCCACCGATGACGCCAAACTCGGCTCTGCCGCCGGTCGAAGAGAGCTCACCGCCCACTATTTCAACAGATCGAATGCTGAAGCCTCCTACGACACATCACCACCGCGCGTCTTCTCCGCCTGCCTTCAACCCGAACGCCCTTACACCGACCATCTCACGACCCGACCGCCTCACCCATCGGCATACTCTCGAAGTGCCCAAAGTAGTCACTCGGACGTCGAAAGACAGCGGCGAGCCATCCCCAAATCTGGACGGTGCCGTTGTTTCTGCAACCGGCCGCTTCTCACCAACTACTCCAACTCGAAGACGTGGATCACTACAATTAAATAGGAGACATACGCGATCTGTGAATTCGGACTTGCAGTTGGATGAAGTGGCACAAGATGAGGATGCTGCGCGATGGGCTGAGCATTACAGAGCGAAGAGGGCATCCAGAAAGCAGAGAGCAGACACAGACGACGAGCGGGTGGTCGTGGGCACCAAAGTCGATGAGAACCATGTGAACTACGTGACGGCGTATAACATGCTCACTGGTATTCGCTTTACGGTTTCCAGGACCAATGCAAAGCTGGATCGACAGCTCACGGACGCCGACTTTCAGGCTAAGCACAAGTTCAGCTTCGACGTGATGGGCACTGAGCTCACGCCAGGCGCCAAGTACGACTTCAAGTTCAAGGACTATGCACCGTGGGTTTTCCGCCATCTCCGTGCCATCTTTAAGATCGATCCTGCGGAGTATCTCATGTCCTTGACTTCGAAGTACATTCTATCGGAGCTGGGATCACCCGGAAAGAGCGGCTCATTCTTCTACTTCTCCCGAGATTACAAATATATCATCAAGACAATACACCACGCGGAGCACAAATTTCTGCGGAAAGTTTTGAGGGAGTATTACGAGCATGTACGGGACAACCCGAATACACTGCTCTCACAGTTCTACGGACTTCACCGCGTGAAGATACCCTATGGGCGGAAGATTCATTTTGTCGTTATGAACAACCTCTTCCCTCCGCACAGAGATATTCACAGGACGTTTGATCTGAAGGGCAGCACAATCGGTCGTGATTTCAGGGAAGAAGACCTGGAGAAGAATCCACGCGCCACGCTCAAGGACCTGAACTGGCTGCGACGGAATCTACACCTCGAGTTCGGGCCAACGAAGAAGGACACGTTCGTGAAGCAGATGCAAAAGGACGTGGAGTTACTGCAGAGGCTAAAGATTATGGATTATTCGCTTCTTGTGGGCATTCACGATCTGGAACGAGGGAATGAAGAGAATCTACGTGACAAGACGTTGCAGGTCTTCCAGCCTGGTGGCGACAAGGCGGAGGAGCAGCAGACTCCAGCACCGCATCACTTGGCGCGCACGCCCAGTAAGATGGAGTCTGCGAAGCGAGCAAAGGAGATGCGGGAACTTGTGAAGAAGGAAAGGCCGATCCCGATCGATAGGATGTTGGACAAGATGCCGGAGGAGAGTCACAAGAGCTCCTTCTACTTCTATGCGGACGATGGTGGGTTCCGGGCCACCCATGAGGATGACTCGCCTGGAGAGGAGATATACTATCTCGGTATCATCGACTGCTTGACGAGAGTGAGTTGGCCAAGGTTGTTTTGTGGAAGGGCTTAAGCTGACGTGAATGCAGTACAACTATGTCAAGAAGGCCGAACATTTCTGGAAAGGCATGGGCGGCCATGAATCGCAGATCTCCCCCATCCCGCCCGACCGGTATGGCGATCGTTTCGTAAAGTTTATCTCGGGAATCACCATGTCGCGAGAACGCGCTGGAAAGGAGCGTTTGTCAACCACACTGGAGAGTAGCACTGGCATCGTGGTGCCACCTGGCATTGAAGGCACCGTCAACGACCCCAAACTCGGCGGCATGAATATCTTCCGCACCGAATCTGGGAATCCACCTGGGACTGCAGAGGTGATGGAGAAGGCAGAGCACATCGCCGAGAAGAGCCGGCGTAGTGGCTCACGCGAAGAAGAAGTGCGTGACCGATCCATTGGAACGATTAGGACTCCTCCTGGTGATGGGCCGGCCGAAGCTGCGACACTCCCCGTGATCGGGGAATGAAAGCAGAAATTTCTCCTTTAGTTTCTGTTTCCTGATAGTTGTTCGAGTACCAGCGACGCAGCTGTTTTTTCATTGACGTGTGGGATCTGCATCGAGGCGTTTTGAATCGAGTGGCACGACATGCTCTCGTCGAATTCCGTTTGTGTGTTGTTTTATTGCTAGCGAGCGATATACCACCTCCGATGGACCGGTTCTTTGTTCTTTGTGTGGAGAGATGTGACGGCGGAGGGAGGAGGAGGAGCGGATTTTGTGAATCTACAGAAGGGGGATAAGACCACGGCAGGTATGTGTCTGATATGCGATTGAAGGAGTACCTGTACCTCTTTCATATAACTGTCTGACCCAGTCCTCCTCGAGTGGTGATACTTTCCGTTCGCATGACTTCACAATCAATTGTAGCCTCCTGCTTGAGACCTCAAGTTTCTGAGGAGGAGTCGGGTGTTGAGCAGGAGTGACGTGAACGTGAGCTCATCACGTGATTATTGCCAAGCCGCGGCAACCTCTTTCTCTCTCTCCCTCCGCACTTGACCTCCGCGCCGAAACCTCATCCCCCAACCCAACTCTGCTTCCTGCAAACTCGCACCTGCACCTCCTTCATATAACAACCCACGCGGCTGCTCATCGGCGACATCACCGAGCACGAGACAGCCTCTGCAAGCTAAGTACGGCAAGAGCTGGGAACGCACGGAAAGGAAGTCCTCCTGATCTTCGGCGACCTCCTCATTCCTCCAACGGGAGAGGTACACTTGCGCGTGCTACACCTTCCACGTCACCGACTGCACACGAGACCAGCTCTTCAACTTCATCTTGCCTCAACACCACACACCACACCACACCATACCACCACACACTCTGCCTCCCACCTCAACCCTCCTCTCGAGCACTGCACCCGAATTTGCTGCGACCCTTCATCCTCCCAGCGCTCTCCACCACCACAACCTTCATACACCACTACTCCTCCCGGCCATCCGCTGCACGCTTCCTTGACCGCCTTCCAGTCCTCAAAGCCCATCAACACAGCACTCTACCACACTCTGCCTCTCGTACACGCCTCTGCACTACAGCCCGCTTTCCTTCAGCACGGCCTCCTGCATCGAGTGTACATTAGCGCAGACAGTAAAGCAATCAAGAAGCTCAGTCCAGCTTGAGCCATCAACCACACCTTTGGTTCATATACCATACCACATCACCTCACCAGTCGCACCGAACTGCTCAACAATGGCCGAGACTCATCCCGAGACCCCGGTGGCCACCCAGAAGCGCCCGCTCGAGGAGCCCTCCTCGCCATCTGGACCAACCGACCAACCCGACGCGAAGCGACCAGCGCTCGACAAGGTCCTCAAGGAAGACGGAGCTGCTACCGAGGAGCTCGCCGCCGACGCGACTACTGCTGATGCTGCTGAGCTCCCAGTCACGGAAGAGGACGAAAACTTCGACCCAGTAGCGAACCAGACGGAGGTTGCTGAGCAGGATGACACCAAGCCGGAAGACGACGTTACCGACAAGCAGGGCGATACCGTCGTTCCTGATGCCCCGAATAATGGCATGCCGGCCGATCTTTCCCTTCCTCCTGTCCCGGGAGATCCGTTCGCCTTGCCTTCCACCAATGGCTCTGCTGACGACCGCGCAGCCTCTCAAGCTGCCATGCCATATCATGCCCAGGACGAGTCTCAGTGGCTTCATGTTCGCGCCATCATCTCTAGTGCGGAGGCAGCGACCGTGATCGGCAAGGGAGGCGAGAACGTCACCCAAATCCGTCGCATGGCTGGTGCCAAGTGCACTGTTAGCGAGTACTCTCGCGGCGCTGTCGAGCGCATTCTGACCGTCAGCGGTCTGGTCGATGCCGTTGCGAAGGCTTTCGGTCTCATCATCCGCACTCTGAACCAAGAGCCCCTAGACCAACCTTCCACTCCTCAGTCCAAGACCTACCCTCTGCGTCTGCTGATTCCACACATCCTGATTGGCTCTATCATCGGCAAGCAGGGCGTTCGGATCCGTGAGATTCAAGAGGCCTCCGGCGCGCGGCTCAATGCGTCCGAGTCTTGCCTGCCACTCTCCACGGAGCGCTCACTCGTGGTCCTTGGTGTTGCCGACGCTGTGCACATTGCTACTTACTACGTGGGAAGCACCCTGGTCGAGCAGTTGACTGACAGATTCGGTGGTCCAGCTGCATCCAACTACGCTGGCCGACATGGCGGTCCCCAGGGTGTCGTGCCCGGCGGCATGCAAGTCGTCCCGTATGTGCCTCAACACACTGGTGGGCAATCTGGTCACCCAGACAGGTACCCCAAGAACCCCAACCAGCCTCAGCGTGGCCCAGCGCAGCCTTACGGTATGCCGTACGGTCAAGCGCAGACTCCTCAGCAGCACCCGCAAGCACCTATGCCTTACGGCGCTGGCTCTCCACGTGCCCCTTACGTTGGCGCAGGTCCTCAGCCACCTCAGCCCTACGGCCATGGCCCCGCAGCACCACAAGGCGCCCACGCAGGCCCTCCTCAGCAGCCCATGCAAGGCATGGTACCAGGCCAGCCCATCACCCAACAGATCTTCATCCCGAACGACATGGTCGGCGCCATTATTGGCAAGGGTGGAGCGAAGATCAACGAAATCCGCCAACTCAGCGGCAGTGTCATCAAGATCAACGAGCCGCAAGACAACAACAACGAGCGACTCGTCACCATTACCGGAACGCAAGAATGCAATCAAATGGCCCTCTACATGTTGTACTCTCGGCTGGGTGAGTCAAGTAAAAATTCCAACTCTATCATGCCACGATAGAGGACGGACGAAAATCCTGAACCGGCGTGTACGATTACTGGAGCCTGGATCCGAACGGGCGGATGCGGTTGCGGAGTTATTTCTTTTCGGTCGACTAACGGCATTTTTAGAACAAGTCAAGAGACATGCTGGCGGCCAGCGGGCCCAAGACTCGTGGGTCGATTGAGCATGGGAACAAATGAGAGGTTTTACCTAACCGAGCTGTACTCTACCAAAATGAAGACTTAACGACTCTCTTACGACTTCATTTCACCAACAAGAATTGGAACGGCGTGGGGAGGGTCCAGCGGTCCAGCGTCTATAGCGGGAGCAACGGAAGAGATGTTTGGGGTAACGGTCGCACAAGAGGCGTTTGGACAGGATGCAATGTGATTGTTGCCACGTGCGCAGCATTCCACTCGATTGCAACGAGCAAACATCTCGGTGACTCCGACATCTTCACATTCAAGACAAGCAGACAGATTCAAGCAACACTGGAGTATTCCCCCACAAATGCCGCAAAGGTAGGTCTCAGACGTATGCATGGAAAGGTTCATTGTCTGTTTGCGCATTTTTGTTTCTGCTCGAAATGTTGTCCTGTTATGTACGTTTCCGGTACTGACTGTGAGGATTCCGCCGCTTGCGACAAAGGCGGGATCAAGACATACAGGATGCGATGCATTGGGGCTGCTTGCGTTCGGCGCTACGTCGATGGTATGACTTCCTCAACCTTCCTCACATGGCAGGAAGTCACTGAGCATATCGTAGCAGTCGTCCTGTACTCATCTCTCCGTCATTTACAGCTTGTACCAAGGGTTTTCGTATCTCCTTCTGGCTGAGTTGGCAATAGCCAGCAAAGCAACAGACAAAGAACCAACAGGTACTCACGCGACCACGCACCAATCGTGTCCTCTGCCTTCCCTTCTCTCTCGCAATCAAACTGGAGCCCCTCGAGACACCGGTCTGGTTCCGCCGCTTGCCTCCGAATCCCTCCACGCCTACCCATCAGCCTTCCACCCGTCCACGCAGCATGGCGACGACCATGCAGCCGCTCGGCGTTCCTTCGATCGACATCCCCTCTCCTGCGCCCTCCGACAGCTCTCTTTCGACTCAGCAGGGAGGCGAAGCGCCGCGGCCTTCTCCTCGACCTGGTCGTTCGCCAGATCGTCCTCTGCTGCGCACTGCGTTCCGGAACTTTTCCGGCATCGCGACTGTCGTGGTCGGAGAAGGATCGAAGCGGATGTCCTATCCGGTGCACAAGGAATTGCTCACGCAAGCAAGTCCCTTCTTCGCTGCTGCGCTCAATGGAACGTTCGCGGAGGGAATGGAACAGGTGGTGCGCTTGCCGGAAGAGAAGGGCGAGACGTTTGAGTGGTGGTTACAGTGGCTTTACACGGGTACCCTGACGGTACAACCGAGCGCCACTGAAGTCCCGCACATTGGATATGGGAGACACAGAGGCCACGGACCTCTCTCGCTCCCAGCACCGGGCCACGCCGGACTCCATCACCTCGCAATGCTGGAGACACATCTAGACGGCGACCTGAGGAACCAAGCCGGCAGTCCGAAATATTTCCTGCTATTGGATCTGTACGCGCTCTCGGACCGCCTCCTGACGACGCCCCTGAGCAACCACGTCCTCTCCACCATCGCGCGACTCTCCGAAAGCACCAATTCCGTCCCCACGCCGTCGGATACCTGGATCCTCTACGACACCATCCCGGACACGTCGCCCCTGCGCAGCCTCATCCTGGACCTCTTCGCCTACAAAAAGACGGACAAGCTGCTCGAGACGCACAGGGACGACTGGCACCCGCGCTTCCTCCGCGATCTCGTCGTGAAGCTCAAACGCCCGGGCCCCGAGGCCATCGAACGGCACTCGCTGGTGGCCTGGAGACCTCGATCCTGGAGCACGAGTCGGGCCTGTGAGGGCTGCCGGGAGATTCTGAAGCCCGGCGTCAGTGGGGATAAGTGTACCGTCTGTGACCGGGCGTTTTGTGGGGATTGTCTAAGGAAGCACGCCGAGGGGACGGGGAGTCAGGGCGATTTGGGCGGCGGGTGCAAGCCGTGGATGGGGAGGGGCATGTGTGGACGGTATCATGAGCATGGACGGGGTGAGGGGTGTGGCTGAGTGCGAAGATATTTTAGAATGCATGTGGCGTGTATATCATCCTCTCTTGCGGTTCTGCCGAGGAAAGGAAGTGAAGTCGATTAGTTGGTCTCTACGTGTTCAGGGTCTGTGCATTCCGCAGTCCTTCACTGCTGTTCTTCTGTTTCAGACCAAACTCAGTCCACGAATCGAATATTCGGCAACAATTAAATCAACCCCAATGCCACACAATCGAAGCCCTCTGCTCGAGCCAAAAGCAACAAGCCAAATCCAAGCGCGATCATCTGACCCAAAGCTCACACCGCACTTCAACACCTACGACACCTCCTCCTCGGCCAAAGACAGCAACACAACAACGCCCCCCCTAATCTTCCGCCTCTCCGATCTCCCAGCGGAGCTGCGAACGCGAATGTACTCCTACGCCCTCGAAATTCCAGGTGAGCTCTATACATCGTCAACAAGAACAACAGCAACAACATCAAAGCCCGCTACCGCAACGCCCAGAATTTCCAACAAGAAAAAACCCTCCCTTCTTCAACACCCCTCTCCTACGCACAAGCCACCAAATCCACCGCGAAGCGACTCCCATCCTCTACGGCCGCAATGCCTTCGGCGCCTCCTCCGACACCAGCGTCACGTTTCTCGTCCTGATCGGTCGGTCCTTCGGCCCGTCATCTCCGCGCTTTCTTCCTCGGCTGGTGCGCGAAGAAAGACTTCGTGAAAGTGTGTGGGTTCTTGGAGCAGGCGACCTCGCTGCTGCGGTTTTCGAGTACGCTGGAGCCGACGCACGGGGAGGACGGGAGTCTGGAGTGGTTGGCTTGGAAATCGGAGGCTTTGGTCAAGGCGTGGCATGAGGCGCAGAAGCAGGCGACGGGGAAGAGGGACCGCTGTGTGCTGGATGTTATCGTGGTGGATCCGGGCTATACGGGTTCTGGGCGCGATGATCGGGAGCGTGCTATCATGGGGGCGAAGGAGCTTTAGAGGGAGTTGAAGGGACGGTTGGAGAGGGTGCTTCGGTAGGTTGCGAGCGCGGTCGAGCACTATTTTTTCGAGTCGAGCCTAGTAAGCGAGGAGGCTATTGTCATGGCCAAATTCTGGATCCGCTGGAGCTTTCCAGGGACAGGAAGAACTAAGCTTCGAGGTGTGTCTTGGAAGGAGGTAGGTCGAGCACGGCGTGTTGGCTATTTCCTTGATTTGCCTCCGCAAATGAGACTGCGTATCTATTCTCACATGCTAGCATTGAAAGGCGGAGTATGGCTTCGGTCTGATAACTTGCTCACTCTACAGTAACGACAGAATACCGCTCGGTCCAGTCTTCATTCGATTGGCCAGAAAGTTTTTCATAAGAGTTTTGAAGCGGAAGTGAGGTAATGGACCTGTCACATGCAAGTGACTGGAGCCTGTGCGTTTACTCGATGGCGTTGCGTTCCCAATGAAATCGCTCTTCCAGTTCCTGCTGTCGACCATCAAGTCATTGTTCAAGTTGTTCATCGTCTCAACGAAATGGCTCCATTCTCTCCGTTCTTGACACTCAAAGCCCGACACTTGTAGCACTCTCTTCATTACTCAGCGACAGTCTCTCTGCAATCCGGTGGCCGTGTGCGCAGCGCGGGTGAAGTCGCCGATCATCACATGCAACCGACCCCTCGCAATGGTCTTTGCGCAGCTAAAGCCTCAAGCTACTTCAGTAAATTTCTGCTTCTCCTCTCCAACTCTTCCATAACTTCTTCCTCTCACCACACTAAGCACCTCGAGCTCAGGTGCGACAGAAACGACACAACAACAACCGCATTGGTCAACACCGACTCCACACAAGGATGGCGAACCGGTCGATGCCTTTCCGCTTCCTCGATTTGCCGCCCGAGCTGCGAATGCGGGTCTATCCGTACTTGCTGGAGGAGGACCGTGGCATTTCTATCCGCCATTCGAAGACAACGAAGCTCAAGGCGCGAGCCATCGGCACTTATTGGACGCCGCTAAACATGCCTGTTGCGCTTCTTGCCACCTGCAAGATTATCAACAAGGAAGCGACCCCGGTGCTCTACGGAAACAACAGTTTCAGCGTGGACCCGCGCACGAGGCCCTTGCAAGACCACTTCCTCGAGAAGATCGGAGGCTCCATTCGGTATCTGCGTCGAGTCACTCTCGCTTGGGCGAATAAGCGCGAGCGCCACGCCATGTTGGTGCGCCTGAAGAAGGCTGTCTTCCTTACCGAGCTGGGTCTGCCGTGGTATTTGGTCTCCCATGTAGGAATCGAAGCCATTGCCAAGGAGTTAGGGCCCCTGATACGGTCGTTGCATAAGTCCCAGAGGAAGGACGAAGAGAGGAAGGAGCGCAAAGTGAGCAACATCATTGTGGTCCCTGCAGGCGACAGGCACTCCTTCCGTAGTTTGGAGAAGCATACCAGAGCAGTTGGAGAAGCTAAGCAGGGGGAGACAGAGATCAGGGATATCCTCGAGAAGACACTCAAATGAGATCCGGATACTTAGGTTCGTCTTTCCCAATACTGAATTTGCAGTATCGGCCCAAGCTGACCATGCAGACAGGTGTGGGGCGATAGAGCGCAACCAGCAAAATGGGTTCGAACTTGGAGCTGGAGGCGGAGGAGTCGCGCACAGCCATGGAAATCCATTCCTGCGCCCACCTCGGAGTACAATAAGTGGAACAAGAGCGGTACGGCGGGTGCATCTTGAGATTGAAGGCTTTGGCAGTCTGAGTAGACCACAACGGCTTCAAGTCTGAGCTTTCGCTGTCCTGGTGAGAAGGAGTAAAGCATCGGATATCGTAGTCGTTCTCACAGTTGGCAAATGAAAGTACTTCGGCGTCCTAATCGAATCCCTTGGTCAGGACAGCAAAGAATAGAGGACCCCAGCGTTCTGCACTGGGATGGTCCGGTAGCACGATCCAGCCATATTTCGTCTTCTCCGCCCAGTGCTTTTCCAGCTCCTCCTCCAGTGCCTTGTCGCCGTTGCCAGCATTGAGCCCAACCTTGACATTCCACTTCGAGCCCTTCTTCCGCTCCTTCTCAACTTGCGCAAGTACTTTCTCCACAACGTTATCGTTCTCGGTAGGCTCAATCGAACAGGTCGCGTAAATCACAGTGCCATCAGTAGTCGCCGCTTTCAAGCCCGTCATGAGAAGGTCGATCTGTGTCGCTGCCAGTCGCTTGGAGGACCCGGGCCGCCAATTCGCCATGTCCTCGGCGAATCTCCCAGAGGCAGACGCCTTCGCTTGCGCGTGGATGATATGTCTCTCCGACGAGCAAGGCGCATCCACCAGCACCTTATCGTACCCAACAGTACCCGCGTTCGTCCTCACTCGAAATCCATAGTCTGCGTTTGACTTGGCTCCATCAACACGGAAAGCGTTCACCTGCGCAGAGTCGACTACAATTTTGGGCATGTACACCTTCAGGTTCTCTGCAAGCCGTTTGAATCGAGCACCGTCGACTTCGTTGGAATGCAGATGTCCGGTGCGTGTTGAGACCTTTGCAAAGGTCTTTTGTTTCAGTTCCGAGGGGTCTTGATGCAGATGCGGCCAGATTCGCTGTGACAGAGCAACAGACTTGCCTCCGGGAGCCGCGCAGAGGTCGAGTACGTTGTGTCCCGGCTGAATGTTCATCAGGCTTGCCACCAGGACAGACGCAGCATCGAGATTCCAGTGTGAAAGCAGCTTGTTGATAGAAGGCTCAGGAGTTGGGAAAGGAGTGTCGGAAGGCACATTGGATTTCACATCTTGGGTCAAATCTGCCTTTTGATACCGTACGAAGACGTTGGGGACCATGTCATCGTTGTAGAATGGAAGGTCGAGCGCTCGAATGTCCACGCTTTCGTCCTTAATGACTTCTGCCGACTTCGTCAAGGGAGTATATCGATTCAAAACGCAAGCGTATCTTGTTGGCTGGAGAAGAGCTTGGTAAAGAGAGTTCTGCCATCTCTCCTCGCCCCAGATGGCTGCATAATGGCGATGAAAGGCGTCCTCGGCACTGGAAGCTGCTTTCCGATGAGTTTTGGTCATTTTGTTGCTAATATCCAGTCCGGAGAGCTCCTTCTTCCTGGATAACGGGAGAATGCTTCTGTGTGAAACGTGTCATGATGTTGGAAAACTGGCACAGCAGGCAGCGAAAGAAGTCTATGAGCTCTTCAAATGCCTGAGGCACAGACATACGGAAAGCTTCCGGCGCCAAGCTTTCTCAGAAAATCGAGAGCTTTGATCTTGAACTTCGACCGTCCACAACCTTTCACAGCACCTCTCACAATCACGAGCGCAAAGCGATCCGCTCGCATATTCGGAGTGGTCGCACGCGCATCCCGAATCCTCCATACCGCAACACGACATCAACTACCGCCACAGGCGCATTCCGCAGACCATTGCTAGGACTTGAAGAAGCTCCACCATGTCTTTCCGTGGAGGACGAGGAGGTGGATTTGACCGCGGAGGTCGCGGCGGCGGCGGTGGCTTCAGAGGAGGAGCAAGAGGCGGTCGCGGTGGTTTCCAACAATCGTACGGACCGCCAGACCAAGTCTACGGTATGCCTCGACAGCACAGATCGAGCTCGAAAAGCCCCAGGGCTCTCCTTGTACGTACTAACATGACTTCCGCTACAGAGATGGGCACCTTCATGCACGCCACCGAAGGCGAAATGGTCTGCGAATCCATCAACCCGAAAATCCCCTACTTCAACGCGCCCATCTACCTCGAGAACAAGACGCCCATTGGCAAAGTCGACGAGATCCTCGGTCCCCTGAATCAGGTCTTCTTCACCATCAAGCCGCAAGAGGGCATCCAGGCGACGAGTTTCAAGAACGGAGATAAATTCTACATCGGAGGGGATAAGTTGTTGCCTCTGGAGAAATTCTTGCCGAAGCCGAAGCCTCCGCCAGGCGCGCCCAAGGTGAAGAAGCCGAGAGGCGCGGGTGGTATGGGACGTGGAGGAAGAGGTGCGCCGCGAGGTGGTAGAGGTGCGCCGAGAGGCCGGGGTGGACCGCCCGGGCGTGGTGGATCGAGGGGTTTCGGCGGTGGACGCGGAGGTGGTGGATTCAGCAGGGGGTCTGGTAGTGGTGGATTCAGTAGAGGTGCGCCGAGAGGAAGAGGCAGAGGGTATTAGACTCCGGACGCTACGTGTGATGCAATGGCGAAGGCGTTGGGCGTTTCATGAGGTGAAAGGAGTATCAAGGAGTCTCGGTCGCTGTGACTAGGGAATAGCAGCGCTGCCCGGCGTGGTTTTGCGGCGAACTACCCGGTGTCAGATTTACTGTTTGTACGTACTGTAGAAAAGCAACACATTTCAAAGCTCACACACATTCATCTACAGGTTCTCAGATCGTTCACTGTCATTACGAGTTCGTCACGACGCTATAGACAAAGCATCCTCGTCGTAGCTCTGTACATCCTCATCTTCAGTACCATCAGCATCAAGTCTGCCGTCTGGCCCTGGCTTTGAGATAGCTCAGAGGTATAGACCCCCTTCGAGGACTCTTCCTCGGGAAACGCTCTGTGTCTTCTTCGTCATCCTCCGGCTCGCGCTTCGGTGTCGCCAGATCATTCGTATTGGTGAAAGTCGGCTTTTCATCGGCGGTAAGTGTCGTCTCTTCGCTCAAGACTTGTATCAACCAAGTTATTATGTGTCGTCTTCAGGGGTTCATCGATCGATTCGAATACCTTCCATTTCCCGCTGTCCGCCTTGCAGGACGGCCTGATTCTTCGCGTTCGCTGCTGCTGCCTTGTCCGCGTTGCGCCGGGGGAAGCGCTGGTCCATTTCGCTGTTGAGAGTGCCCCGAAGAGTCTCGCCGACGCCCTAGGAGGAATGTAAGCAAAAGGTTAGTTGCGAATTTGTCTCAAGAACTTACATGGAGACCCTTGGCTGCCATTTTGAGGTTCTCGAAGGTACTGCTGGCGTTGACGCGTGGTGTGATCGTGCCTGTGCCTTCCGTCATGGTCGATTGTTCATCCCCAGAGGCATAAGAAGGGCCACTTGCTCTGCCTGGATAGCTGAAGTTTGCGCCGCTGCTGGTATGGACCGGGCTCACGGGGTCCTCCCGTTCGTCATCTTCGCGGATGGTATCGTGCAGCTGATCTGTGGATCTCCGGTTATTCGGGCTTCGTTGTGGTACTGGCGGCACATGATCGTGGTTTGTCGGGGAGGTCCCAGTTACTGCGTCGGTACGATGAGGTGAAATGGGATCTGCTGGCATCTCGGAAATGGTGCTCTCGCGCCTTGCGTCTCTGCCGGCGTTGCTATTGCTGTTCCATGGCCCACGGTCACCAGGTTGCGTGACGACTTCGGTCTTGACGTCCTTCTTGTTGCCACCTTTTAATGTCGTGGTCGTGGTGGTCGTGGTAGTGGTCGTTGTTGTCGTGACGACTTCTCCCGTCTCCTCATCTCGCACGTCGCCAGTCTCTTTGTTCATCGCGATGTTTCTGTCGGAATCGACCCCTGGAAACTGGCCCGTGTTCTCCATGGGAGTGAAGTGGGAAGATGAGGCCCCTGCCGTCGACGGTGCCGGATCAGGCTCGCTGCTGGCATATGCTGAATCTCCATGCGGTGCAGCAACTGGTGCATCTTCGCTGCTGACTGCAACAGCTGGGGGAGAGTTGGACCCTCTCTCTTGTCCGTTCTTGCCCTTCTTTTTGAAGAGCCCACTGAATCCTCTCTTTTCTTTCTTTGGCATCTGGCTCCCGTCGTCCACGACGACGACGACGACTTCATCGGGGTCAGCTGGCACGCTGCTCTCCGGTTGCTGCTTCCTGAGCTTCATTTCCACTCAGATTGCGATTGGATGGTGCGGGGTATGCAATACGAATTCGATAGACCGAAGTGCTCCAGTGGCCGTAGAAAGTCAACGATAGGGGCCTTGTAGTACAGACAGATCCCAGTTCAGCGGCTGATGCGCCATATACGAAGCTGGAGTCGGTCGCGGTCGCGGTCGAGCTCCTTCGGGGCATTCGAGGTGATGTCACGCATGTCGATCCAGCGCCAACTGCCAGACTAGGCTCTGACTGCGCCACAGGTTGGTGAGGATATGCAGCAAGTGCGAGCTTCCGAATGGCTCGATCTCTTGAGATGATGCTGCGGGATACTGTCATCGAGACGCCAGAGCAGCACGTTTCCTGTGGCGTAGTATGGCTGGTGAGGAGTAGGTCTCTATCCTGTGTATCCCTTCCCGGTCTGCTCTTCGTTCTCGCACCCTGATGCGCATGTCCTGGTCTGTCCTGTCCTGTCCTGGATGAAGGTCGCCATGTTCAGGTGCGGGACCTATGGCCAACGCCAACGCCAACCGCTGGTCCAGCAATACAACTTCCTGGGTAACCCTCGTCTGCCTCCTTCGAACGCGTCGCTATGCACATCTCTATCACCGCTCCAGCCAGGGAGAGCCTGCGGTGCTGAACCCGCCACTCCATTGGCTGACGGCACGGTCCGAGCCGCCATCGGCACTTGCCCGTCGCCGTGCTCAGGTATACGCGGCGAGCTGTTCTTGGCATATTCCATTTGTGCATTCGTACCTGACCCTTGCTTGACTTCACTACTTCACCTGCTCAACATCAATCAAATCGCCTCTCCGTCTACTTGTCCTGGGCATCAGTTGGACTCGCTACGCCTCCGTTCCGACAGCAGTCGCATGCGCGGAGAAACTACCTGCGCGTTGAGGCCGGGCCTTCGTCTCCAGACGAGCCTATTGTTGGCACCCCAATCTTTCCATGGGAGGGCACCCATCCCATGAGAGGACAGCTAAGTTTGACACTGGCTGCCATGAAAATACGGGAGTGATGAACTCATTGTGCTAAGCTTTTGGTCTATGTTGACCTCATACGAAGTGTTGTCTCACGTAGCTTGTGCTGCGAGCCTACACATCCCGTTACGATTGCCGACAACGAGGACAGTGACGGAGCCCTCTGCAAAGCTACCGCTATCACACCTGCAAACTGATTGGTACGTTCGCGAGAATGCACGTCGTCGGCCAGCATCGAGACGCTCTGTGTGGAATGGTATGGGCATTTTTAATTAATTCCTTTCCGTGCTCGGTGAGTTCACAAGGATCCCTCTATGCATCTGGTGGTCTGAGAATTTTCAATCCACCCTGTCCGCCGCTCTTCCTTCTCTATCGAGCGCAGTTGGACATGTGTTGGCTCGCCATCTGCGTCCCTACCAACCGAGCGTCTGAGCCGGCCACATCCGGTGGGAAATGTTGCTACGCCTCCCGCCGTCCGTCCTGCACGCCTCGGAGTGCGAAGATGATCTCCAGAGCCTCGTGCCCAAGGACCGGGTTGCGGCTTCAAAATAGACCTTCATCCTGGGAGTTCATCAGGTACCCAGAAAGTCACACCATATGTACAGCCCCGTCTCAAACTCTAAGCTATGCTTATTCTTGTCGCTACTTTCGAGAACGCCGACCATGAATGAACTCCATTGGCTGCGCTTGGCAAACATGTCGAACTCACACATGTTCCGGGCGCCGCCGAGCTATCTATGGCATTCTCAGCAATGGATCGACCCCGCGACCTGTGATGAGCCTTTGGTCACGCCACTCGTAATCGCTTTCGGAAGAACCACTGCTCGAGGGTATAAGTAGGAGGCTGATCGCCCTCGAGGACTGGAAGATATCACATACAAGCAGCACCGAGCAGCATCAAGCAGCATCAAGCTCAAGCAGCACCAAGCAGCACCACCAAGCAGCACCGAGAAGATCAAGATCCACACAAGCATCAGCGCTAGTCACAACACTCTACCTGAACACCAGTCTTCCTCAGGATGCATTTCATCGCCGTTCTCACCGCCATCGCCTCACTGGCAGTCACCCACACCCTCGCCGCCCCCCTCGACCCCTCCAACCTGCTCATCGCACGTGCAGAGCAAAACGCCGAAGCCGCCCAAAACTTCCAAGCCGCGCAAGACTTCGCCGCCAAATATGAAAAGGCAAGCACGGCGGACAAGGCCGCTTGGCCCTGGGGCGGCCCCTGGGGCGTCCCCTGGGGCTTCGGTGGCGGGGCTTATTCCAACCCCGATGGATCCAAGTACGGCTATGGCTCACAGATCAGTGGCAATGGCTTTACCTTCAATAATGGCGCCACCCAGTTTGGCTATTCCAAAGACGGCTGGTTCCTCAAAACCCCTCAGGGAAACTACGATTTGACCAGGGGCATCCGACCTGATGGGACTCATTTCACGCCTTTGCAGGATCCCTTTAGGTCTCCGTCCACGCCGAATAAATTCGGATGGTGAGCATGAGGGACTGCGAATTCGAGCGTCGGCGTGGTCTGGGCTCCTTTTATATATGGATTGATCGTTATTGCCTGTTTTTGGGGGTCATTGTATTGCTCTTTTCCGTACATGTAGCTTGTTTTTGTACTGTACTGGTCTTATCTGTAGCTCCGCGTCTACTTTCACTCAGTCACTCACTCACTCACTCACTCACTCACTCTCTCACTCTCTCACTCACTCCCGTCTGCTTGCTTCCTCGCCCTTTTTCCCGCCCACTCCAAGCCTCCATTCCATCCATTCCATCCAGTGTACATATATATACATCTCATGTGAAGCCGTTGAGCAAGCAGGCAGGTATGATATGGCTCCGTCAATCTCAATCAGACCTTGTCGTCGTTTCAAGCAAATCTTCCTCCCTCTTGTCTTGTTTCGTGGCCTCCATATGTATCTATGCCCAGCGACGCGTCCTGATCCCCGTTGGAGTCGTGTGGCGGCAGCAGCGATGATGACGGGAGGATGTCTATCTATCTATCTATCTATCTATCTATCCATCCATCTATCTTCTTCAACACACGCGTTCCGACGTCGTCGTGTATACTTCTCATCCTTTTGCCACTTTCACGCAAGCAGGAGGACATCGTCTTTGTGCGTCATTTGCATGTGTCGGTCGTGTGTAGCCCAGAAGATGGGGTGGTACTGACACATCAATGTTATCGGTGAAGTCAAAAGTTCACCAAATCCAAATCCATCACAAGAAACGACGGAACAGATCTCAACGACAAGACAGGCAAACGATACCGGAACAATTGAAAGATTATCTCTGAAGTCTATTGATTCGAAGAGGGTATATCTGCACTGTTTTGAGAGAATGCGCCGCCGTCAGACATCGCCGGCGCTCATCGTCCCACCAGTTTATGCTACCCCAAGCAACCCTAAGCTGTAACCCTAAGGTGCTTTCATCGCCTGCAACCATCCTCCGAAACGCCTCATTGTATCCCATGGTCCCATATGCATTCATCGAACGCCAACATCCACATGCATGATATCCGAATCAGCTGGTCTAACCAAGACCAGCGGTTCCGACACGCATGCGCTGCTCGACTGGTACGAGCCGGCCCTCGCCGTCCTTGCCCAGGGCCTTGCCCTTCGACCAACCATACTTCTCCAGCATCTTGTGTCCGAAGCTAGAGCTGCTGATCTCCGCAGCACCAGCACCGACGACTTCGCCGTGACGGACAGTAGCAGCCGCCACTCCTCCACCACGGCCACCGCCGCCGCCTCCCCTGCCACCGCGACCAGCACTGGTACCTGCTTTGATCCTATCGGCGCTGCCCTTGCTGTAGCCCAGACCACCGCGATCAGCCGCCTGGATGAAACGGTAGTACAAGTCTGGGGAGAACTCCTTGGTGCGTCTCGTCTTGTAAACAATGGGAAAGCGCTTCATGCCCGTGCCCTGTGACTTGGAATTCAGGTCGAGAGCCATGGCGACCTGGTGCAGTTTCTTCCGATCGATCTTATCCATCGGGGGGAATGCACGCTCGCGCAGGTCGTCGTTTTCCATGAAGGCGCGCAACTCCGTCCACACATCCTTCATCGACATGCCGTTCGAATACTTCTGACTGAGGTCGGCTTTGCCTTTGCGGCCGGCGGAGCCCAGCATGCCCGCGGCGCGCAGCTCCTCACGTTCCAGCTTCTTCTGGCGCTTGGTGGATTTGTCCTTCTGCCACTGTGCCGTGAGGTCGTCTCGGAGCTCCTCATCACTCAGCATTTCCAACTCGGGCGGTGGCAGACCCTTTCTGCCCTTCTTCGTCGGACGCAGTGATGGACGGTCAAAATCCATGATGTCGAAGCCGTTGTCGCCGTATTGATCGACTGCATCAGCCATGGCGGAGGCGTTTGGAAAATTGGACCTGTTGTTGGAGCGACGCGCCATGCCATGCTTGTTTGGTCCACGGCCAAAAGAAGAGTTGGTAATGTCGTTCAGCTCGACACGTGCCGCATCCACATCACCGTATCCCTCGTCGGACGGATACGGATAGTCTCCGTTCTCGATGAGGATCTCATCTGAACCCATTCCGAGCTCCTCCTGCTTGGCGAGGAGGCGGGCAATGCTCTCGTCGTCGAGCCGCTCAATGCGACGTTGACGGAGATCTTTCTCATCTTCCCACTGCTCGCGCTCGATGGACTCGAGATCATCTTCAAGATCAGACTCACCCATGGAGTCAGAAAGCTCGTCAAAGTCGGGATTGAGGGTGCCCTCATCGCTTGACTCTGAATCCTCGTTCATCTCCATGTTCTGCAACTCTCGAGCCGTCAACTTCTTGTTCTGCGGCAAGACGTCACCATCATCGACCTCCTTGCCGTCTACTACCATAGATGGGCCGGCGATGGCCGCGACAGTCCTCATGTTTGCGAGAATGTCGTTCTCTTCATCAGGCTCCTCGCCGTCATCAAGCTGGGCCATCAAGTTCTTCATGTAGTCGTCGTACGCGGCCTCAGAGTTGTCGTCATCTGAGACGATCGGGGCTCGCATGGAGCGATTGTCGTTCTTGCGACCGCGCTTCTTCTTTCTGCTCGAGGATTTCGAGGCCTTCGAGCTCGTGTCATCCTCGACGTCCATCTTGAGCTTCTTCTTCTTCTCGCCCAGAACCTTCTTCCAGTTAGCTTGCAGTGTCTCAGTGGATTCCTTAGTGTTATTTACCTCCTCTTGTCCCGCATCTTCTGCAAACTGGACCTTCGATTGCTTTGGCGGTAACACTTCATACACCTCGAGCTCCGTGGCAGACGGGTCCAGGTCAGGGCGAGACACGGCCTCACTGTTGCTAGCCCTCCAATACGGTACCGCCGGTGCTGGTCTCCACACGTCGTCGCTTCGACGAGACGCAAGCAGCTGCGAGGGTTGCTTGCCCCAGCCTTGAGCGGCAGGAGCGGATGGACTCGGCACGAAGGACGATGATGGGTACGTCTCTGCAGCAGTGGTGGACTGAGCAATTGGAGTCGGCGTGAAGGATGGTGTATGAGCGGCGGTGACCGACCGAGCATGTGGCGGCAGCACAGGGTCGTCGACAGTGGTTGCCTTGTTGCGGCCGTGGAATACGACAACCTCCTCGCTGGAGTTGGATGGCGCAGGCGAAGGCGCACGCATGACAGGGGCATTGGCAACATTCTGTACACTTCCGGTCAGACTCGAGTCTCCAACAGTATCAACAAAAAACAATGTGTCTCCAGTAGCAGTCGGCATGGCGGCGGCGGCGGCGGCGGCGGCATTGGCTTCGTCGGCCTCGAGTTCCATGGCACCTGTGGAGTTGTCAATTTGCATCTTCGCGATGCCTTCCTTGGAAGTCTCGATGTCGGCGTTCAAGACAATGTTGGTCAAGATGTGGCTATCATCCACGTCGTCGTCGTCGTCGTCCCAATCCTCGTCTTCGTCGGTGTCGTCGAGAGCAATCTGAAAGTCGACGGGGTCGGTTTGTGTTCGCTTCTGGATAGTGGGGCTATTGACGCCGGCGGTGACAAAAGAGATGGCCTGATGCCTCAGGCGCGCGGCGGCGCTTCGAGGGGTCGCGGTGGAAGAGGGAGCTTTCTGGGAGAAGCCACGGAATTGTATATGAGCGTCATCGTCTGTAGGCATACTCAGCACGAGGCAATCAGGCGTCGACCATGTATGATCACGAACCCCAGTCGGAATCCAGTGTCTGCTGCTGCACGTGTCTCGATCTAGGCGTACTTCGCGGTGCGCTGCCCTGTGCCTTCTGTTTCTGCTTCGCTCGGCCATTCTGGGCCTTCCCCTTCTTCTTTCCCATCGCAGCTCTTTCCCCCAAGATCCAAGCTTCGGGGAGGCGAATCCTAGTTCCAGTCCGTACAATGGATGAGGTGAAGTGCGGTTCCAGCTCGCTCACAGCGTCGGGAAGCGGCCTACAGTCTACCACGAGCAAGGAACGACGACGGTGAGATGTGGAAGGAGCGAGGGAGAGAGTCTTTCTCCTGGGTGTTAGCTCGGAACAGTGGAGCGATGACATGTGCAGTGCTAGCACACTAGGTCCACGATACGACTCACCGAGATGCGGCTGAACCCTGCATCGCGGGGCGCCTGCCGACGATCCAGCCACAGCCCAGGCACGGCCTCGTCACTTTCACGGTGTCTCTCTACTCCGTCTATCTCCCTTACTCTTCTTGCATCGGCAGGTCGATTGCGACAGTCGATCCGTCTCTACTCGCACTGCTGCCACGCTTGCCGTCTTGTGTACTATGGAAGAGCGTACAGGATACTACATGTACTGATCTTGAAGATCTCCGCCAGCTGACATCACATGCCGTCCCGGACCGCCCTGGTGGTCGTGTGAACGTCTACAGTGTAATAACCCAAGAACGCACAGCTGCTCCAACCCTCCTCAGCATACCTCACCTGGTAGAGATGAACGAGTTCGCTCGCTTCTCCAAGCGAGCTGTCGACTACTTCTTCGATCGTCCGGCCAGGAACGATGATACCTCTCCCATATGGTGTCTCGGCCGATCTTACGACTCCGATTATCGTCCTGAAAAGCACGACCAGACAACTGCACTCTCTACCTCAGCCAAATCAGACTCTGCAGCGTCGCACGCTGACTCGGCCGTCGTAACACAATCAGAACAGAAGCCAGATGAGCAAGGAGAAGCGGGGGATGATGAGTTGGTCAAGAGCTTCGATCAAGTACAATTGTCAAAGTCTATGGATGAGGAAGATTTTGGATGGCCTTCTGAGTTCCTGGAAGATGTGGAATCACGGATATGGCTCACATATCGGAGCGACTTTCAGCCAATAGCCAAGTCCAAGGACCCCGCTGCTGCCTCTGCCATGTCGTTCACAACAAAGCTACGGAACATCGCTAATCAGGGTGGCTTTACTTCAGACTCAGGATGGGGCTGCATGATCAGAACAGGACAATCTTTGCTGGCCAACACAATCCTACTGCACCGCTTGGGAAGAGACTGGAGGAAGGGTCAGAACGAGCGAGAGCATAGGGACATCTTGTCCCTGTTCGCAGACACACCCGAAGCTCCCTTTTCCATTCACAAGTTCGTCGAGCACGGAGCTCAGGCGTGCGGCAAATATCCTGGCGAGTGGTTCGGTCCCAACGCCACTGCTAGGTGCATACGGTACGTCTACTGCCTGCATCTCAGCCAGACTGCAGGGCTAATCTCGATCCAGGGCGCTCACAGACAAATACCACGAAGCCGGAATCCGCGTATACGCACGACACAATGACGGCGACGTCTACGTCGACTCACTCATCGCCACTGCAACTCAGAAAGACGCTGATGACAAATTCCAGCCCACACTCATCGTCCTCGGAATCCGTCTCGGAATCGAAAAGGTGACTCCAGCCTATCACGCTGCTCTCATGGCATCACTCGAACTTCCGCAATCCGTCGGAATCGCAGGCGGCAGGCCTTCCAGTAGCCACTACTTCCTCGGCCACCAAGGCGACAACTTTTTCTATCTCGATCCACACACCACTCGCCCCATGCTCTCCCCGCAACCTTCTGCCGAAGACATCGAATCCTGCCATACCAGACGCATCCGCAAACTTTCCCTCACGGAAATGGATCCCTCCATGCTCCTCGGCTTTCTCATCCGATCGAGGGAAGACTTTGAGGACTGGAGGAAAGCTGTCTCGGAGATCCCAGGCAAGGCGATCATCCACATCCACCAGAAAGAAGGAAGTTATGCGACTGGGGATGAACGGGCCGGTGCGGTCGATGAGGTGGAAACGCTGGATGATACGATGGATGACGATGATGCTGATGCTGATAATGATGATTTCTGATGTTGTGATGATCCAGTTCCAGTCCCAGTTCCAGGCAGGCAAAGCATTTCGGTCCTCTCGCCTGGCAGGTTCGTTGTTATTCGCAGGATGGCGCTTTTGCTGTAGGAGCATATAAATACCCAAATGATACCATCTTGACCAAGCCAGTCGATTCTCCAGTTAACATTTTTCGTCGATTGCCCAACTCAGAACGTCCGGTTGAATCGGAAATGTAAACACTTTCCCGTATGGCCGGCACGACGTTTCGATGTTGGAACAGAGTTGCGGCCTCAGGCAAACAAAACGCGGTGGTCAGTGCTTTGTTTTGGCCGTTCAGCGAACATTCTTGCCGGCCCGAACACCTCAGAAGTCGCGTTTTTGCAGTCGATGTCGCACAAGGGCATGCGCAATGCGAAGTTGGAATCGCCAGTGCGACTCGAGAAGTCACTGTTCAAGAGCGGCGATGGAAGTGGCAAGTGAGACGAAGATGAACAAGGCAGATATTGGTAGAGGTTTTTTGAAATCATGCATTCATCTCGAGCTTTTGGCCCAAGCTCTGCTCACTGCTGCTGCTACTGTACAGCCCCATCATGCTCGAAGCGCGGCCGCTGACTGCAGCGACCTAAAGCGCAAAGTGGTATTGTGAGCATAACATGTGAATCAATGTGAAATAACCCGTGAAAAAGCAGACCCATCCCATGTCGCATTATCGAAACGCCCGGCCATCATCATGAGCCCTTTGGAGAGGAACCAACAACCAAGTATCGAAATCAGAACGCCCAGACATCATATCGCCGATGATGTATGCGTTTACTTGGTGGAGGAAGAGTACTTGGTGACGGCCTTGGTGCCCTCAGACACGGCGTGCTTGGCCAGCTCACCAGGCAGGATCAGTCGCACGGAGGTCTGGATTTCGCGCGAGGAGATGGTGGACTTCTTGTTGTAGGCGGCGAGCTTGGAGGCCTCGGTTGCGACGCGCTCGAAGATGTCGTTGACGAAGGAGTTCAGGATGGACATGGCGCGGTTGGAGATACCAGTGTCTGGGTGGACCTGCTTGAGGACTGGAGGAAAGACGCGTCAGCAATGAGCCACGAGATGGAAAGCGGCTTCAGATTGACTGAAGGACAGAGGCAATGGATGGCAGAGGCGACTCACCCTTGTAGATGTATGAGCTGTAGGTCTCCTTTCTGGTCTTGGTGCGCTTCTTCTTCTCGCCAGATGGTGCCGCAGTCTTCTTGCCGGCCTCCTTCTTCTCGGCGGGAGCCTTGCCAGCTGGAGCCTTGCCGGCGGTGGTTGGGGTCTGCAAAAACGCGTCAGAACTGGATGCGCAGATGGAACAGGCGCGCTTTGGATGCGACGAACCTTCTGAGCAGCCTTTGGTGCCATTGTAAATGCGGTTTTGGGTGGGTTGGGGTGTTGGGAGATGTGTTTGTGATGATGGAGCTGATGGGTGCTGATGGATGGTGTCGTGGAGTGGTGTTGTCGTGAGTTGAAAAGAGGAAGAGACGTGTAAGCCAGGTGTGGGAGGGCGCTCCAGTATTTAAGCGGGGCCCAGCTGTCCGCGACTGCCGTTTGATAAGCTGGGCAGGCGCTCATCACTTTGTTTTGCTTGGCACTCGGGTTCGCCCGCTAGCGCGACTGCCCGCGCTGCGTGATTGTGAGGGAACAGCGAGCTGGGGCTACTTTAAAAGCGAAGAGGCTGCCCGCACCTCTCACCACGCTTCTGCTTCTCTTCCATCTCTCGACAGCAACTCTCCACGACACATCCATCACCAACAGCAGCTCCCAGCTCATCCACACCCACAAACACCACTCTCCAACCACCCACATCCATCAAAATGACTGGCGGAAAGTCCGGAGGCAAGGCCAGCGGTGCCAAGTCCAGCGCGCAATCGTGAGTACTCGCCCATTCCATCCTATGCGCCTACTTTGGCCTCATCTGGCCCATCCGACGCGCTTTTTCAATCCAAAAGAACCGCTTTTCGATCTGCTTTTCCATCCGGCGCAAACTGACATCATTTACCACAGGCGTTCGTCCAAGGCCGGTCTCGCGTTCCCAGTCGGTCGTGTCCACCGTCTCCTCCGCAAGGGCAACTACGCCCAGCGTGTCGGTGCTGGTAAGTCGCGTCATTCAATCGCTTATGCCTGGTCGCATCAACTGACTCTTCCACCACAGGTGCTCCCGTCTACCTCGCAGCTGTCCTCGAATACCTGGCTGCCGAAATCCTTGAGTTGGCTGGCAACGCCGCCCGTGACAACAAGAAGACCCGTATCATCCCTCGTCACCTGCAACTCGCCATCCGCAACGACGAGGAGCTGAACAAGCTGCTCGGTCACGTCACCATTGCCCAGGGTGGTGTCCTCCCCAACATTCACCAGAGTAAGCGATCCCACATCCTACACTTCCCAATCATCACTGACATCTGTTTCCTCCAGACCTCCTGCCCAAGAAGACCGCCGCCGCAGGCACCAAGGGCAAGGGCCCATCTCAGGAGCTGTAGACGGCTCGATAGCTCTCTGTTCTTGAAAATTCTACAACGGCACAATGGGTACAATGGCGCAGAATGGGGTTGGTTTGCGATGATAATGGGCTCATCAATGGCGGGCACGAGCTCAGGTTACGGCGTGTCCTTTTTTCAATCTCGTATTGCTTTACTGCATGGCTTCTGATCTGGTCCAGAAGCCAAAAGGCTGTACATTATGCCCCATGACTTAGCGATGGAAGCTATCAGGGCGACGGCTTCATGATGATACCAAGGCTTGAATCTGATCAGAACTTTTCTCAACATTGCAAATTGTGTCTCTCTTCTCTTCTCCATTGCTTGTGCTTCTCTACTGGTTTTGCAGATTCGAAATCGGCTTTCAGGCGCGTCGGATGAGGTCGCGTCTGCCGTCAAAACAAACGAACACGCGCGCCGAGGACCGGCCTTCAATGCTGCTGCTGACCAGCAACTCCCGCGCAAATCACCAGAATTGTGTCTCTACACCACGCAATGCAACATGATCATATACATGCGATGCCTTTCGCACAGTGCATATGGAATCCATCTACCTTGATTCAAAATCTGAGATTGCGAAGCCCATTTATTTGCTATGGCAGAAAGCCGTCCAATCTTGCACTTTCGCGTGTTTCAGAAACAACCACATCTAAGTGAAGAGTTTCCAGAACTACCGTAAGTGTTCGTGGAAACAAACAGACTCATGGTGTCAGGAACAAAGATTTTGTACACGCAATGTAAAAGGGCGCCTATGCAGAGACTACACTATAGAGAGGTAGCGTAGCGAGAAGAAAGTAGCATGAACGCCGCCGCTGATTCTCCTCATTTACATGGAAACGCATCCCTGCATCCATGTCGTCTTGCTTGTTGAGTATCTCAGAAAAGCAACATCTTCCTCGGGTCTTCGATGTATTCCTTTATCTTGACCAAAAAGGTCACAGCTTCTCTGCCGTCGAGTAATCTGTGGTCGTAGGTAAGGGCGAGGTACATCATTGGGCGGATTTCGACTTTGCCGTTGACGGCGACGGGTTTATCTGTAGTCATGGGTTAGTCACTCGACGATTGGGAGGCGGGAGGGATGAAAAGACGTACCCTTGATAGCGTGCAGGCCCAAGACTGCGGTCTGAGGCAGGTTGATGATGGGAGTACCCATGAGAGAGCCGAAGACACCGCCGTTGGAGATGGTGAAGGTTCCGCCAGCCATGTCTTCGATGGTGAGCTTGTTGTCGCGGGCCTGCGCATGTCAGTATACGTGGAAAACTCGAGAGGACGTTAAGCACATCTCACCTTCTTTCCAAGATCCGCAATCGATTTCTCGATTCCAACCATGTCCAGGCTCTCGGCATTGCGAACGACTGGAGTCACGAGACCCTTCTCCGTCGCAACAGCCACACTGATGTCCACGTAGTCGCGGTAGACGATAGTGTCACCGCCTCCCGGTCCCTCAATGCTAGCGTTGACGGTCGGCACCTCTTTCATGGCCAGGACAGCAGCTCTCGAGAATGCGCTCATGAAGCCGAACTTCACACCCGTCTTCTTGAGGATCTCATCCTTGTAGAGCTTGCGCATCTCCATCAACGCAGACATGTCGACCTCGTTGAAGGTGGTAAGTGATGCGGCGGTGTTCTGCGACTGCTTCAAACGCTCGGCGATCCTGAGGCGCATGCGGTTCATCTTGATCCTACGCTCCTCGCGGCTGCCGTACGGGGATTCCTGCTTCGACTCTGATTCTTTTGGTTTCGACTCTTCCTTAGACGCCTGTGGCTTCGACTCTTGCTTGGGTGGTTCCGGCTTTGATTCCTGCTTGGACGGCTCTGGCGTGGATTCCTCCTTCTTTGGCTCCGGCTTGCTCTCTCGCTCGCCCGACTTTTCTGAAGCACTTGGCTGAGACTCTGGCGCAGGCGCCTTTGGCTCCTCCTTCGCAGTCTCCTTCTTCTGTCCAGGCTCTCCGCCCAGCTCGAGCTTCACGAGATCTTGACCAACAGTGACAGTGTCCTCCTCTTTCGCAAGAAATTCCTTGATGGTACCGGCGGCGGGCGCGTTGACGGCGACATCGATCTTGTCGGTCTCGATGGTGGCGATCTCCTCGTCTTGCTCAACGTAGTCGCCGACCTGTTTCGAGAATTGCTTCAGGGTACCTTCAGAGATGGACTCTGCCATCTGAGGCACCTGAACCACTTGCTCCTCTGCATACCTGGTTAGCTTGCCTCCTCCTCAGAATCAAATGCTTTCTGTACCATAATATCGACTTGATAGGCTGAACTGGCGCAACTGTACGGGTTGGAAGGGCTTTCTGTTTCCGTATCAGTGTTTGCAACGGCAAGAAGCTCCAGGAAGCTCACCTGGAAGATGGAAGTGCTGGAAGTGTTTTCGAAGTCGATGCGCCTGTGCTGAGTGTCCTAATACCAGTTGATGATCTTAGTATGCGGCCGGAAGTGGTAGCGGACTGGCGCAGCAGAGTGGCAGGGCGAGCAGCGGAGCCAGCGGCCAGCCGGCGAAGACATTGTGAGCTCGACATTTGCTGAGAGACGGCAGACTGCCTTTGAGAAGCTCCCAGTCGCCGATCGAGGGTGTTGGTGGTGAGATGTGTGGAGAGAGGAGGTGGGAGGATTAGGCGTGTTGTGGTCAGCCGCAACAGAAAGAAGAGAGTTGGGGCTTCTTTGAAGATGAGCTTCCGCAAGCCTGACGTTGGTCCTTCACTCACTTCGCTGGGCTCTCGCTTATTGCCGGAAGTGTCCGCACCGGCAACCTGATCGGCAAGCCAGCTAGCAGCACGAGCAGGACACCACCAACGACGCTCCTTCCACCACCACCACCACCACCACCACCAACCTACACTCCACCGTCGCCAGCTGCCAATATCCTCCTCGGGAAAGATCGGAGTGCCAGTCGCAGGGCATTATTGCGCTGGGTTGAACACGCGACTTGAACGGGCGCCCAGCCCAGGCACGATCCCCTTCACCATGGCCTCCAGCCAATACGTCCTGTAATCCAACCATTGCCATTGGCTGCGATATTACCACCTCTAATGCTCGCGACAGCTCTCTATACCGCCGCTCCCTCAAGCTAGCCCTCGACTGGGCCGTTCACCGATATGTCTGGCGCGGTCAGGCCATGTACATCCGAGGTCTCTTCGAAGCGAACAAGCATATCACTCAGCCAAAAGAGCAAAAAGTATGACATACCAAGCGCGTGGAGGAAGTACGATGAGGAGATGGGGCAAGATGCTGACGATGCGTGCTGCAGTTGCTGCTAGAGCAGACGGAGGCGCTTTTGGAGAAGTGGAAGCACCCAGACCCATACAGACCACCCACCGCTCCCGGCGGAAGCAAGTACGAGCGGAATCTGCCTGTACCAAACTTGGACCGTAAGTCATGTGCGCTATGGAGAGGATCTGTAGGAGCTGACATGGTGGTAGCACCTCCGCCAATGCATCTGTGAGAACGGGAAAGTGGGCATTGGCACGGACATGTATATATGGAACAGCCATTGAGGCACGAACGCGATACTACAAGGGCGACTTTTACAGCCTCACTTTGATAAGGTGATGCTCTATTTACATACTGCTGACAGCGGGTCTGCTCTTCACAACCGGGCTCGGAAGTCATCCACGGAGTCCAGTTCTGTGATCCGCTGCAGCACCCAGGCTTTGATGGTGTCCACTAGCCGGTCAATCTGCTCAACAGTGTTTCCAGCATGAATACATACTCGTATTCGCTCTGTCCCAGCAGGTACGGTTGGCGGCACAATTCCTCGCACCACGAAGCCATTCCTTTGACAATGTGCAGCCAACACCTT
Organism: Lecanosticta acicola; assembly: GCA_963674455.1. Lineage (NCBI taxonomy): Eukaryota > Fungi > Ascomycota > Dothideomycetes > Mycosphaerellales > Mycosphaerellaceae > Lecanosticta > Lecanosticta acicola. The sequence goes on along the minus strand of CAVMBE010000017.1, from coordinate 291,675 downwards.
GGGCTCTGAGGATAAAACTGCGAAAATTGGTGTTTGTGGACATTCCGTGGGACCTCGCACCAACACTTCGGCCTCTGGCCTTGATTGCAGCGATGCATGCATCTCGAGAAGGCGCTCGTGCATTGTCTGGATCAGCATCTGCAGATTCTTAGCCAGCGGCTCCGTCTTTCCTTCCATCAGCCAGGAATATGACGCACGAATCGCTGCCAGCGCCGGATACGACATGAATGTGGTGTAGATCATCGGCCTCGCGTAGTTGACGAGGCAGTCTCGAATCACCGGACTGCAGAGGATGATGGCCCCGTTGCAAGCCAATGCCTTTCCGAACGTGTGCAGCCGAATTGTGAATTCCTTCTCGAGTCCCAGCTCGCACACCAAGCCTCTGCCCTTGGGCCCGAACACGCCAGTCGAATGCGCTTCGTCCACGATGAGATGGCCATTCCCTTTCGGCAGAAGCTTCTTTAATGCCACAATCTCCCTTAGTGGCGCAACATCTCCATCCATGCTATAAACCGCTTCCACGGCAATGAACACATTCCTGCTTCCGTCCCTCACTGCCCTGTCCTCCCTGACCAAGGCTTCGAGTAGCTCCCTCAATGCGTGCACATCATTATGTGCAAAGTACACACACTTTGACGCCCTACTCAATCTCATCCCATCATGGACACTCGCATGAATAAACTCATCGTAAATCACCACATCGCCGGGTTGCGGCAGACAGGAGAACAATCCCACATTCGCGTCGAAACCGGAATTGCACAGTAATCCCGTCTCCGATGCATGGAAATGCGAAATGTCTCCTTCGAGTTTCTCGGCGTAAGGAGAATTGCCGTCTAGCAGGCGCGAACCGCCACTCCCCAGGTTTGAGGAAATGGAAGGATCGTGCTGGAGTTCTTCAAGGAAAGCCTGGCGGAGGGCAGGCGAGGTTGCCAAGGAGAGGAAATCGTTGGAGGAGAAATCCGCGGATGAGGGGGGAAAGGTTGTGAGTTTTCGGATGGTGGATTGGTGGGTTCTTTGGGTGAGGGAGGTGGTGATGGAGGCTTCGAGGCCATTATTGCTCGGGCTGCTGTGTGACATTGTGCGATGGATGGATGCAGGAAGGATTGGAAGGCGAGCACGAGACATGCAGTAGTCCACGAGAGAGCGAGCATTCACAGATTGGATAGATGGATACCTTGGCTCAGAAGCTCGGGGAATCCAGCTGGAGCCATTGGGCCTGGGTCCATTTTAGACTTTCTACACCGCAAACCCGGTCGTCGGGTGCTTCCGTTTTCGGTTGGTTAAGGTGAGGTGGGATATCAATCCCTCCATCCTACCTTGCCCCTCTTCGACTTTCACTTGTTTGCTTGATCTCGGGGATGTGGTCGATATGAGGAACATCGGTTCGGTCCTGTGGCCCAAGTTACGATTACTGCAAATCTATGGCGCAAACACCGGTGTCGGCAAGACGATCTTCTCCTCCGTCCTGTGCCGAGCGTTCAAAAGGCGGCTGAGAGATGTGAATTACCTGAAACCAGTTTCTACGGGGCCATTGGATGAAGCGGATGATCAGTAAGTTTTCTCCCATACATAGAATGTCGATCTGAGAAGTATTGGGTGGTTTGGATGGTGTTGGGAAGTGCAATGGTTGAAGAGGTGGATGGCCGAGTTAACCCCAAGAAACCCTAAGGACGTTAGGGTACGGCTGCGCAGCGGGCTGAGCTGACTTTCTGCAGTCATATATCCACGCTCGGGACCGACGTGAAGACGAAATGTCTGTTCCAATTCGATGACCCTGTCAGTCCGCACCTGGCTGTGCGTTCTGCCGGAAAAGTAAGTTCCATCAGCGAGATTGGACGTCTATATGCTGATCGGATCAGCCCATCACGGACGCCACAGTCCTCGAAGCTGTCTACGACGAGCTGAAGAGACAGGCAGCGAGCAATGATGGCATATCCATCGTCGAGACTGCGGGCGGGGTACTCTCTCCAACACCCTCTGGAAGTTCGCAGGCAGATCTATATCGACCGCTGAGATTACCAACATTACTCGTTGGGGACTACCAGCTCGGAGGCATTGGCACCACAATCTCTGCATGGGAGTCGCTACACATCAGAGGCTACGATGTAGACACGGTGGCGCTCTTCTCGGAGGACCGTTACGGCAACCACTCCTACCTGAAGGACTACTTTCGCGAGAAGCGAGTCAACGCCGTCGCCATCCCGCCACCCCCGCCTCGTAATGTCGTCGCGGAAGAGGATCTCAAGGCCATGAGAGAGTACTACGAGCGATCGAGTACACATCAAGACATTGAGGCCTTCACAGGGCGATTCCTCGAGAACCACGAGAAGCGGATACGAGAGATTAAGTCCATGCCTGAAGAGGCAGACAACGCTATCTGGCACCCTTTCATGCAGCATACAGAACGGTCGAAGGACACTATCATGGCATGGGACTCCGCATATGGTGATCACTTCCAGAGCTACTCTACCAAGCGAGAAGCAAAGTCTTCCCCGGAAGAATCGCTCCTCACACCAGCCTTGGACGGTTCAGCATCCTGGTGGACTCAGGGCCTCGGTCACGGAAACCCTCAACTGGCACTCACAGCCGCCCACGCCGCTGGGAGATACGGCCATGTCATGTTCGGCGGCGCAATCCACAAGCCCGGGCTCGATCTTGCGCACACCGTGATACAGAAGTCAGGCAATCCGAAGCTAGCCAAAGTCTTCTATTCCGACAACGGCAGCACGGGCATGGAAGTTGCCGTCAAGATGGCCTTACGCGCAGCCGTAGTGAAGTACCAGCCCGAGAATGCGAAAGCGTTGGATGTCCGCATTCTCGGACTCAAGAACAGCTACCACGGCGACACGATCGGCACAATGGATTGCTCAGAGCCGAGCATTTTCAACGAGAAAGTGGAATGGTACTCTGGTCGCGGCATCTGGCTTGACTTTCCCACCGTGAAGATGCGGCAGGGACAATGGCTTGTCGAGCCATTCGAAGGCTCGCCTTTGGGAACGAAGCACTTTGGAAGTCTGAGTGAGGTTTTCAATTTCGATGACCGCGCGCGAGACTACAACGCATACAAGTCCTATCTCCACGAGACGCTGGATCGCGTCGTCACACAATCAGGAGCGAGTCTTGGAGCTCTCATCATCGAACCCATACTGCTCGGTGCCGGCGGAATGATGTTTGCCGATCCTCTCTATCAGCGCTGTCTCGTCGAAGTCGCGCGGGAATTCTACAGCAAAGAAAACGGAACTCGCTTTGCAAAGAGCCTGAAAGCCGCCACCGCCGCCTCTTCCGACTCAGCACAGGACTGGACCAGCATGCCCGTCATCTTCGACGAAGTCTTCACAGGCCTCTACCGTCTCGGCCGCTTCAGCGCCGCCTCTTTCCTCGGAACCCATCCGGACATTGTCGTGAACGCCAAACTCCTCACAGGCGGTCTCCTTCCCCTGTGTACCACCACAGCCAGCGCTTCCATCTTCAACGCATTCCTCAGCAGCGACAAGACCGACGCCTTACTCCACGGACACAGCTACACCGCTCACCCCGTCGGCTGTGCCGTCGCGAACGAAAGTCTTCGCCAACTGCAGAAGCTCGACCGGAGCGGCGCGTGGGAGAGTTTCAAGGAAGACTGGAGTCCTCAGGGCGTAAGCCCAGGAGTTTCCTACCAAGGCAGCGGAGAGGGGGTTTGGAGTATGTGGTCTTGGAAATTTGTGACTGCCGTTTCGCAGAGAGGAAATGTGGACAGTGTGTTTGCGTTGGGGTCTGTTCTGGCTATCAGTCTGAAAGATGCTGCTGGGAGTGGGGGGTACGCTTCTACTGCTGCGACGGGGTTGAGGGATTCGTTGCTGGCTGGGAAGGAAGGGGATGAAGAGGTGATTCATTCGAGGGTGTTGGGGAATGTGCTGTATCTTATGACTGCGCTGACGACGCCCGAGGGCACGATTGAAGGGGTTGAAGAGCGGGTTTTGGAGGCGTTGCGGTGAGATGGTGAGTGGAAAAGCTGGGGGTTTGTGAGAGGATGTTGTTTTCCGTATACCGTACGATAATTCGCTGGTGCCGGGATATTCTATTCTTGTTGACCGGAACAGGTGTTGTTGATGAGACGAGGTTGCATTGTCGGCTTCGGACTTGCAGCACATGCACCTCTCAGCGCCGATGCAGCTGTCAGCCTCTAGTGCCACTACCGGACACCGGACACCGGACACCGGACCAAGAGGTGAGGTCACATCTCTCCCATCACTCATATCCTCTTCTTCTCCTCCTGTTATCATATATCACCCCGAGAGTGAGTATGAACCGCGCTCCCTCCTGAAACCAGCCAAGAAACCAGCCAAGGCCATCTCTCCCTCTCTTCTCCAACTCCACCTCCACCTCCACCTCCACCTCCACCTCCACCTCCGACACCTCGACGCGACGCGACGCGACGATGACCAACGAACCCTCCCCGAACCTCGACGCGCCCCGAATCCTCTGCCTCCACGGCGGCGGCGTCACCGCCGAAGTCTTCCGCCTCCAAGCCCGCGCCCTCATCAAGCACCTCCCGGCCTTCCGCCTCGTCTTCGCCGACGGCCCTCACCTCTGCAACCCGGGCCCGGGAATCCTGCCCGTCTACCAGGACCACGGCCCCTTCCGGCGCTGGCTGCGCTGGCTCCCCGAGCACCCCGAAATCGACGACGAGAGCGCCATGGAAGAGATCCTCTACAACATCCACCGCGCGCAAGACGAAGACGAAGGCACCGGCGCGTGGGTGGGCCTGCTGGGCTTCTCGCAGGGCGCGAAGCTGAGCGCCAGTCTCTTATACGACCAACAGATCCGCCTCGAACGCGAAGGGAACGCCGCCACCGATTACAAATTCGCCGTCCTGCTGGCAGGGCGCAGTCCCCTGGTGTCCTTTTGTGAATTTTCCCGATCCCCCGCTCTCTGTCAACCGGGCGCCATGAGTGAGGGTTTTAGATTCGAGGGCACGAGTCCGCACATTTTGAGCTTGCCGACGTTGCATGTGCACGGCTTGAATGATCCGGGCTTACATTTGCATCGGAAATTGCTGCGGCAGTATTGTGATGCGAAGACGAGTCGCGTGTTGGAGTGGGATGGGAATCATCGGGTGCCGATTAAGAAGACGGATGTGGAGCCGATTTGCGCGGAGATCTATCGGATGGCGAGGGAGGGTGGTGTGGATGTGTGAGGACCATGAATCGCAGAAGACGGGAATGTTGCGAAGAGAATGTTGGAAAATGAATGTTGGAAATGAAAGGGAGGAGATCTCGGTGGTTGGTTTATATTGGCTTGCCATTGCTGGCCCTGCGAGCAGATCTACTACCCGCCCAATCCATGAACGCCGCCAACCCAAAAAAGCGCAGAGGATCGGAAGACTGTCTTTGGCCTCCTTCAGACCACATTTCACTGCCGTATCAGTCATGAACATCATCCCTCAAAGCAAACGCCTGCCGGAGCACCTCATCCATCTTGGACCGAATCGCATCATGAAACAAAACGTTGGTCGAGAACACCTTGCAGCCTCTGATCTTCTTGGCCGTCTCCATCGCGAACTCCGTGTCGACGTACATGTCCTCAATGTACGAAGCAGCATACACGGGAACCTCGTTCCTGGCCAACTGGTCCTCATCGAAGAGAGCGGGCCAGTCGGGGTCGGAAGCCACGCGGTTCGCGACATCTTGGACTTTGCGTAATTCCGCGTAGTCCTCAAACATCCAGGGATAGATCATCTCGCCGGTGAAATAGATGGGCCCGCCGTCTTCGCGGTCGAGATTGAATTCGGCGAAATTTTGCTGCATGCGGTGCGCGGACCAGTTGGGTGCAGTGCCCTCGCAGTAGATGGGCTCATGCATGATGGCGTACAAGAGATGATCGTCAAACGCAGACATGTGATCGATAGCAGACAGCGTCCCTCGGGTCAGGTGTCCGAAAGCTTCGATGTCGTAACTGCCCTTGAGAACGACATCGTGTACGGAATCGAGACCGCCGTGGAAACCGAGGGCGATTCCGATCTGTTGGAATCGACGGCGGGTGAGATTCCCCTCGGACGGGAGTTTGATCTTGCCGTCGCCGAAACGACTGAGATAGCGGGTGATGGTCTTGACGCGGTCGACGTCTTCCGGGTATTTGGCATAGTAGGCCTCGTTGCGTTCTTTGACTTTGACGTAGAGGCGTTTGTAGACTTCGTCGGGGGACTTGACGAGCGGTTGGAGACCGCCGAAGAGGAAGCATTCCCTGAGACCCTACAGACGAATTTCTCATCAGCGAACAGAATTCAAAACACCGAGCCAGAGCGGCATTTGTTTACCTCGGGATAGAAAGACAGATAAGTCACCGTACAGAAGCCCCCGAAACTCTGTCCCATCGTGCTCCATTTCCTCCTCTCCTCGTGCCCTTCCCCTTCGTAATCCGCCGTCAGTGCTTTGCGGATCGCCTCGCAATCCCTCACGATACTATCGGCACGGTACAATTTCAAATACCGCGCCTGCACATCCTCGTACCCTCGCATCTGGAGGGTCGACGCCGTCACGGGCGTGGAGAGTCCCGTGCCCCTCTGATCGAGAAACAGCAGTCGGTAGCCGGCTTCCAGCACGCGGTGCGTGAACGGGTAGTGTTGCGGGCTTCTACATGGGAGGCCGGGGCCGCCGTTGAGGAAGAGCATCCACGGGAGTTGCTGCTGTTGTTGTTGTTGTTCGTCCTTTGAAGTTTTTTTGGGGTTGGCTGGAGGGACGATGATGGGGGATTCATTTTTCTGGACGGAGCGGGCGAAGAGGCGGATCGTGCCCTTGGAGGGTTCGCTGTAGTCTTTGGGGACGTCGAAGAAGTGTTCGGTGACTTTGAGTTTGCCTTGCATGAGGGAATTTTTTTTTTTCAGTATGTTTGAAGCAAATCAAGGGAGGGAGGGAGGGAAGGGGGACGGAAGGGGGGAAAAAGGGCAAAAGGTACCTTACCTGCGATCTGATGTGTCTTCTCACTCACGATTTCCGCGGGGGAGATGGGTATGGTTGACATTTTGCGGCGCAGGATGTTCATTTATATATTTTATATTTATCCTTTTTCTTTCTCTTGTGGAGGGGGGTTCTTTGGGTGCAGTGAGGTGCAGTGGTGAGGTTTGTCCCCTTTCCCCAGTTCGGAGGTAAGTGAATGACTCGGACTTATCGGGGGAATCCCTGTCCTATAGGGAAAAAATCCCGAGCTCCTCCTGGTCACTGCTCCCGATAACTTTCCCCCATCACTGTCCGATCTCAACATCACCTCATATCAACCTCTCACCACATCCATGGCCAAGAAAGAAGACAAGGCGAAGAAAGCCGCCAAGGCAGCCAAAAAAGCCGCCTCCCAAGCCAAGAAATCCGCAAAATCGGAAAAGAAAACCGCCAAGAAATCCAAAGATGACCAGGATTCCGATGCTGAAGACGCGGATCTGGACGCCATTCTCGCGGAGTATCAGAAACAGCAGGAGCAATTCTTGAAGGTCACGGAGATTCCCTCGGATGCTCCGTCTCCAAGGGCGTCCGCGACGCTGGTGGCGAGCCCGAGTAATCCTTCCGAGCTGTTTCTGTTTGGAGGGGAGTATTACAATGGAGCCCTGGCTTCGTTTTATAATGATCTGTATGTGTACAAGATCAATCAGGATAGCTGGAGGAAAGTGACGAGTCCGAACTCGCCGCTGCCGAGGAGCGGACATGCCATGTGTCCGGGGGGAAATGCTGGGGGCATCTACCTCTTCGGCGGCGAATTCTCGAGTCCCAAGCAGGGCACCTTCTACCACTATAATGACTTCTGGCGCCTGGAGCCCTCGACGCGCGAATGGACGAAATTGGAAGGCAAAGGAGGTCCGCCTGCTCGGAGTGGCCATCGGATGACTTTCTTCAAGAATTATGTGATTCTGTTCGGTGGCTTTCAGGATACGAGCCAACAGACGAAATATTTGCAGGATGTGTGGCTGTACGATACGCACAAGTTTTCGTGGCATCAGCCGGTGTTGCCGCCTGCTTCGCAGAAACCGGATGCGAGGTCTTCCTTCTCCTTGTTGCCGCATGAGACGGGGGCGGTGCTGTATGGGGGTTATTCTCGTGTCAAAGCGAGTGCGACGATCAAGTCAGGGAAAGGCGGGAAGCAGACTTCTTCGAGGGTTGTGATGAAGCCGATGGTACATCAGGATACATGGTTCCTGCGGATTACTCCACCAGCTTCCGATGCACCGGCGAACGCTCTGCCTACCGTGCGGTGGGAGCGGAGAAAGAGACCCGTCAATGCTCCCAATCCACCTCGTGCGGGTGTGACGATGGCTCATCATAAGGGTCGCGGCATTTCGTTTGGTGGAGTGCACGATGTGGAAGAGAGTGAGGAAGGTATCGACAGCGAGTTCTTCAACTTACTACATGCTTACACCATTGACCGGAATCGCTTCTTTCAGCTGAGCTTACGGAGGCCGCGCGCATCTGCAAAGAAGATAGCCTCTGCTGCGGAAAGAGGCAGGCGAGGCAGAGGCAAGGCAGATGAAGAAGAATTGTTACGAAACTTGGCCTTGATTGAGAACAAAGGCTCTCTGGGAGATGATGATGATGATGCACCTCAAGTCCCCTCAGCAGGTACCGCCGCTGCTGACGATGATGACGAGGATCAAAAGATCGAAAAGCCCACCATGTGGGAGATGCCGCATCCACGCTTCAACGCTCAGCTCGCCGTGCAGGAAGACACTCTCTACATCTTCGGAGGGACATTCGAGAAAGGCGACCAAGAATTCACCTTTGACGAAATGTGGGCGATAGATCTGGGGAAGCTAGATGGAGTAAAGGAAGTCTTCAAGCGCGAACTTCTGGATTGGCAAGGTAGTGAAGACGAAGAAAGCGACGACGAAGAAGACGACGACGATGACGAAGAAGAAGAAGAAGAAGCAGGATCTGGCGAAGAAAACTCCGACGAAGATGAAGCGCAAGCCACCGAACCCAGCACGCCCGCCACCTCCATCGCAGATCCCTCCGAAGCCGACGCCGTGGAATCGGAGCTTGTATCCTCCGCCAAGGACAATCTCCCCATGCCCCGACCCTTCGAAACCCTCCGAGACTTCTTCGCGCGTACCTCGAACGAATGGCAGGAAACCGTCCTCGAAGCGATGAAATACGAACGCAATCCCAAGGAGCGGTCGGTCAAGGAGATCCGCAAGAAGGCCTTTGATCGCTCGGAGCAGAAATGGTGGGATAGTAGGGAGGAAGTACAGGTTTTGGAGGATGAACAGGAAGCTGCGGGGATTAGTGAGGTTGTCAGTCTGGCCGAGAGGGGTGGCGAGGGCGCTGGTGGTGCTGCGGGGAGGAGGAGGTAGTGAACCAAGGAAAGAAAGAAGCATGCTCTATCGAGGTCTCCATGCGCGATGTCGAATTGTTTGCTCACGACACGACGAGTGATGAGACGATCGTCGAGGGACGAAGATGACGGGGTCCGGTACCCAATATGAGACGAAGAAAGCGGGAATGCACCGAAGACGAACCAAAAACCCGTCCTTCGAAGCCTTCTCAGAAAGTGGTATAATGCTCGGCTAAGATGCGTGACGATCGCAGAGTGAAAATTGCTTCCATAGCTCCCTCCTCCCTCTACAGCGTTCGTCAGGTCTCACTCACTCCAAGCACTATCGGCAGAAACTCACTTCCTGGGTACTACACGCTACCTAGCGACTACTTCAGAATCGCAATCGAGCACCTTCAAAATCAACTTACAAAAATCATCACGAACACAGAGGGTTCCTTCCGCTCACGTCCACCACCAGCAGAATGATCCATAAGAGATTATACGATTTCTATTCGGAGGGTTTTGATTCGGAAGTATCTGGACACGAGGGAGAGATATGGAGAGCGGAAGGAGCTTACTTAGGGCGAAGAAAGAATTCTTATTCTTTAGGTTTGAGGAGCTATTTCCAGGGGGCTTTAAGCATCTTGAAGAGCAAGAAGGTGGTTGGTGGTGAAGAAAATGGAAATCGATTTGAAATCCTCAATTGGACTGGGAGGGCTGGTACGGACTGGAGCCTTGCGTTTTGGAGAAAAGGAAAGAAGAGAAAAGAAGAGCTCGCTCACTCACTCACTCACTCACTCACTCACTCACTCACTCACTCAGATTGGGAAAGAGGGACGTCAAGCGATATCAGTAGCAGTCAGAATGGAAACAGCATGGAATGCAAACAAGAACAACAACAAGCACTTCCCGCTTCGCTTTCTTCACCGCAGTAGGTAGCTGACTGACGGGGGGCTATTCACATCCTAGCAATGAATGACCCAAAGCATGCCGCCCGCCCGCCCGCGCGCGCGCGCTCGCGATGGTGAACGGCGCAGAAGAAGAGAGACCTTCTAGAAATAAACTGTCTCTCTCCTCCGAATGACCATGATCCCGAAGAACCCAGATACACAATTCATTACTTCGGACGTTGATGAGCACGACAACCAGCAACAGCAACGAGGTCGACTGACTCCCATCTACCTTACCTTACCCATCTCCCCACCGGCCAGGATGGCGCAAAAGTCCACAGACCCAACAACTGCCGCCGCAAACCGCGCGATCCAGCAAGCGCTGCCGGCACTCAAGAAGTATGAATGGCTGCAGCAGTCGCACGGCCAGGAAGGTCCGAGAGTCAGCAGCGAGAGGCGGAGCGTCTATCTTGAAGAGTACAGGCCGGAAAAGCCGGATGCGGAGGAAGACCATCGTGAGGATCTCCTAGACGGGGAAGAGGCTGATGCGCAGGAGCTCGACTACCTCAGTGGAAGCGGCAGGGAGTGGAACGGCTGTGGAGGAGGAATATGAGAGTCTGTATGGCGACTTGACTCTCGGATTCGAGCGTTTCCGCGATGATGACGGAGAAGAAGCCCTCGAAGGGTTATCAAAGGGTATGGTACTTGCTCAGAATTCGGAAAGGGCCTGCTCGCTATGGGGCAAAAAGGCTCAATGCCGTCTCCAAAATTTGGGCATCTCAGCTAGAAGGAGGAAGGCAAAAGCATCAAAAGGTCTCCCGATAGCGAAACGGAGCCATCGAGCGGCGGGGATAGCTCTTGCTATACCAATCCGACGTCTCCCAGCCAGCCCAGTTCGATGGCACTGACCTTCCTGGCGTACGGCTTCTTCGTATACACGAAATCGTTGAAAATGATCGCCTTCCTTAGCCGCTGCCCGTGTAGGACACTGCCCGGGAAGATGCTCACGGTGTGGTTCCCCGCCAGCGTCTTGTAGCTTTTATCCGGGCACAGCCGGGCGATGTTGTTGGGAAAGCCGACCATGAAACATTTGAGGATGTTCTCCGCGGTCGCTTCGTCGATCGTGTCCCGTTCGGTGGCTTCTGCCGTGGACAGGAGATGTTTGCACTGGGAGCGCAGCTGTTTTCGCACGTCCATGACGGTCTGCATCGACTTGTGACTTATCATGTGGTCCTTACACCATCGTTTGCGATCGGCATTCTCCTCGGCATACGCGCGAACGGCCGCAAGGTGTGTCGAATGGTCGCCCTGTCGCCTTCGGAGCTGAGCCCGGGCTTCTTCTGCTTTTTCTCGTGCCTCTTCGGTCTCGGTCGGGAGCCAGATGTTTTCCACATCGAAGGCTGCAACGATGTCGATGACCTCTAGCAGACAGTCACGTTCTGACTTGGCAGCTTCGATCAAAACGCGTCCCAAGGGAGGTGTCAGTGGTAATCGAGCGACTTGCCGTCCAATCTCGGTGATGTTGAGCTTGCCATCCAAACAGCCTAGCTGATGCAGTTGTAGAATCGACTTTTGCATGGCTTCCTTGTAAGGCGGTGTGAGGAATGGGAAGCCGGCCACGTCTTGTACTCCTCGAGCTTTCATCTTCAGGACTGCATTGCTGAGATCGCAACGCTGGATCTCAGGCTTGGCATCCTGTTCAAGTGCATCGTATGCATCTTTCGTGAATAAGCGGTAGCATTGGCCGGGAGCTTCTCGACCAGCTCGACCCTTGCGTTGATCTGCCGAGGATTTCGAGATCGGCTTGATGAGCAGCGACTCGAGCCCAATCTTGCTACGATATTGCTTGATTTTGACTTTCCCGGCGTCCACGATGTACCGCACACCAGGCACAGTCACCGATGTCTCAGCAATGTTGGTGGAAAGTATCAACTTTCTCGTGAATGGAGGCGCTCTCTCGAAGATGCGCTGTTGTGCTGCCTGTGACAGTGCGGCGTAAAGCGGCAGGACGAGCATCTTGGGGAGATCTTTGACGTTCTTGCCCAGGGTCTCGGCAAATTCGTCGCACATCTTCCTCAGTGTCTCGATGGTCTCGGCGCCAGTTAGGAAAACTAGTATATCGCCAGGAAGTGGTTCTTCGCGATGAATCTTGAAGACCCGAAGCATCACCTCGTCGAAGATGTTCTCGGTGGCTCTGTCGAGGTAATGTAGCTTCACAGGATACTGCCTGCCTTCGACCTGGCATGTAGTAACTTTGGTTGAGGTGGCACTGTTTTTGGATTCCACTTCCTCTGCACCGGGTTGCTCAAAAAATCTCTTGATCCCTTCCACGTCAGCTGTAGCACTCATGACGACCACCTTCAGAGGTTTGTCCTTTCTCCTCGTGTTGGTCTCCAGGATCTGCTTCAAGAATCCGAGGATCAAGTCGACATCCACGCTCCTCTCGTGAACTTCATCCACCACCACACAGCTGTACTGCTTTAGCTCGACATCCTTCAACATTTCCTGCAACAACATTCCCTCGGTCAAGAACTTGATACGAGTTGCGGGACCTGTGTTCTCATCGAATCGGACGCTGTAGCCGACCTTGCCATTCTTGCCACCGAGAAGCGTGCCCATCTCGTCGGCGACACGCCGAGCCAAGCTAATGGCGGCGACTCTGCGAGGCTGGGTGACGGCTATCTTCCCAAGGCACCATGACTCGTCAAGTAGGAATTGCGGTATCTGCGTGGATTTTCCCGATCCCGTCTCTCCAGACAGCACCAGCACACTGTGCTCCTGAAGGGCCTTCCGTATGTCTGTTTGTCGTGTCCATATGGGCAGCTTTTTCCGCGAATCGAGCAATTTCTGTCGCTTATCACTGTGGACGGATGCGCGATCCTCATCTTCTCGCTTTCTTTTGGCACCGTTCGACATGGCGGACAAGTCAATATCAGTTGATGTTTTAGCGGAGACGATTTTCGAAGCCGTTCCGTTCTTGCAAGGAAGCTTCGGCGTTCGCTGCGGGTCGGACCGATTTCCCCGAATGCGACACTCACCGATTGACAGCAAGACTTCTCCAAGACATGTCCTCGAAATCCTGAGATGGCAAACATCCCCCATACGGCTTGTCAGTGGCATAGCGTAGCCACTCCAAAGCGAGATCCGATCCAGATGACCATCCGCCAGTCCATGCCACCGGGACCGATATCTCCGCTCCCACCCTCCTGCAGGCCTTCCTCTCCTTTCACTGGCGCAATTCCACCGGGCGCCAGTGGAAGACTGCATTTCCGTCTTTGCTCGCATTCACTTTCGCTCATGTGATGTAGCGTCCCGTGCTGCCTGCATACCCAGGCACGACAGGAGTCAACCATTTCCCTGCGGACTGGATGCTGCCTTCACATGGACGAGATGGCGCGATAGGCGCATGTCTGAGTATCCGTGGCACAGTCAGGCCAATTTCCAGCCCTGCTCCTTGAGAGTCTTTCCGCGGTCTAGACTGAGATAGGCTATCGCTCTTAGACAACGAAAGGAGTCAAGGGGGGGATGATGCGAGTCGCTCGAGGCCTTGAAAGTTTGATGGCAATTGATGGGATGCGGTCTGGGGATTCAAGGGCTTCAGCGGAGCCGGCCTCCCGTGGTGCCTGAGGCAGGAACGTCCAGTCTCGAATTCCCGGCCCGGTTACCGAACACGCATGGCGCTGCGAACGACTGGAGGCTGAGTATACCCTCCACGTGCACTCCTTCAGCCTCCCGCTCTTGCGACGACACAATATGGAAGGAGGCGAGAATGTGAGGGGAGAAGAAGTCGAAGCTTCGATTCGATTCGTACCGTATCTTCGGCTTCTACGATTCCACGCCGCGCCGGAACGACGCTAGCTCCAAAAGGGCAGCTGGTTCAGTTGGGCCTATCATCCAACAACAATAATCATGCGCACGCGACGAGGTCCAGCCGCCACGCGTCAAGGCCATCGTATCAGCACTCGACATTCCTCGGGACCACCGTCACGTGGCTTGCGGCGCCAAAGAGGCGAAGCTGGCCGCAAGCACCAAGTCCGATCCGACTTCCGCAACCACACCAACGGAAGATCACGAGCGTAATGCTTATCTCTAATAGAGTTTGCAGGATGGATTGTGTAGGGCAATGGAGTGACCTGACCTGATCGGATTGCAGCGGGGTCACAGTGTATACACAGATACGAGATACGGCACCAGTCCTACCCTCGAATAGATCTGCGTCCGTTCAATCCGCTAGGCATGCCTAGTTAAATCTGCCCTTCCGCCGCACAATCTTGGGCGATGGTTTAATACAATCTCTCGTGCTCTCTCACCACTACCCCTCCCCTCCCCTCCTCTCCCCTCCTGGACCGTGGACTGCCTGCCTGCCTGCCTGCCTGCCTGCCTGCCTGCCTGCCTGCCTGCCTGCCTGCCTGTGGACAGCCTGACCGCTGTGTACCGGCCTTCGCCATGGGAGGCAAAGACAGTAACCCTCTGAAGAGGCTTGGCTTCAAGAGGACCAACACTGCAGGCGACCCCGTCACCACCACCACCACCGAGCTCAACGACTTTACCGATGGCGAGCCTACCTTCTCCAAGCTCGATGCGGAATTCGCGGGCGAGATGAAACACGATCATTCCGACACGCTTCGAAACCTCTCCGAGGTCGAGGCCAACCGTCGCCTTCGCGCCTTCCGAGAGGACCATAGATTCGACCCCAACTTGCCGGATGTCGCCCAAGGCGCCATCGAAGATGCCACTCGCAGGCACAGTCTCAAGGATGAGGCGGTCCTGGTCAATGAGCTGGTCGAAGACTCGCCGTATCCCGAAGTACGTCCCCCGCATGCATGCCTCAGGTAGCGAGAAGTGCATATGCATATACTGACTGTTGCATGATCTAGGTGCGTGCAGTCGTTCGCAACTATGACCAGGAGGTTCCGACCAGCACCATTCGCGCGTGGACTATCGGCTTGCTGTTCACCACCGTCGTTTCCGCAGTCAATGGTTTGTTCTATCTGCGATACCCCGTCATCTCCATCAGCCCGTACGTCGTCCAGCTTCTTTCGTACCCCATCGGCGTCGCCTGGGCCAAAGTCATGCCAGATCGCGAGTTCTCCGTCTTCGGTCTCAAGGCAAACCTCAACCCCGGACCATTCAACATCAAAGAGCATGTCATCATCGTCGCAATGGCCAATGCTGCATTCGGTGGCGGCACCGGGTACTTTGTCGACACCGTCGTCTCCATCAAGAAGTTCTACAACATCTCGAGCTTCGGATGGGGCTTCAACATCTTGTTTGCCCTGTCCACGCAATGTCTGGGCTTCGGTTTCGCCGGCATGGTTCGCCGCTGGCTCGTCGAGCCGGCTGCCATGATCTGGCCTGCCGCCTTGGTCAATGTCGGCTTCATGTACGCCCTACACGACCACAGCCCTTCCGACCCCGCGCAGACTCACGGATGGTCCATCTCCCGGTACAGATGGTTCATGTACGTGATGATCGTCATGTTCATCTGGCAGTGGTTCCCCAACTTCATCTTCCCGGCCTTGAGCTACTTCGCCTGGGTCACCTGGATCAGACCAAACGGCGTCCTCGTCAATTCGCTCTTCGGCCAGACTACCGGAGTCGCCCTCGCATTCCCCTTCACTGGCTTCACGCTCGACTGGGCGCAGATCAATTCCTTCTACGGCAGTCCTCTGATCGCTCCTTGGTTCGCCCAGGGCAACATCCTCGTCGGCGTCATCTTCCTCATGTGGATCGTCGTTCCTGCTCTGCACTACACGGGCACCTGGTACGCGGAATACCTGCCCATCAGCCAGAACGGCATCACCGACAACCAAGGTCATACCTACAACATCTCACGCATCCTCACGCCGGAACATACTGTGGATCCGTCGGCGTATGAGGGTTACTCGCCCCTCTTCTTGTCCACCTCCTTTGCCTTGACGTATGGCGTGAGCTTTGCCACCATCTCTGCCATCGTAAGCCACACATATCTCTTCCACGGCCCCGAGATCTGGCGGAGATGGAAGGCGGCCAAGGGCGAGCTCGACGATATCCACATGAAGCTCGTGCGCAAGTACAAGCTGGTGCCAGACTGGTGGTACCTGGTCCTTCTCTTGGTCATGATCGGGTTCGCCTTCGCATCTGCGTGTGCATACCCGACCGAAATGAAGGCTTCTTCGATGGTGCTCGCCCTGGTCATTTCCTTCGTCTGGCTCATCCCCATCGGCATCATCCAGGCCATGACCAACATCCAGCTGGGTCTGAACGTCTTCACCGAGTTCATCATCGGTTATCTCCAGCCCGGTCATCCGATCGCCATGATGCTGTTCAAGACATTCGGATACATCACCATGACACAGGCCCTCTACTTCTGTCAAGATCTCAAACTGGGGCACTACATGCATGTACCGCAGCGATCGCTCTTCACGGCTCAGATGGTCGCCACCATCTGGTCCTGCTTCTGCCAACTGGGCGCCGTCGAGTGGGCCCTCGGACAGATCAAAGGCATCTGCACTGCCGAAGCTTCCAACTACTTCACCTGCGACTACATCAAGACCTTCTACAACGCTTCGGTCATCTGGGGTGCCATCGGTCCCAAGCACATCTTTTCGGGCGATGCCATCTACAAGGACTTGCAATGGTTCTGGCTCATCGGCTTCTTCGCACCCTTCATCTTCTACGGCCTGGCACGCATGCTCCCCAAGCAGACGATCTGGAAGAAGGTCAACATACCAGTCATGCTCAATTCCATGGCTTACATTCCCCCTTACACCGCGATGAACATTCTGGCGTATTGCTCCGTCGGCTGGTTCTTCAACAAGTACATCAAGGACCGGTTCCGAGGCTGGTGGATGCAGTACAACTACGTCACATCGGCCGCGCTCGATGTGGGATTGGCCATCTGCGCCATCATCATCTTCTTCTGCGTGCAGCTCCCGGGAGGCACGATGACGAACTGGTGGGGAACGACGGTCATCAACACGGCCGACTATGAGGGTACGGCTGTGCAGAAGACTGTCAGTGGCGATGACTATTTCGGACCAAGGACTTGGAAATGGTAAGACAGGTGGGCGTTGGCGACGTGTGATGTTACGGCTGGCTCGTTCGTTGGATTGGAGGGCAATGAACATATCGAGATCCGCAGTGGGAGCTATACAGACCAATCGAGCATCTTCGACCACTTCTCCCTCTTCGTCGGTGGAAGTGCAAGCGTATGGTGATTCTGAAACGCGAGATGAAATAGCATGAGCGAGAGTCGAGGCGAGGTCGTCGAGATAAGCTTAAACAGAAGCCTCTGGGTAGGATTTGCGCTGATGGATGACATTGTTTGCCTTAAGGTAGTCAGTCCTACGTGCCATGAGGGTGATCAGACGGCGGAGCCCGCGTTGTTGCCTCCACAGCACGTGGCAACAAGTTTCATCTGTTTTATACTATACCCGGCAGCTCCGCTTCTGCATCAACTTACCTGCACCTTCGTTTTAGAGTGTCACAATCGAGACACATGGGAAAGCAGTCTCGCCATGCATGTGGTCAGATAAAAGATAAGATGGTTTCCTCGCCCACATGCCATGCGCATTTCCCTTCCCATGGACACGCCCTACCATCGCGTGCACGCCAACTCCTTCGACTAGTTCCGATTGATTCAAGCTTCAAGATACCTTGTCAGGGCTCGATACAGCATCCACTCGTGCACTCGGTGCTCCTCCCGTCTGATATCCCTCATCAAGTTCTCCGTCCACCACCACTCTCCGTTTTGAAGTCACTCACACCAACATGAGAGAACTCGACCGCGTCACGCCTCCCTCCGAGGCACTCGAAACCTGTCGCTCCAAACTTCTCAAGAAACTCCCACAGGATGCTCTAGGGCTCGATCAGACATCAAAACATCTCCAAGAAGACATCGCTCCCGGCCTGAACCGCAGCAGTCAATCTCCCAACTTCTATGGCTTCGTCACCGGAGGCGCTACGCCGGCGGCGAAGTTTGCGGACAACATGGTGACGGAATACGATCAGTTCGTTCAGATCCACCAGCCCCAGGATACCATCTCCACAGAGGTGGAAGATGCCGCGCTTCGAATGCTCTGTGACCTCGTTGACCTTCCCGAAGAGCAATGGCAGCATCGGACCTTCACCACGGGAGCGACGGCGAGCAACATCGTCGGTCTCGCCTGCGGAAGGGAATTTGTGCTGCGCGAAGCGGCGAAACAGCGACCTGTCGAAATCAGCATCTCCGAAGATGGCATTTACGAAGCCATGTGCAAGACTGGCATCGACAAGATCCAGATCCTCACCACGGCGCCTCATTCTTCCCTTGGAAAAGCCGCTTCGATCCTCGGCCTGGGGAGGAAGAGTATCAGCCAAGTCGGCCTCTACCAAGCGAGCCATCACTTCGATTTCGCTCGCTTGGAAGAACTCCTGCAGACGCCCCGTGCGGCTTCCATCATCGTCGTCTCGTGCGGAGAAGTGAACACGGGCTTCTTCGCGACTTCCGGCGACGACATGCGACGCCTGCGTGCCCTGGCGGACAGGCACCATGCCTGGATCCACATCGACGCGGCTTTCGGCCTCCAAGCACGCTGTCTCCCCCACGACGACCCGCAATACCGAGCCATCGTAGACGGAATTCGAGGCCTCGAGCTCGCCGACAGTATCGCGGGCGACGCGCATAAACTTCTCAACGTCCCCTACGACTGCGGCATCTTCCTCTCCCGCCACCTCGAGCTGGGCATCCAGGTCTTCCAGAACGTCGGCGCCGCCTATCTGTCCTCCTCCTCCTCCTCCTCCTCTTCCTCCTCTCCGCCCTCCGTCGCAGGAGGACGAGAACAACGCCCCATCCCCTCCCCCCTCAACATCGGCATCGAAAACTCCCGCCGTTTCCGCGCCCTCCCCGTCTACGCCACCCTCGCAGCGCACGGCCGAACAGGCCACCAGAAAATCCTCAAAAACCAAATCGCCCTCGCGAGGGGCATCGCACGTTTCATTTCTTCGCATCCGGCCCTGGAACTCCTCCCTCGTGTGCCGGCTTCGTTCGCGAAACCCAAGGAACAGCGCATCAGTACGACGTATATCGTCGTTCTTTTTCGCGCTGTAGACGACGCGGTGAATGCGGCGCTCGTAGGGAGGATCAATGCGACGAGGAGGATCTATGTGAGTGGGACGCGGTGGGATGGTGGGCCTGCGGCGAGGTTTGCGGTTTCTAATTGGCAGGTTGATGGTGAGAGGGATTTGGCTTTGATTAGGGAGGTGTTGGGGGAGGTGTTGGGATGATGATGATGATGATGATGATGATGATGATGATGATGATGATGATGATGTTCTTTTTGCGAGAATGAATGAATGGATGGATGAATGCTCATTCATGTATTTGCAACGTCGTACATGTGGGTATCTATCTGCCAAAAAAAAAAAAAAAAAAAAAAAAAAATTAATTGAAACGCCCCGATTTGATTTCCACCATCTCATTCGAGTCATTGCGCACGCCGGCAGCCATCATGTACACATCTGATTCCATTATTAACTTTCCCGACTTCTTCTTCTTCTTCTTCATCATCATCTTCCTCTTCAATCCCCATACCCGCCCTGCGCCACCATACTCGCCAACACAATCAGATAGACCAAAAACACCGCGCCAATGATCCAGAAAGCAAACACGGCCTCCCAGCTCTGACAGATGCTATTCTGCTCCAACCACGCCAGGGTATTGATGGACAGATCCTTCGACGGGCTATCGAAGACGAACGTCTGGCACTTGGACGCGATGTCGCCCTGGGGCCCGAAGAGCTGGATGGCCGTCTCGATGAGGCCGGTGATGTAGAGGACGAGGAGGATGAAGGCGCCGATGATGAGGATGCCCGGGAGCAGGCGGCGTTGGAGGATGAGGAGGAGCATGAGCAGGATGAAGACGAGGGTGAGGGAGCCCACGGTGATGCCGAAGGGCATGATCCTGCGATAGAAGAGGAGGAGCTGGCGTTAGCGAACGAGCCATGTTTTGGGAAGAAAAGAAATGGACTTGATGATGAAGCGCTTGCTTGCTTGCTTGTTACTTACCATGGGATTCCCAATTTCCCCAGTTGGTTTTGGATCTGCACGAAACTTGCGAAGATTCCCACGAGCACGCCGCCGGTTGCGAGCATGATGATGATCCAGACGTTGAGTTGCCAGTCGGGCCAGTAGTAGGATTGTCGCACGATGACCCGTTCACGGGTCATGCTGCTGCGGGCCATGGTGTCTCTCCAGGAAGCCCTTGGTTCGCTCGCCAAATGATACCTTGTTCTCGTTGCTATGAAGATGTCGTTGTGAATATGGCCGCCAGAAGCTCTCGTTGGTGGTGGTGGTGGTGGTGGTGGGCTGTCCGATACGATGCGCCGGCCTTTACTTTTCTCGAATCACCCGTCTCGTCGTCTCTCCGACTGCCGTCGGGTATTCTTGCGTGTCTACCGTCTCGTTCTCTCAAGGACCGAAGGCCCGAAGGTGTGCGTGTGTTGCATGCGACGCTGTCTCCAATCTGACGGCGACACGTTCTGAAGCTCTCGGAGGTGGGGTCGGTTGGGCTTCCCTGCGCTGCAGTGGTTGGACGATTTGCGACGGGCGGACGAATGTATACAGCGAAGAAGAATGAGCGACGGGAAGGTATGCGACGGGATTGGTAGAGAGGGGTGGAAGAAGATGAGATTCTTGTCGGGCGAAGTTGGGCGGCTCTCTGTGCATTGTCCCGGACGTCGCGATGGCTGGAGGCCCGCAATGTAGTTCAGGTGGCTGGACGCGGATCCCTCCCGGTAGGTCGGCAGCTTGTGATGTGATCCGTGCGCTCGCTCGCTCGGGCCGCGTAGACGAACTCATGGATGTAGGGATCTTCCACGAACAACGCGTACGGGTCTTTGGAAAGTCCTATATCAAAGCGAGTTGGGTATCATATCATGCTTGGAACAACAGACCACCACAGCCGAAAATCTCCCTTTGCTTTTACGATTTCGCCCAGATCCGCACCCGATTCATTAGATTCAAGCAGCGCTCTTTCTCAACTCCCTCTCGAGCCAGACCTCAAGCAGCTCCCTTGTCCTTTTCTCGTCCTCTTTCTCCGTGAGCATTTCGTTCTCCCTCCACAGGTGGACGATCCCAAATCCAACCTCAATACAGATCAAGCCGATGATCATCCATTCCAGCATTGTACTATGCTTCTCAGACAACCTCTCCCGCAACACAGCGGCGATTTCAGAAGCATGGTCCATCCTCTCGTTCAGGATCTTGATCCTCACACTGACATCGAGAGCTTTTCCGACTTTCTCGTAGTATCCTTCCAGCCCCAGCTCGTGTGGAGAGTCCCAGAAGAGATCTGGAAGAGCGTCCGTGAGCTCGGAATAGAGATTGAGCTGAGCGCGAATCTGGAGCAGTTCGCCTGTGCGCTGCAGGATTTGAGAGCGGTTGATGCTGAGCTTCTTCCCTTCTGCAAGCGTTTTCGGGATGCTCTGTGTGTTGGCGAAGTACGTATTAAGAGTCTCTTCAAGGTCTGCCAGTTTGGTGCTCCTTGCAAGACCAGAAGAGAAAGCAATCTTGGCGAGCGTGGTATCGATTTCTGGACTTCGATCTTCAAAGATCTCTCTCGGAGCTGAAGACGATGTATTCCCCGCCTCGGCATCCGACGAGCTATGGTATTCCATCGGTTTGGTCCCAAGGATGATGGTATCTCCAATGATCTGACTGGAGTCCTTCGTCGGATCTTCAATGTATTCCATGTTCTCCATCTCATACTGCACCTTTCCTCTCGTCTGGCCTGCAGCTGATGGCAGGAAACGCTTCACAAACGTGCGTGCCAGGTTATCTGGGACATTCCAGAAGACTGCACATCCACTAGGGAAGACGAAGACATCCCCGGTTCCTTGTGGCTTGTCCTCACCTGTCTCTTCATCCCTGATCACGTAGTTGGGTGTCTGGACGTGTATGACCTGCCCTCCCAATCCTACACCATATGGATCCGTAACATATCCCTCTCTTTCCAATTCCCATCTTGCAGTTGGTAGACTGTACTTCTCCGCCGCACAGTACGCTGTCACCTCTTTCGTATCGGCTTCCGGATCAACATATCTTGTCCTTCCACTACCGCGGATAAGAGCATTCTGCCGATTCCGTTGCGCTTCAAATGCTACTTTCCTCAGTGAATTGCTTGGAGCTCGTTTGGCTGGAGGCGACTTCTTTTGAGTGCCCTTCACCCCTCCGACAATTGCGTTCTTGATCGCATCGATCTTTGACGCGGGCTTGCCGCTCTCTTCCTGTCGTGTGACATTGCTCGATGTGAAGTGGTTTCGTGGGACCCTACAAGCTCGCAGGCTGGTGGTGGACGTGGTGCTTTGGTAGTGCGGCGGAGCTTGGAATATTTGATGATTTCGTATACGAGGATTTCGACCGTCGACCACCGTCGAGAGATTCCGCTTGAAGATAGATCCGAAAGCTATCCAAGTTGCCGACTTCCCAGATGCCATTATTGTAGTTGAGCCGACATGTGTAGAGTCCAGCCTTGAGTGAGTCGTCGTTTGAATATCTTAATCAAATTGCCGGTAGAAATCGGGGCTTCGGCACCGTACATCCGACCTTGAGCTTCCTCTGAGCTCTAGACATCTCGACAGTCTACACCATCATCTCACTGGGAGAAACGGTCCCGGAGCGAGCTCTCCATGCCTGCAGCATGTCTGCTGATGTCCAGGCGACGGAGACGGACGAGTCGGAGAGACGACGACCCGGAGATGCTCCCGTCGAGTCCGCTGGCGCAACAGCAGCAAACGATGAGCCCGAAGACGACGACGACGAGGAGGAACAGGAGGAGGAAGACGAAGAGCCCAAGCTGAAGTACGCGAAACTGACGGGGACCTTGGCCAATGTATACCGCAATGGAGACTCCACATCAGCTTTCACGGTACTTGGAGACAAGATGGTGGTCGGCACACATAGTGGAAGCATACATGTCATGGCCGTGCCTACTCTGGAGAGCTTGAGGACGTATCGCGCGCATTCTGCCAGTGTCACAAGCGTTTCTATATCTCCAACTCCACCTTCTCCGGCTTTGGTCAGGAACGAGACGGGCAGCGCAAGCCTGATAAATCCACCTGCGAGTGCAAAGAACGTTCCCGCGCCCACGTCGAGAGCGAACCCCAACAGCCCCAGAACACCTCAACGATCACAGCAGCCGCCTGTACCGAATACTCCGAACAATCACGTCTACATTGCCACTTCTTCTCTAGATGGTCACGTCTGCATATCCTCGCTCATCAACGCAGAAGATGTGCAGCTGCGGAACTTCGCAAGGCCAGTCAATGCGGTGGCACTGTCTCCAGAATACAAGAGCGACAGAACATATCTGTCTGGAGGACTGGCGGGGAATTTGGTCCTCACAGTGGGAGGAAAGACGGGTGTGAGTACAGATGCGAACACGAACAGCGCGGCGGCTGCAGCTTCAGGATGGCTAAGTACTTTCGGAATGGGTGGCAATACTGGTAAGGATCGAAATCTGCATTCTGGAGAAGGGGCCATCAGCTCGATCAAATGGAGCTTGAGTGGGAAGTGGGTCGTTTGGGTAAACGAGGAAGGGATCAAGATCATGAGAAGCCATTTGAAGCTTGGAAGCGAAAACCAGGAAGATGAATGGAGAAGGATTGCTCATGCAGCGAGACCTAATCGCAAAGGTTGGGAGGAGATGGCCGGAGTCTGGAAAGGACGATGCGAATGGGTTGACGAGAGGAGACTGGAAAGTGACGATCTCCTAACTGGTGGAGGCCGTTCTGCCAACGGTATAAATGGTAGCGATCCTGTGAAGTCCCCTCCGAGTTCCAGAAAGGGGAAGAAAAGGATCGAAAAGCTTTTGGTGGGCTGGGGCGATACGGCTTGGGTTCTGCATGTGCAAGAGGGCAGCTCCACGGCGCAAGGCCCAAATGCGAAACGACAGGTCGGAAGTGCCGACATAATACACAAGCTGCAATTTCGGGACTGTATAATTTCGGGCATCAGCTTCTATACGCCTTCACTTCTAGCGATCTTGGCATACAGGACGAGAGACGACGATGATCAGCCCATTGTGACTTCTTCGACAGGTGGCGCGCAAGATACGCCGTCTAGAAAAGGGCGTCAGCATAGGCACACCAGTCTTGCGCCTCAGCTGCGAATAGTCAACGTCGTCAGTGGTGAGGAAGTCGAGCTCGATGAGCTGTCCCGAATATCGCGCTACGAGACCCTTTCTTCGCAGGACTATCATCTTAGCTCACTCTACATGCCACCTCCACTCCCCGAGAAAGCGAGCGAAGAGCAAACCAGGGACAAGCTCAAGGGACTCTGGGATGCTAGTGTGGCTGCAACTATTTCCGGAGGCGGTTACGCAACACGAATGTTCTCTTCCAGCGCAAGCGTTTTTAGTGGCAGCAGTGGTGGAAAGGAGACCAATGGACGAACTCACTCCTTTCAGTCGCAAAGACAAGGCTCTACTTTGGATGTAACTGCAACGCCAGAGGCAAAACGGAAACCCGTCGACGCACACCCATATGCCATCGAGCCAGGTCTGAAGCTGTTCATCCAAAGTCCATACGACTGCGTCCTGGCCGTGAAGAGGGAGCTCTCGGATCATCTCGAATGGCTACTTGAACATCAACGGTACGGCGATGCCTGGCAGCTGATTGACGATCATCCGGAGGCTGTCGACACGTCGTCTGCGGACTTGCAATCGTTTAGCTCACATCCTAGCTCGCCGTCGAAAGATCCGGGCGGCGGTACACTAGCAGATTTCTTCGCCGATGAAACATCCTCGGACGCCACCGGACGAGCTGCGTTGCGGGCACACAACTCTGCGGCGCAGAGGGAGAAGCGGAGAATAGGTGATATGTGGCTGCAACAGCTTGTGTCTGCGGACGAGTGGGCTGAGGCAGGCCGAGTCGCCGGTAAGGTACTAGGCACCAGCAGTCGATGGGAGCATTGGGTTTGGACGTTCGCTCAAGCAGACAAGTTTGACGAAATCACGCCGTATATTCCTTCCACCGAGCTCAAGCCGCCGTTGCCGAGTCAAGTGTATGAAGTCATCTTGGGCCACTACATCTGGAGAGATAGGCAGCGGCTTAGCAAGCTGCTAGACGAATGGGACCCCGAGCTTTTCGATGTGAAGAGTGTCATTAGTGCGATTGAGGAGCGGCTGCAGAGTGGGGAAGTCCCTGAGAACGCTGTCGAAGATGGCGTACGTGGGCGAGATTGGCGCGTCTTGATGGAAGCGTTAGCAAGACTCTATCTTGCTGATGGTCGCGTCAGAGATTCGTTGCGATGCTACATCAGGCTGCAAGATGCCGAGAAGGCCTTCAGTCTCGTCAGAGAAGAGAAACTACTTGACGTGGTGGCCGACGACGTCCCAGGTCTGCTTATGCTGAGAGTCAGCAAGGAGCAGATGCGCTCAGCATCGTTGTCCGAGCTCGAAGAAGCTACTTCTGAAGCCGTGCAGCTGCTCGTGGAAGAGGCGTACCGCGGCACTGTGCCCACCATCTCGGTCATCAGGCAGCTCGCCTCGAAAGGCGACTCTTTTCAGCCTTTCTTATTCTTCTATCTACGGGCGCTGTGGAACTCTAACGATCGTGGAGCGCAGACTTCTTTCGTCCTCCGGCACAGCAAATTCGACAGACAGGACAGCAATGAAGGGCATGCCATGGTAGAAGACCACGCGGATCTCGCGGTCCAGCTGTTTGCCGAGTATGATCGGGACCTTCTATTGACGTTTCTCAAGAGCAGTGAACTCTACAGCTACGACAAAGCAGCCGAGATCTGTAAAGAACGACACTACATCCCAGAACTTGTGCACGTCCTCTCAAAAACGGGCCAAACGGAGAAAGCTCTCTGGCTTATCATCGATGAGCTAGGTGATGTCAGTCAAGCCATTGCTTTCACCAAGCAGTATCCGGACCTCTGGGAGAATCTCCTGGAGTACAGCATGAACAAGCCTTCCTTCATCCGTGGATTGCTAGAAGAAGTTGGCGCCGCGGCTGCTTTCAATCCCATCGATGTCGTGCGAAGGATCCCTGAGGGTTTGCAAATCGAAGGTCTTAAGCAGGGTGTTCAGCATCTTGTCCGGGAATTTGAAATCCAGATGTCCATCTCGGGAGGCGTTGCGAAGGTTCTGAGGAGTGAGGTTGCCATGGGTATGGACACACTTCGTGCAGGCCGTAGGAAGGGTGTGCGTTTTGAAGTCGTCCATGAAAATTCGCGAGACGTCGACTTGGCTGTGCGAGATCCTCCGACAAAGCTTGAGGGACAGGAAGAGTTGCCTATGCCGTCAAAGCGGAGGCCAAGCAAGGTGGAGGCGAAGAAGGTGCAGCCGGGGCATTGTGTGGGCTGTGAGGAAGTATTCCATGAACAAGGTAAGGTCTCATCTGAACTCTCGGGATCATGGACGCGGCAAGCTAACACCTGTGCCAGAGAAAGAAACGCTCATCGGCTTCGCCTGCGGTCACGTCTATCACCTCTCCTGCCTCCTCAACGCCAACCCGGAAACCCAACTGGACAGCTCGAAGGAAGCGGAACAACTCGTCGAGCAATTGACTGTCGACGACAACGACCCCGGCGCAGGATATAGCGGAAGGAGTGTCGGGGGAAAGGTAGCGCACGCCCATATGATTCAGAACATCATCAAGGGTGGATGTCAGCATTGTGTGGTGCCGGAGGGCGCATGAGAGAGGGACTAGTACATTTAGCAACGGTGTAAAGGAGTTTCACTGCTGACTTTGAATGAACCGGGGGAGTGAGGCATGGCATAGCATATGTGCGGAAGTGGAGAAGAATCGAGATACCCGTTCGTGAACAGTGGCCGGCATGGTTGTGGCTAGCTCAATATATGAGATGTATATACTGCGCTTTTTTGAAATATTCTGCCCGGTCAGACTCACTGTCACCTTTCCAATGCTCGATCTACCTCCCGCTCCCTGTCACTGTACTCCTGGCAACGATGAAAGGCCTCTTTTCCCGGATGCACACTCTGCGAAAAGAGCTCTATAAGCAGCACGCGAAATGCCGGCGGTACTCCACAGACTGTATGCATCATACCTCGTCGTATTAATCAACATTATGCGTAGCATTCAAGTCCACCGTGCCATCGACAACTTGCTTGCTTGGGTTTGCATTGTTGATCTCACACGGTGAATTGTTCAGGTTCCGCGGATGATCTCGGGGAAGATTCGTAGCTAGTTGGATCATCGTATGTCCGTGATGAGATTGGAATTTGTAGAGGAATAGGGACGGACAGAGCGATTGGATTTCGCTCAGGTCGATCCAGATCGCGTCGTAGAAAAGGAACCGTATGTCAGTTTTTTCATTTCGTTAGTAGATCAGGTTTCGGAGGATGAGACGAGCCGGTCGGGCCATACACTGGAAGGAAGCTCGGTATGTGCTTCCATGGGCTGTGTTCCCATGTCTTTCTCCCCTTGTTTCAGGCCAAACAGTGCCGATGTAGAAGTAAGTATTCGGTCCTCGGACCCCTAACGACCCCTCCCGAAGGGCAGATAGACATCGCTTGTATTCTTCGGCTTGAGAAGATAAGTGTTAATATCCACAAGTGGAACATAATGCTACCCTCGCGAATGAAGGTAGCTCACAAAGTCTTGCGTGTTAGCAGAAGGGAGCCTTTGCGGACCGTTCGTGAAGACACGATATCAGTCATAGACATCGATGTCCGTCCAGATGGCTTCCGATGGGATATCTTCTGATCGACAGCGACGGAGCTTCGCGCAATGCTCCTGAACATCTGCGAGCCCTCAATAGGCCAGTGCGGCAGCCAGAACGGATTGCTTCATGGCAGATATGGGTTCGATGCTTGTCCAGCATGCTCGATGCTTAACCTGCGGACCTTTCTCCTGTCCATGCAAATGCAGAGCGCGGATTCAAAACTTAGCAGCGGCCTTCACATTGTATGACATGTACGCCTGAGTCGGACGGCACAGCTGACCATATATATATATATATATATATATTAATGCAAAGCATGTGATCTTTTCAGCACCGAGCGGCCAGGTTGGAATGGGAATGCTGTAGTATGGCATGCAAAAAGCGCATATACGAGCGGGATCTGCATGCTATCCATGTATCCCGTCGAATGATGTGCTGTGAAACCCCAAGAGACCAAGTCAGTCGTAAATGGATCCATGTTGTCGATGTGATGAGAGGAGAAAGAATATGCGGCTCCACTTGATGTCCCTCCCGAGTCACCTTCCTCCATGACTCGTGCAGTCCCCACCCACGCGTCGCTCTTGACTCAAACGGTCATTAGCGCTAAAACACTCCACGACTTGCGTCTGGACTTCACGCTCTCTCACACATCATCTCTCGACTCAAGCACACAGTATGCGGAATGCTCGACGGCCTCACCACCACACACTCCGTCTGAGATCTTTGATTCCGATACGCACGCCGCCGGTGGAAACACTGATCGTAAGGCATCTCGAGGGAAACAGAGACAGTCCCAGAATGCTTTGACATCGATATCGCGTGCGGCAGCAATCGGTTTGGAAAGTGTTGATGAGACGTTGGAAGCCCGAAGACATCGTCGCTGCGTAGTGCCACTCGCTGTCGCAGGTGTGTTGCCGCCAGACATAGAGGTCCACCTGGATCGAAGGCCGCAACCATCGCTCGATCTCTGAGCGGACTGTCATTCGATCTGCGATATGGCCAATTTTCTCTCAAACAAGCATTCCGGACGCTCGGCGCTGAAACAGGTCGACCTTGGCCGCAGTGCGGTGTCATCTGAACCCTATCCATCGACACCAAACCCAAAACACGAGGACAAACGTGGCTATGCCACTGCCCGTTACCACATCCTAGGCACCGGCATATTCGTCTAGCCACGAGCATTAAAATGCGGCCGTAGAAGCTGATCGGCAATTGCTGATGTCCGGCGCCGTAGGAAGTATCTCACATACCGAGTCGTCACGATTTTCGAACTCGGAAGCATGGAACTTTTGATGCCGCTGCAGGAACAACAAGAAGCGTCAAATCACATGCCGTGGCAGTGAAAGTCGGAGGAACATGCCAGATCCATGCCGGTGAACGTTTACAGGCAGAGTGTGGAGCTTCCCTGTATCTAACGTCAGACAATGACCTTGAAACTAGGTCTCTGCCCGGTTGGTGGCAATAATAGGTGCGAGTCGACAAGAACTCTCATATATAACTTGGCAATGCAGTAACCTTCACAGTGACTGCCAGTCGCGAGCACGAAAGTCAACCACGAGGCAATATGTCGGCAATTGCGAACCTTTTTACCAGCACCCTTGCAGGTATTGCCACGGCGCAATCGAATTCGCCGTTCCAACAGTGTGTCAAGAAGGCGCTGAGCCATGATGACAGTCTCTATTCCTTCCCGCAGGATATTCTCTACCAGGTGCAAGATGTGAAAATCTACAACCTCGACTATCCGGTCATTCCGGCCGCGGTCGTGTACCCGAAGACCACGCAGCAGACCTCTGATGTCGTGGTGTGCGCGCGCGAAGCAGGAATCCCAATCCAGGCGCGCAGTGGAGGGCATAGTTACTGCAACTATGGTTGGTATATATGCAGACTGGTGTGGCAAGTACGCACGCTGATACAGCCCCTCAATAGGTCGCGGTGGAGAGAACGGCTACTTGAGCGTAGACATGAAGAATAGAAAAGAGTTTACATACAATCATCAAGATCACACGATCACTTTCGGGCCAGGCAATAGGCTTCAAGATCTTACAAACAAGATGAAGCCATTCGGTAGGACTATGGCATATGGGCCTTCTGGACACATTGGTTCCGGCGGACATATGACGATCGGGGGTATCGGCGTATTGGGAAGACAGCTGGGACTCGGAGTAGACCAGGTAGTGGAGGCGGAATGCGTCCTTAGCAACGGCACGGTTGTCATGACTTCTGCAACCTCAAGCTCCGATCTCTTCTGGGCCATTCGCGGTGCTGGCTTCTCCTTCGCCATCGTCACTCGATTCACGATGCGGACAGCACCGGCGCCAGGAGACATTGTCCAGTTCAGCTACAACATCACGACAGGCAACGCGAAAGCCTTGGCGAGCACCTTCAGAGCATGGCAAGACTTCGTCGCTCAACCACACTTGACCCGCCGCTTTGGCTGCACCCTTTCCCTCTTCGACAAAACCCTCGTCTTTGGCGGAACATATTTCGGCCCTCGCGGAGACTTCAATCAGCTCAACCTCCGACGCGTCCTGCCCGGTGGAGATTCCAAAGGTCTCAACGTCCAGAGCTCCGTCGCCACGAAAGCCTTCAAAGATGTAGAATCCTTCGCTCTGGACGCGTTCGGTGGTATCCCTGCGCATTTCTACGCCAAGTCCCTGAAGACGACAAATCGCACGCTTCTCTCGGAGCGTGCTATCGATGCCATGTTCAATTATATCGAGACGGCTGATAAAGGGCCCGTACCTTGGTTCATCACCTGGGATCTCGAAGGTGGTGCGATCGCGGACGTGCCGCAGACCTCTACCGCCTACTGGAACCGAGATGCGGTGTACTTCATGCAGAGCTACGTGATCAGTCCGGTCGGTAAGACGCCCGATACTTCGAAGCGCTTCCTCTCCGGATTGAACGCCGTGGTCCAGCGTGAGACCGGAATAGATGATTCGGCGTATCCCGGGTATGTGGACAATCAGCTGCAGCATCCGCAAAAGGCATATTGGGGAGGTAATCTGGAGAGATTGGAGAGGGTGAAGGCCATGTATGATCCGGAGAATGTCATTCGCAATCCGCAGAGCGTCAGGCCTGCTAGGGGCGCGTGAGGATAAGATCTGATTGATCCTGACTCTCATCGGCACGCGGTCTTGTTCATATTGGCGCGTGGATAGTTAGTACAGTAGTGTCCGTTAGCCTCGCTGTGATGGCTCCATCTTCAGTGGATTGACCCTTGTATACAATGAACTTCTTGTCTCGGTCTGCAGGTCTTGCGTGATGAGCACAGTGCCGCGAAGATCGTGTTCGAGCCGATGATCGATGGAATTGAACATCTCAACATCTTTGGGGCCCTGCAGATGGATTTCTTGGCAGTTCAAGAGCTCTGCATGGAGGTAATTCGCGAGTGAGATTACTTTGCGCGCAGATTCGCTTCGCATTCGTACGTATATACGTCGGCCAGCATCGGTGCATCGCAACGCGGAATTCCAGTCTTCATGAAATCTGCAGACCTGTGATAGCATAGCGGTGTCCCCATTCTCGAAGCTCGTATCATCGGCAGGGCGAAGTCTGCTGCCTACAGAATACGAGCAACGAGAGGAAATCGAGTAGTGTCCAAATCACTGTGGCTCGCTTCTTATCGCTCCTCTCGGCCGTACGGGTGATCGAAAGACCTGCGAGCCTCGGGTCTCGCGACGAACACGCTCTTATGTACTAGCTTATTCATGCACAAAAAGCACGAACCGGGGCATATCGCGAATCGCACCACCACCATCATCATGCGACGTCTCACACTTGCACACGTTCCCCCCCCCCCCATCAATTAGAACAAAACCTCTAAACCGCCCCGTCTGAGCAAGTTTTTAGCCTCCAAAACGAGGGACAAGGCGTGCGAGGGGAGGGAGCAAAGACAGGCAGGCAGGCAGGCAGGCAGGCAAACGACTGGACGGTTCGGAGATTGATCGTATCCGGCGACCGAACAGCACTTCTTAGTCGGGCGGGACTTATTTTCCGCTAGGGATCTTTGCTACCTGGTCTAGTTGAGATGATTTCCCCATCGCTGTATGAGTTCATCTACGAGGCGAAGGGGTACTTGAAACAAGAATCCGGAGAGAATCTGGCTCCGGCGAGTCCCTCGGTGAGATTGGTTGTGTGTGTGTGTGTGTGTGTGTGTGTTCTCTAATCCTGCCCCAAATCGTTGCGTTGCCTAGCAGGGAGCAACCAGGGTGGGCATCCAGGATGACACGTGGGAGGTCTTACGCGGAGCCTAGCACAGCTAGTAGTTCCAGAGAATGTTAGAGGGAAGTGCCTGCCGGGGTGGGTAGTCTGCAGCGCAAGTGGAAAGTAGTACGCAGCAGCGCAAGTGGAAGTTGTGTCGTCCGAATGTCCAGATCACATGAGGTGTCGTCGTTGTTCGAATCCTCCCCGGCCGAATCGCGAGAATTATCAACGCGGAGGGGGAGTTATCGACGGACGGATACCGATACGCCAAGATTTCAGCACCCCTCTTGCGATGAAGATATACGACGGGGACTCCCGCTCTCGCTCCGCTTCCACACTTCCACTCCGATCATCCAAACAGCACCTGATAACGGAAAGAAATCCTCCGCGGACACCGTCCCGCGATATCTTCCAATCACCAATCTTTCTTCTCACCAACACCAGCCGCTCCGCGTACCGAAAGCCAGCTTCCCTTGCGCTTCACCTGTGGCCTCTCAAGCCACAGCGCGAAGAAATCGCCCAATCGATCGCCAACCAGGATCTGTGCCGCACGCCACGGAACGGGCTGCTCGATCAGGCTTAACGGGGCCCCAAGATTCGGCACATCGTGTTGATGAATACATAGTAGTGTCGACAGACGGGCAGGGAACACCGCACACACCGCCGCGGGAATCTCAAAAGTGTTGTCACCACACGTATGATGAATTGAGTTGCTGTGCCGCCTCTCGACCGCGCTACTATCCACAATCGGTGGACGGATACAGACGAGGAAATCTTCGAAGCACTCAATCATTACCAATGCGGGAAGAAGCGAAACCGAATTCTCGACGTTTTGCAAGTTCCGACTCCCCGAACCGACATCGCCAACCACACAACTGCCGTTCCGCTCTGCGTTCCTGCAAGGCCGAAACCTTCAACGTCATCCGACGACCTCGGTGTTCGAAACACAAGTTGTGCACTTTTATGCACACCATCTCGAACTCCGCGATCAGGAAATTCACATGGCCGCCTCGACTTCTTTCCAAGACTGTAGTTGTACGAGATGGAGATGGACAGATGTGATGTGCCATACCCCGCGGCGGTTGTGCGACTTGCGCGCCCGTACATGCCAATGCTCCTCTCTGAAGCGGTTGACAGTCGGCGTGACAAGCAAGAAAGTTCCAACCATTGCACGCCATGCTGCATTCTCGTCCGCGGAGTGTGAGCAGTAGGATGTATCTTGCTTGCGACGTCATCGTCTACCTCGCAGCGCTAATGCATAGAAGCTCGCTTTCTGAAGACCGATCTCGCTGACAAAGAGCAGAGACGGCTGTTAGTCACGGCGACCATTCTTCACCAAGCACAACACGCCGAGTAGAAAGATTTTTTCTTCTTACTAGCGCTCGCGCATGCCGCGGAAGCGGCTCGGACGTAGCACATTAGCTCGAAGAGCCTGCCTGTCTGCCTGCCTGTGAATGCAAAGACTAGCAAGAGGCTTCTGTGAGCTGGAATCCAAAACAGACCTTGCGTTGCGTACGTGCGTACTTGAGGATCCTTCCACAATGCTCCTCCACGTGGCTGGCGTCTCGCTTCCTGCCGAAGAGCGAAGTCTAAGACTCGGATTGACAAAGTGCCCGGCTCCGCGAGTCAACGCTAGGTACTGACCGATTGACAGCTCGGGCGAAGAGGGCCGGAGCAGGCAAGTCGACATGGCTCGACCTCAACAGCATTCGCACGTGCATACGCATCAAAGGTGCTAGTACTTGAGTACCTCAATGACTACTGGGTTGTTGTCCGACGTCGGCTCGTGAAATTGGCTTCCACGTCGCTTTGGCAAGATTAGTGTCGAAAGAGGCCAGCTGCGAGAGCGCTTGCTCGCGAGATAGGTCGGGTTCTATTGCGGTATGTCAGTTTTGAAGATACGGCAAGAGTCCTAAAAGATCATGCAGAGTTGCAAGAACGATTTCCTTCACGCGAGGACCGCACAGTGCTGATTGATTGCGTGCATTGATGATCGTCGCGATCGGCTTCCCTGAATCACACAAGTCGACGGTCGGGTAATCAGAACGTGGCATGCCGAGCTGTTGAGACAGCATTGATTGCTAATGCTTGCTAAACAAGAGAGCCAAGCCCAAGCTCGTCTCGCCAAAGCGATCATCAAAGGTGGGAAGGAGATGACTACTCAACCCAAGCCCGGTAGATCGTGCGACTACCCCAAGTTCGGCCCTTCTTGAGCACTACCTGCTGGCGCCATTCTTCGTTGTTGATCGCATTCACATAGCGCGAGCATTCCACGCACATGCCACCTCGGCGTCCTCGCGCGGGCATGCCGTCCATCTCGGGGACGTTGAGAAAGCGACCCGCATAGAATTGAAACGCCGGTTCGGTGCTCAGGGCTTCGAAATGGATTTTTGTGTTGGGATGGTAGAGCTCGATGAATTTCCTAAGAGGTTCTTTGCGACTGTCGAGAGGGATGCTGGCGGGATGCGGGTTGACGATGAAGCAGTGATCCGGGTTGGGCTCGGTGGGACCCAGGGTGAACTCCTCGTTTGCAGGAATACCAGGGAAGGGAAGAATCTCGCCCGTGGGAATGTCGTGGTCGTCCGTGACCAGGTGAAGATTCGACGGCAGTTTGGCTCTCGTTCCCTCGATGGTCGGACCTCCTGAGATGTTGAAGTAGCTGTTTCAGAAAGCTGGTCAGACTACTCCGTACTAGCCCTGGCTTGTATTTCTGGACTGCGGACCAGGGGAGTTAAAAGTAGGGGAGTAGGGGCAAGGTCAGTACCTACCTGTGGTTCGTCAAGCTGACAGCCGTCTCCTCGACCTCATCGCCGACCAGCTCGACCTCGTATTCAATTTCGAGACACGTCTTATCCTTGCCGTCGTGCTCTTCCACCGACGCCGTATACCACAGCCGCATCTCGACCGTACCCGGGAAACCTTCTTCGCCATCCTTGCTGAGGTACTTGAATAGCACAGCTTCTCTGCCGTCACGATTCACCGGCCTCGGGCCCTCGAAGTCTTGCTTCCCCCAGCCTTGTGCGCCGCCATGCAGCAGGTTGGGCCCATCGTTCGCTTTCAATTCGTAGCTCCTGCCATTCAATCTGTTGATCTTCGCGCCCGAGATTCGGTTCGCGTATCGCCCAATGTTCTCGCCAAAGAAGGGACTGCTCTTGCTCTTATATGACTCTGCAGATGGAAAGCCCAGCACAATGTTCTGGCCGCCGACTCTGAATTCCTGGATAATGCCGCCTTGCGGGAGGAAAGTGAAGGCGTCCGAGCACTGGGAGTCGGACATGGCGGTGTGCGATGCGTGAGGCGAGTGAGGTTACTGCTAACAAGTCGGTGAGCCTTGCCGCGTCTGGCGAGACAATGGGAATGATTGGAAGATCTGGCAGTAAGTGTTTTGTTGTCGTGTCGAACACGTCGTCAGAGGTGGAGCCGGTGCCTTGGGAGAAGCTCGAAGAGAGGGGCCATTCTTGCCTCAGGACAACAACCTAGTAGTGGCATAGCACCACCTACGACGCAAAGGGTTGTGGAAGTCGCAGGAGGGTATACATTCACAAAGACGTGCGTTGTTCCTCGTCATCGTATTGCTCGTGTCTGGGGCGTCTCGATGACTGTGGACCATTAAACTTGAGCCCTTGGACGAGCAGAAACAAGTTGTTGTTGGCTCGCAAGGCGCTTGGACCACACACCTATATCTGATGGCAACTTCACGTCCTTCGATTCCCTGTTTCATCGGATTGCAGAGTACCACACACGTCGGACGTTGAAACCGGGCGTCAGAGGTCTGCTCATATCAGGTCCTTGAGCTAACATATTCCTCGAAAGCCTTTCGCGTGTCTCGCATCTCAGCGCGCAAGCGGGCATGATGGAACTTTCCGATGCTGCGGGCCTGACGAAACCAACGGCCAAACAGAGACCGTCAGGTTGGTATCATCTGAACCACGAATTGCCGAAATGGGAACGGAAAGAACCTGAAAGACGCTGAAACTGGGTCTCATCAGGAATGGTAATCAACGCTCTCAAATGTATTCGAGTGGAATCATTTCCATTTGAAGCTACGCAAAACGACTGGCTATCCAGTTTGCCTTTTCGGCTGGTATTCCCTTTCCCAATTCTATAGGCTCCGCGGACGCCAGGGCATTTCAAGACCAAAGTTTCCATTCCATCTCGCTCAGAACGCTTTTGCACGAGAAGGAAAACACCATATTAACAATACGTAATGCAATCGTCCATACATTGCAGACACAAAAAGCCAAGTGCTGGGGCCAAGAAAGCTCGGAGATAGCACTCCGCGGGCCCCGCTCCGGGGCGTGCATCAGTGATCGCTGATCAGTCGCTTAGACGCCTTGGAGGTCTTTCTTTACGAATGGACCTGAATGTATTGATTGAAATCAACTTCCATTAGGTTGGCTGGGTCCATCGCCAGACCCGCCATGTTGGTGTCTTGCATTCTTGACATGCCTGGGAAGGCGTGTTGAAGCTGTTGTGGGTACGAAGTCATGCCAGCGGCCAGATTCATGTCGTACTTCATGTCGAAGGAGGCGTCCCATTGGTTGAATGAAGTCATGTCTCCCATATTTCCCAGGCCTTGGTCGAGGTCGGGAGATTGCACTGCGTACTTGGAGTTCATGAGTAGCTCCGCGTTTCTGGACTCAGGGTAGGCCCACTCGGCTTGATAGAACTGGGGGTCGTTGGTGAGGGGAGAGCTCTGTTGCAGTGGTGATGACTGCGGTTGTGGAAAGGATGGTCTTTGTCGTGGGGCGGGTATCGGGCTGCCTTGAGATGCTGGAGGTGATGGCGGGGCGCTGAAGTTGAAGTTGAAGTTGTTGGGGAAAGTTGGGGGTTTCGACAACGCAGGCGTGCTGCGAGATGCAGATCGACCATGGCCTTGCTGGCTGTGATCCGAGTCGGAGCTGAAGGAGCCTCGTCGTTGAGCGAATCCGGCACCATCCGCAATGAGTCGTGATTGGAGTTTCTCGCAGTCGTCTTCGAACGTCTCCATCTCTCCACTGCCATCCTGCTTGGTCTCGAGTAAGCCCAAGGCGGCGAGAATGTCGTGCGTGAGAGGATAGCCATTGGTCTCTGAAAGCTTCTCGCCGTCCCATGCACCGGCCTGGTGTAATCTCTTGTAGCACTCTTGGAGACCCGACACAAGCTGGCCTTGTTGTTGCTCGAGCATCTCTACGTAGCCTTTGGGATACACCTTGTCGTGCGACTTCTTGCGTTCGCTGAGCAGCGTTAGCAGGGGGATCACGAAGGGAAGGGACGATTGAGCAGCATACCCAAACACGCAAATGGCATTGTCTGCCTTGCAACGTGAACACGGGCTAGAGCCATCGCACTTGCTCTTCTTCAGGCGACATCGGTCACAGGCCTTGCAGACCCGTTTCCGAATGCCGTCCGAGGTCGAGTCTTGCGAAGCAGTGCGTTGAGGTTGGGTCATCTTGGTGACAGGCGAATGGGAGGAAGATGGGGTCAAGGTGTGTGAGTGGTAGGAGACGGCGTTGTTGAGACACTGGAGCTGGCCGCGGTGCGACATTGGAAGAGAGGTAATCGGGGATAGATGTATATAGGGCCGAGGAGGTGGTAGATGAGGACTTATTGCATCAGCAAGCCGGAGCGGTCGACGGTTGGAGTGGATAGCCGAGCGTAGTAGAAGTAGTGATGGAGGCGGCGCGGAGCCGGAGCGGGAGCGGACTAGATCAAGTCCGAGGAAGTATGGATGGGTGGTTAATCGGTTGGCACAGCACACGTGCGTATCGTACGTAGGATGACTGATGACTGATGATGATGATGATGATGATGATGATGATGATGATGATGATGATGGTGGTGAGGATGATGAGCAGGATGGTATGGATTGTTGGGGTGGACGGTGGACGGAGGACGGGTAGAGAGTGGCCAGGTGGGCGATGGTGATGATATAGTGGTGCTGTGGTGTGCTGTGCTGGGTGCCTGCGAGGGTTTGGGATTTGGGGGAGGGCGATCAGAGTGCAGACCCTCGCTGGTAATGTGCTGATGGGAGATGCTGGCAGGCGAGCGTGGACGCCCAGCATTTGTGCAGACGCTTAGCAGCACGGAAGCAACCGTACAGTAGTAATGCGCGCAGGGGAGCGTCGCGACTCGCAAAGGCCGTCGCAGGTCGCAGGTCGCAGGTCGCGGGTCGCGGACATGGGATTCTGGCGCGGTGCAGGCATGGCATTTCGCACGTTGCAGGCGTGTGAGGGCCATCCCAAGCGGTGCAGACTTAGGTGCATGGATACATGTACGGCGGTGCGTGGGCATGGGCATGGGCATGCATGACGGCGACGGGGACGCAACTTTCACGAGCGAGCGAGCGAGCGTGCCCAGTGTGCCCAGTGTGCCCACTGGGGTGTATACCGGTAGGTGCCGACGCCAACTTCGGTGAGTGCATCCGTGCACCGCACCAGGATGGATGCGTCCGCCACGCCACGCCACGCCCTGCACCTGCACCGCTAGCCTGGAACTCTATTCTGCTAGCCTGTCGCACGGCCGTGAAGCTTGGCCTCGCTCGCATCGCATTTTCGATTCCTGCTGGCTGCTGGCTGCTGCCCTGGTGCTGTGCTGTGCTTGGCGTTGGCCGCCCTCTCTGGGCTGCACTTGCCTGGCTGCACTTGCCTGGCTGCACTTGCTGACCAAGGCGCAGCAGCGGCCCACATCATGCCCCAGCAGAAGCAGTGCAAGCCGAGCCGAGCGACTGCCTCAAGCGGCCTCTCCCACCCAAACCCACCACAGCACCTGCCCTGCCTGCCTCGCGCCTTCCCGTCCCCCGCAGCTCGGATCCTGAAATGTGCGATCCGGCCGAGAGTGTGCGCTTTCGATATCCCCTCCCGATATCGTACGGTACGGTACGGTACACTGTAATCCGTCGTGTAATGACACGCCCCTCCTTTCCCCGGATGACTCATGCCCTGACCCGACGCAGAGTTCTATACGAGCGCACCACACAGCACCGCATCCATCTACCCACAGTACCACTCCATCCCATCCCTCCGCCCACACACAGACACAGACAGCACCGCGACGACTCGACGACTCCCATCCTGTCCACGACGACTCGTTCGTTGCCTCTGCGCGCGCGTCGGCGTCTGTCCGCTGCCCACACCAGACCGGCTCTCGATATCCAAACCTGGGCATCTTGTCCGCGCGCTCGGCGACATTCTAGCTCAGTCGCGCCCTTCGTGTTGCCTGTCCTGTACCTGTACTAACCCAGGACGCCCACGGCGCCTGCGTGGTGTTGGCACGACTCTTATTATTGTTTCATAACAACGCTCTGTTCACTGCGCCTTCCTCACGCCATCACTATCTTGGTCCTTCGGTCTCGCTCAAGGCTGCACAGACGGGAGCGGACGTGCTCACATGCCTGCGGAACTTTCCCTAAACCCAACTTCGCTACTAAAATCGGCTTCATTACGACACGGCCCTGGCCGCTCATCTCCCATGTGTGACGCTTTCTGCTCTTCGGACCTCCCCACTGCTCTCTGCCCACGGAAACACACCAATTGCCGGCACCGCACTGGTCGAGAATCTCATCACACAATGCTTCCAGCTTTCCGGCTACATTCGCACGATGCGCGAGCCTCGTAGATGGCTTCATTGTACGCTCGCCAGGCACCAAGTCAAGGGCCTGATGGTTAGCCTGGACACGCATCCTACCGAAGGACCCTGTAGGAACTACACGCCCTGTCACAGCCGCTTGCAATCGTTTCACGCCGCTCCCCATCCTGTCCTCTATCCAGAAGCTACTGGTCTAGCTTGCCACGGCACAGCAAGAGGATGCGCTTGTCCTCCTGTCGGTCCATCACTCCAGGTCTGCCACGTGCTGATGCCTGACAAAACGGGATATGCGTTGAACCTTGAGAGCAGTCAGCGCACCGCTTGTTGACTCATCTGCCTGATCTGAGCTTCCTTCTTCCTCGTACCCCGTCATCAAGCAGCAGAGTTTCGCCCGCATGCCTGTCAACATCTGCGCCTGTTTGAGCCTTTCTGTTTATCACGAAGGGACATGCCGGGCGGGCGCGCCTCAACGACAACTCTGACGACTTCTCGAACCGTTTGAAACACGTCAATTTCCTTCCATCACCACGCTCACTGTACGCATCAGCTGCAGGAGCATGGCATTGATCAATTGACGCCATGCCAGCTGAAGATCATTGTTACTAAGATTGTTCACTAGGCATGGATCCGCGTTACCGCCACTTTCTCCCCATCGGAGTCCTTTTCACTCCGTGTCCGGAAAGAGACTCGACGATTTGATGCGACATGCTGTCGATCGAGCATTCGGTTTTATCCGATGCTTTGACTGTATGTGCAAGGCGGGAAACGCCTCAACTGGTCGCTCCATGCATGAGCCTTCAGTTGCTGTGGACGAACAAACAGCATACGCACCTCTTCGGCGGGTCGTCCCACTATTGACCAACCTGGTGCTTTGTGTCCTGTTCCATTGCAATCTTGTCAAAAAGCATCGCCGACAGTTCTTTGAAGCCCACCTGGATTTCAAGCTCGAAATATTTTATATTCCAAACCGACAAAATGCAATGTGCGCGATCTCTATGGACAAGTCCGCCGAAAGCGAGGCCATAGACGGCGCTCTCAAGGACGAGGGTCGTTTAGCTACCGCAGACACATATGCCTCTATCGTCGTCGCAGTCTTGCGTTCTTCTACTTCGGGACCCGTACGGAGGATGAGGCATCAAGTCGACAATATTGTCTGTTGCGTCACTGGATTGGACTTCGCGAAACGAAGTCAAAGTGTCTCTCACTTCAAGGTTCTTTCCCAAAGGTCATTGGTCTCAGTCAACTCAACTAAGATCACTCTCCAGGTTCTGTGGCGTCTCCGAAAACTTAGCTGGCGACATCCCTTTTAGCGAAAGAGTCATAGTGTCAACCCAATCTACACATGGGGCCGTACAGCCAGGCGGGCATCCGAAAATAGTGACGTGCTGCTTGCGTTCTTCAGCACACAGTAATAACAATTGGGCATCGACCTCAGCTCTCTCACAGACATGACACGGACAGCTTCGTGTTGCCATATGTTGAACACACTTATTAAGGCGCGTGTGGATCATCGTCTTGTTTCATCTCTTTACGGCACTGCAAGCTTGACATATGGCGACCACGTGCAGAAAGGATCCGAGCGACGTTCTGTCAGGCTTCGGAGCCGGGAAGCCTCTGCTCCTCATCCCTGCGCTCTCAAGTTTAGAAAGGGATTCCTTGCTATGCAATGCGGAGAGCAAGCCTCCGGCGTCATTTTCAATCGGGACAACCTCTAGCATGCTGAGGACAGCACCCGGCCTTGTTGTGGTAGTAGGCGCCCGCGATCGCTGCTTTCTGTGCTTTCTCCTGTCCCGTTTCGGCTGTCTGCCAGCCAAATTACTTACCTTAATACGTAGGGCGCCTTCCGAGGGGTAATTGTTTTTGACCCGGATACTGCGACCTCCTTCCGTCGGCATGAACCGAGCTGGTCGCACGTGTCAGACATGGTACAGCTTCGAAAAGCCGTCTGTGGTCCACTCCTTCGAGCCGTCTTCATTGGTTGAGACTGTGACAACGCCGCTGCATGAACAGCTGTCCGAGACTCCTCAACTTGCTCTGCGTATCGATGCCTAGAAATTTGCAACAGAAACCAACTTCTCCCACGAATACCATCCAACAGAGCCATACCGATGGACTCAACCGCTGCAAATCCGCTCGGAAAGCTGTCACGCGATGCTGTACATGATCTTCCAATCTGCTTCCTTGACAATGTCAGCAGCAGGTAACAAGTCCGAAATTACCACCTATCCCGGACCAACAAAGCTGAGATCAATTGACAGGGCTGGTGCTGGAGCCTGCCCCCAAGACCACGGTGATCCCAGCATCAACCCCACGCCAGCCACTTGTCATCCATTCTGGCATCGACGGATTGCGTAACAAAGGCATGACGCAAAAAGCCACTCGTGTTAATAATAGCCATCGACAATGTGTCAGGTGAGAGGACGAAGTAAAAAAATCCAGGCCGGCGGCAGCGCTTTGTAGGGCGAAATTGGGCTGAACGCTTCGACCAGTTGTTGAAAGTCAATGAGAAGAGAAGAGCGAGCGAGCGAGGTTGTTTCACGCACCGCCTGGTTCTTGGCGCGTAGAAGTTCGAAGTTCCAAGATCTGTTTACCATCTGGGCTTTTCACGGTCTGGAACTCTATCCTGACCAGCAATTCATTGCCCCACCTTGAATACCC
This sequence comes from Lecanosticta acicola, assembly GCA_963674455.1. Lineage (NCBI taxonomy): Eukaryota > Fungi > Ascomycota > Dothideomycetes > Mycosphaerellales > Mycosphaerellaceae > Lecanosticta > Lecanosticta acicola. The sequence continues at coordinate 249,427 of CAVMBE010000017.1, read as the reverse complement.
AGGCAATATGCGACTTGACTCTTGCTGCGGTGAAGGCGCGGTATGATCGTTCGCCGAGCGACTGACCGACGACGTCAACCGGCGACGTTGAAACCTCCTGCCAAAGCTACGGCGACGGTGTGGTGGGCAACGTGTTCGTGGAACTGAGGTCAACACGCAAGACATCGTCGATCGATACTTTTGCGATTGCCGCTTTTGTTCACAGCAACTCTGCAGAGCAGAATTACCGTGTTGGGCCAGCCGCGCTATGAAACACATCCATCGCATATTGCATCCATAGACTGGGATTCGATATGCGATCTTCGAGCTCACCAGTCACGGTCTTTGGCATGACCATACACTCACGCAGGACTTCCATCCGAGTCCTGTCTGCTTCGAGTACGGAACGTCGATAATCCTTCGTTGCTCTACATACCCGGAAACCCGAAAACTCCGGAGAAGATACTGGACTTTCCATCCCGTGCAGACCTTGAGAGCCCGATGGTCTGGTAGCGCAAACCAACGTCACGCAAGCCAGAGCCCGTAGGAAAGCAAGATCAGGCGAAGGGTCCCATGTCTGTTTTGCTTCTCCTCGACCTCTGCGCTTCTCCGTGGGTTTGTGACTTTAAACAGGGCGGAGAGTTACCAATAGGAGGAGCACCACCACCACCAGAAGAGCAACGACATCTCCGTGTCGTATTAACTAACGCACGTAGCTGCGGTGGGGAGAGTCTATCTAGCGGCCGCAGCGACCTTTGCCAAGCCGGCGTCGTTTCTTTTCCCCAACCGCCGAGTGCGCGAAGGCTACCGCTAGCATGGGAAAGTGCATCACATGCCAGGAACAGGGGATATGATATGTTACAGGGGCAAGGTGCTGCTCCTGGAGGATGCCGAGGCTCTCTTGTGATGATCTCGTTGTGCTTCTCCTCATGCGGCATGCGGCATGCGGACATGGGCACAATAATATCCAACCTGCACCGCTGGGGGACAAGCAGATGCGTCGGATACGAGCGATCACTTTACCACGGTACGGGAGACGGAGGACTGCGCAATTCGCAAAGGTCCAACGGCGCCGCTTGGCTTCTCGCATTCAGAACCTACCGCCTACCGGAGCTCTTCATAAAGTTCATGCATAGCTTCTTGACGTCCTCTATCTGCTATCGGCAGCAAGACAGCCAAGAACAGGGCGTGGGCGGATGCCAAATAACGCCGAGAAGCCGCGCCTCAGAGATCTTGGTCTTTCTCTCGGCGATGATGCTTGTGCCGACCTCTATCTATTCAAGTCGAAGATATCAGGCGCCAAGTCGTAATTTTACTGTCCATTCTCCCCGGTTCGTACGCCGAGAAGAGGACCTTTTTGGACCACTACGGTGGTCTGATATTTTCGCTTTCTCTTTTCTCTTCTCTTCTTTCGCTTGGCTGTGGTAGATACGACGAAGAAGCCAAGACCTTTCCGCTTGCCCAGCATACGGGTAAACGAGAAGGAACCTTTGGTGCGTCTTCAGCACGAGGGAACTAAAAGTCTTGGATGTTTTCCCTGTTGGATCTCGGTTTACGAATCTTTTGATGTTTTGAATTTCTTGGCGGCAGAAGAAGAAAGAGGAGTGTTGGTCCCTTTTTTTTTTTTTTTTTTTTTTTTTTTGGAGGCAACACCCCCCCCCCCTGGTGGAGAATACTCTGCTTTGCTTCTCCTTGACCGTGATGTGGCTTGGCGGTTTTGTTGCTTGACCTTGTAGATGCGGTTACTAACAGCAGCAAAGGTTTGCGAGGAGAGGTGAGATGTGTAGGGCGTGGGCGGGCGGGAAGAGGGTGGCCACGTCCTTGCCTGATTGGAAAGATTTGCGCGAAGTGGAAGTAAGATGGAGCTCGCTGACTGGTCTGTGAAGTCGTATGGAGAAACAACGTCGTTCAGAATTCCATCCCATGTCGAAGCTAAACGATGAGTCTGGAGCTCATGTTGGGGTTGCTATCGAACGGGAGCCCAGGACCTGCAAGTGTTCAGCGGCAAACTCGTGGAAACTTGACACAGATATCGACTGTTTCTGTGAGAAGGCATGTCTGTACATTTCCATTTTTGATCACCTGTCAACTTACACCTGCGGCTCAGTACTGTACACCTTTTGTCAACCATCTCCAAGTCTTTCCATACACAAAAAGCGACGCCGAGCACCACTCTGCCTATCTTGGTACAGAGGCCCTTTCGCCTGTGCAACTTCGCACTAGCGATCAAACACCGGCATCCTCAGGCTTGACATCGAGGTTCCAATCGATCTTTCCTTCCTCACCGTACCGCAACTCCAGCCACTCGTTGGTCTTTTTGAAATGCCCACAGTCCAGAAAGCCTCTGTGCGCACTGAGAGGACTCGGATGAACGCTCTTGAGAACCAGATGCTTGGTACCATTGACAGCCTTGCATCGCTGTTGGGCGGGATTGCCCCAGGCGAGGAACACCACTCCGTTGGTCCTCTTCTGCGCCACGGTATCGATGACTTTCTGCGTCAATTTCTCCCAGCCTTTGCCGGAATGGGAGTTCGCTTCGTGCGCTCGGACTGTAAGACATGTATTGAGCATCAGCACGCCACGGTCTGCCCAGGGCGTCAGCAGTCCACATCCCATCGGCGGCTCTTTGAATTCTGGATAGTCTTTCTTCAGCGCAATGTACATGTTCTTCAACGAAGGCGGTGCCTTTTGAGGTGGTCGGACAGAGAAACACAAGCCATGAGCTTGGTTGATGTTGTGGTATGGGTCTTGACCGAGGATGACGGCTTTCACGGAGGGCAGCGGGGTGTGTCGTGACCTGCAGTACAAAAACGAATCAGCCACAAATGCTCATATATATCTACGTGTGTTGTGCAATTTCAGGTCGTGTTACCAGCTGTAGACGTCTTCGCTTGGCGGGAAGACTTTCTTTCCGCTTTCCACTTCTTTCTTGAGGTATCGCTTGAGTTCAAGGAAGGAAGGGGAAGTGATTTCGTCTTTGAGCACTGCGAGCCAGCTCTCGTGCAATGTTTCGATTTCGAGCTTGAGAAGCTGCTTCTGCTCATCGGAGAGCTTTGCAATCCAAGCCGCTTTGTCGAATTTGGGCTGGACCGTGGCCGGAGCGGTAGGGGATGAAGTTGGTTGAGATGGATTGGTAGACGAGGATGGAGGATTGGGTTTCGGCTGGCCGAAGAAGGACGTGATGGAGCCATTGGCCTTGGGCTTCTTGACGGCGTCTACTGCCACATCGGCCGCTTTGCGCTTGAGCGACATCTTGGTTGGTCGGTTGGTCGGTTGGTTGGTTTGGGGAATGTTTGATGTTGACCACGTCGACGCGTTTCCCATGACGCTGGACGCGTAGAGTGTCTGACTCGGATTCGGATGTCATCGGCCCGAGCGGAAAGTCTAGAATAGAGGTCCACTGTGTAACTTTCGCTCGACCTCACTTCGACTTGATTCCTGTCATCACCTCAGGACACGTTTGACGTTGGCCATTGAATACGATGGAAATGATAGTACAGCGGGGTACAAGTTGTCTTCGAAGGCTCAGGCGCTGGATGATATGTTCTCTTCTGAAAGGTATCTTGTTGGAAACGCTTGCGATGCCGACGGACGGCATTAGAGTGATTGCATGCAACGCTCATGCTGCAATGGCTCTTCTGGGCGGACAGAGCACTCGACATATTGAGCGGATACAGCCAGCCGACGGTGGTCGCACGAGCCCGGTTGATCCCCCCGAAGTGGCCATTTGCCCGATTCCTGCTCTCGGCGGTCGTGAAAAGAAGGAGTCAGCCAGGACTGGATCTGTGGCGCCGACGAGCTTCGCGAACTTCTAGGCATCACGAAAGACGACTTCACTGGACAGACGTCGCGGGAGATTGCTTTTGTGTACTCTGTGCGCCGTGCACGGGCACGAACACAGACTAAAGCTGCAAGTGAGGGCAACATTGGGCTCTCGCCGTTGCAGAGAGCTGCAATCCTGGAGGAGATATCCATTTGCTCCAATTTGCCAGAGTTTCGAAAATGGGTTCAAAGATTCAGCTTTCGAATAAGCTGTCTCGAGCGATCTATTGCAGCATAATCAATCAAGTCATCTGGCTGAGGCGAGAAAGCCCGGAATGCTAAACGAGAGCTGATCGAAATCGAGAAGGGATGTTAAGAGGATAAGCCAGAGCAGGAGTCCTTAAACCGAAGGGCATTGAGACAAGCCTAAGCGTAGATCTTTCACATGCTACTGCCTGCATTGACGACGCTTATGTCGTCGCCTTGCCCGTGCGTCTCGTGCTTCTTCTCCGCGATATAGCAAGAGATCTCAGTTCGTCACCAACCACGGCTCGTCTTCACGAAACCATTAACATACTTCCGCATCATTGCGTCCGCATCGAGTGTTCTCCTCTCACATCAGCACAGTCTCTCAACACACCACTCGAACTCTCGCAATGGCGACAGCACAATTTCTAAGTCTGTGAGCTGCAGTTAAAGATCTTCTCAACCCTGCCAGAAAAGCTCACCATCTATCCTAAATCTGGATACGTGCGCGGCAACATTCTGCAATAGCGTGCCTTGCTTGACAATCACTGACTCCATATATACAGCAAAGCACATCCAGAGTAACCCCCCGCGTATGCAAGCACTTCCGTAACTTCATCGATGAACGCTCGAATGTCGAATTGCTCATCAGTACGGCCAAGCGCTGCAGCATTGCGCGTCTCTAAGGTTCCATCGACTGTGCTCTCGACTATCGTGGGCTGGACCTGTTGGACGCATACACCAAGTCCTTGAGCGTCAGGGGAGTCTGGCATACAGAAGATTCCGAGCAGACACAGTCCACGATGACCTATTTCGTGGTCTACCATGCTCACCAAGAACCCACCCTACGTTGGGAGATCGGTTAGAGCAACAAAAATCTCGTTTTCCTGCGCTGGCTGAAGATTGTGGTGCTCAGAATTCACGATCTCCCCACCATGCAGACCCACGAGCCTGCTTCGCGAAGCGCACACGAAGACTGGTTGTAGAAAGACTTCGGGTGTAAGGAGAACGTCACCAACACCGTTGAACGCACGGCAAGGCCAAGCAACAGCTGCTTTCGCTGGGCTTTACTGGAGACGTACTTGGCGATTTCTACGATCGGATCGTCGTTACAGGGTGCATCGGAGTCCCTATCAGAGATCTTCTTACGTATAGTCTTAAGATGTCTCATAGATGAGACCTAGATAGAATTCCATGAAGTACAGTCCTCGCGAGGAATTTCTTGATCGAGATTGCAGATCTCGACGACGGAGGTCGCCTTCCTTCGATCTACGCCTTATTTGAACTACCCAACTTTCCCCGTCTGAGAACCAAGGAGGCTTTGTCTATTGTGTGCGGAGTATACTGTAAGTGGGCACTCGATCAGGTCAAGGCAGCTTTATGCCATTGGGAAGCCTTATTGCACGAGAGGCTGCTGCCGCTGACCAAAGAGCAGCTGCAGCCGCTGATCGACGCAGCGGTTTATGGAGAAATGTACCGATGCGAAGGTTCGCGGGAGAATCAGGCCAAAAAGGACAAGCAAAAGAACAAGAAGCAGGACAAGAACGAAAGCGAGAACAGCGAGCCGTCCACGAGATCAGGCCAGAAATACTTTCATGAGTGGTGTATCGAAAAAAGGATGATATATAGAAATAATGACGAGTGTGTTTTTAATCCGACAGATCTCTATCTCTCTACCAAGCAGTCGGTAGCGCAGTCGGCACTCCCGTCGGAATGGTGAACGGGAACTGGGAAGAATCCTCGCAAGTCCTATTCTTGAACAGCGTGGCCTGATCGTAGACGGTCCCATTGCCACTGTCGATGGCCTGCTGAGTCAGATGCGTGCAGTTGTGGAAGATCAGCTTGCTCCAGCTGTACGCCGTGTCCTGGGCGTAGCGGGTGTAGGGCATCAAGGGGTAGTTGAGGGTGTCGAGACCGTCGTAGTGCCCCGCCGCGCCGTTGACGATGTACCAAGTGGCGTTAGGGTTGTTGAGCTCGTTGGGGTCGGTGATATTCTTGTAGATGGGTGCGTTGCGGTTGTAGACGTGCGAGTGGCCGCAGAAATACAAATCGACGCCGTATTGATGGCTTTGGGAATTACGGGTTAGCAAGCATCGCGATCGTGCTTTCGTCAGGCGACAGGCACTTACAAGATGTCTTCGAACGCGGTGATGCAGTTCGCGCAGATACCACCGGCGCTGTTGTAGAATGGGCGATGTCCGAGGACGACAACCCATGGTGTCTTGGTCCTGTCGACGGAAGCGAGATCGTTTGTCAGCCAGTTGATTTGCTGGTTCATCAATCCAAACGGTCCACCGAATTCTGGACTGCCCTCGTCAGGCCCTACCAAGCCGTGTCCAAGATCGGTCTCGGTGTCGATGGAGACAAAGTGGGCCATGCCGTGGTCGTAGGAATACCTGAATACGTCAGCACCACTACAGGAAACTCTCAAGAGCGAAGCGCTTACCAGAAGTTCTCAAGCCCCCCAGAACGAGCACTAGGCATTCTGAAACGGTTGCGGAAACCAGTGAAGTTGGTCTGGCCCACCGGACAGATCGCCTCAGTATACTTGACACCGGTAGTCTTATCGGTGGTACCTCCATTATCGCAATTAGCCTCGTGGTTTCCAGGACTGACCATGTAAGGCTTATACGCCGTGATGTTCATGAGCTCGTCGTAGAAAGCATTGTTGATGTGCTCGTAGACGGTGGGGTACATGATGCGGCTGGTATTCGGGAGGTACATCTGAATCTCCTCTTTCAACCAGGCGTCGGCGTAGCCGAGATCTCCGGGGTGCACCATGAAGTCGAAACCCGAGAGCTGCTTGGAGATGGATTGGATGGTTGTTTGCTCTCCCGGCTTGAGTGGATTGGCAGCCCCGACGCCCGTTGTGGTACCAAGACCGAGAGGGCCGAAGGTGCCCATGTCCACAACGACAGCGACGCTGAAGGGATCCATGTCGCCCGCGGCTCTACCAGTTGTGAATGAGTACGGTGTTGTATCATTGCCACCCTGAGGCAGGTAATAGTATGTGGTGTCCGGGAGTAATCCAGTGAGATTGACATGGTTCATGTATGTCAAACTGGTTGGGTAGGTGTAGCTATCGGCGGAAGATGCTGTCTGGTAGAGATAGAATGGCTCCAGTCCGTATTTGACGGTAGGTTTCTGGATCTGCGAGAACGTGTTCCAAGAGACCATCATAGCGGTAGGGCCTTGGTAGGACATGCGAACCTGGACAGGTTGCGTAGCGCTGTTGACGGTTTCGTAGCCATCGTCGTAGTTTGCTGGTGCCGCCTTGACGGCAGCAGCAGCAGCGAGCAATACTGCGGCGAAATACATGATGTTCCAGGTCGATGATGTACGGTGGCCAGAAAATGTTCAAGAGCCATGGCTATATATTGGGTCAAGACGTAGGATGTTCGCTTAGAATCCTTCAGATGCAGGTGCAAACTTTGAGCTCCGAATCACCTGCCTGAAGAGGTAGGCGTCCGAATAACCCTGGCATGCGTGGTGATCATGGCCTATATAATTGGTCAGTAGTATCAACAGCACAAGAAGCAACGCTCTACAGAGTCGTTCTAGAAATGCAAAAGCTTGTCATTTTCTCCATTTCACTGGTTCTCGGTATTCTTTGCAGTGGATTGAAGTGCCGCATGCTAATAACGCGACAAGCGCGAACGTGTGTAGTCATTAGCTTGTCATCGTTGCTACTTCTCGACCACGTGCTCGACAATTGCTTGATTCTCCGTTTTCGTTTTTTTTCGAGACAGCTGGTCTGGACTGGCAAGCCGCATAGACTCAATAGAGTCCGTATGCAAGAGTCAAACAAAGACTGCTGAAAAGCCCTCAGAGTAATGAGCTGACAGGTGCGACCTGAGCACGTTTTCAGTGATCGGAAGCCGTGTGCTCACCATCGAAGTAGGCTACACCGGGAGCTGCAGGAGGGTGCTGTGTAACACTGCAGGAGAGAATGCAGACGTCTCAGACTCTTCCAAGTCCCGGCTATCCCTTAATGTCATCATCACTTCCGTGAAGAGAGTGATCCGTGCACAATGGCCAGACAGCTTGATCAACGATGCGGTCCCGATATAGCTCGACGGTCGAGAGTTCCACACAGCCAGATACAATGCAAAGTCGTGTTTGACCGACAAACGCCGTCATCGATGCAGCCAACTGCTGTGCTACGACACGCTAGACGGTAACACAGTCGCTTTTCGGAGGAAAAGCTCCGGCGGCGCCACGAGAGCCATTGTATTGGCCGTCTCGCGACAGATGAGGCGATGAGCCATGAGAATCTGCAAGCATCCGAAATCCAGCTCTTTGGGGAGGCGTCAGGCGTCACCCTTTTCATACATTTCCTGTGGCTTTCCGAAACTAGGGGGCTGTGGCGCAGGCCATTTTCTCGTTGGGTAATCACATTACTATGGCGTGTGGATCCTGTCTCTGTTCCTCGAATATGACATCGAGAGACTAGGTGCATCGATACCTGGGATTGGCGCTCTTTAACGGACGCAGCCAGCGAGGGAAATAGCTGCCGGCATCGTCTGATAATCCACCTGTCCCGTCCGAAAACTTGTCTTCGAACAGCTGCGTTTGCTGCTCTCCACAGCTCGACATGGACGCAATGCACGAGAGCGTTTCACACGGCAACAGCAACACCAATCCTCAGACACGACCGGAAGAAGAGGGAAAGCGTCGAGCGGTTCAGCAAGCACTCATGGGCCTCTTCAGCACAGGTCTGGAGACACCGACGGCCCAAAATTCCGAATACGACCGCTTGCAGATGAGCGTTCCAAGGTGGATGTGGTTCCTGGATGTGTATCTTGATCGGTACAAGAATGGTCTTCTTGAGGTCAGAAGATGAGTCGCTTCCGGTTCCAGAAGTTTGAAGCTAATTCTCGCAGATCAATCCAGCAGCCAGAGGAGCACAGCGCCAAGTCCGTCGCCTCTTAGCAGAGCTCCTGTACGAAACCATCGAAGCTGCCACGGAAGATCTTAACGAGACGTTTCGGACAACGGAGCGGAATGGGAGCAATGACTCTGCATCCAGCAGAGCATCCACGAGGGGTGGCAGTCCCGCGGAGGATGAGCAGACCGAGGAGGCTGTGATGGGAATTCTGGACATGTCGGAAGAAGGCAAGCAGGAGCCGGACGGAGATACAGTTCGATTGAGGGCGCTCGGAGACATTGTGCGTATCGAGATGGACGGGATGGCAGAGGCTGCGAAGGAAGCCGTCGAGAATCTGGTATAAACGCCGTGCCATGGCTTTGTCGCCGTCGATGTAGATTTGCTCGTCCACGCGGACGCGGCCGCTTTAGAAAACGCGATACTGGTCACCCTGATGGACCATGAGATTGCGAGTTGTCCACTGAAATCACTACGCCGAGTATTTCCCCCATCCAAAATTCTTCATGTCTTTGTCCTCGTCCTTGCCAGGCCACATTATCTTGCCGTAATAGACGGCCCGAATGTGTGAGACGGCGGTGATCAGCCACAGGATGACCAATATGATTGTCAAAGCGCTGCATATACCGTTGATACCCTGGCTACCGAAAGCTTTGCCAAGCTGGATAGCGGCCAGTGTGAGGCCAGCATTTGGGAAGACGAACTCGTGACCAAGTCAGTAAGCTGTAGAGAAGGATACCAGTGGACGAATACTTACAGCCCACCAATTCAAGGTGAAGTGCATCCTTCTGATACCAGCTAGCACAGCGACCGTGCTGACACAGAAGAACCAAAAGGCAAAGATGATGATGAAGACTCCAGCCATGATGCCAATCACTTTGACGATATCCCCATCGTGATAGTTGTTGGAGGTGAAAGCATTAGCGGGCAAAACGGTCGGCGCTCGCATTCCGAGTGAGATCAGGCCCGCAGCAGTATAGCCAGCCGGTCCAACGGACACATACATTCCAGGTCTTGTAGGAGGTGCTGGCAGTGCGCTGGTCATGAGACGCTGCGTGTACATCGAGTACATCATGATAGCCACCGTCCATGCCAGACCTTGTAGCATCACAGCACCGAGCCACATATCAAATGCATTGGATCCTGATTGTGAGGGGATAAAAGTTCCAGCCATGGGTCCAATGACAAGCAGAGGGTAGATGGGAAAGATCCAGGCAGGTACTGCATCTGTGATCTTCAGCCGTTCCTCTTGGAAAAGGACGTAATACTGTCCGATTGCGACGAGTAGTACTGCAGCGCAGTATATCCAGAAGAGCACCAGAATCGCCTTCACCAACCAGGGCCCACAGTTCGGAACCCCATACGATTGCGTCGCGTTCAAGATCAGGGACACGGAGACCCAGTAAGCTCCAAAGAACAGCCCTTCCACCGGATGATGCAGACTTGCGCGAAATCTCCTGGGAAACCAGAATGCTCGCAGACCCATGACGATATTGAATAGTACAAAGAGAACCAGATCAAGGATGAAAAAGATCTTGCCAATGGTCTCGAGTCCTGTGAAGCGATTCGGCGTATTCGCAAGCACGACGGCTATCGCGCCCGTCGACATGGTCGTCGCAAACCACGGCCATGTGAAGTGCGCAATGCGATCCTTGAAATCCGCGCTCTTGGGTGGGTTCGGTTTGAAATCTGCGCGGTCATCATTCTGATATTTCTCCAGATCGCGGTTGAAGTCCTCGTCGGCTTCGATTCCCGGACTGCGGAAAGGGTGTGGAAGCATGGCGAATATTCCGCATAGGTGTTGCCGGGTGGATCGATGGTAATGACTGCATGCTGAAAGACAACGGGCGCCCACGCGACACGTCAACTTAATATCTGGGCGATCTTCGTCCGCGGAGGCGTCCACACGTCTCTTCTTGACTACGTCATGATCAATTGGGCTTCAGTGCCAAGAAAATGGGCTGCCATCATCAAGATCTTATCCTCTGCGGGCGATGTAGAGGCTGTCGAGATTGCTGCTGTCGTCAGTGACCTGCTTGTATTGTCAATATACATTTGAAACATTGTCATGGGTGATAGACGAAGAAAATGCTGTGAGATGGACCCAGCCCAGCTTTCGACTCCTCGCGGCTGTTACGCAACTACGACAGTCCGGATCATGAAATGTCGAGTAATTCGTGTCGCCAAGAATCTACCGACATGTGAAGGGGTCAACGAAGACACGCTTCTAGTCGCTTCATCACGCCACAAGGCACAGCGAATTACTCCATCTTCCCGCGAATGTGTCAAGAGTCAGGTCGTTGTCCCTCTGTTCTGTTGGATGGCGTTCTCATCGCCTCCTTCTCCATCGATTGAGTGTTCTTGTCGAACATTTCGACTTCAGCGAGCCCACAAAGCGCGTCGTGGCTCGCGTCAATGTTTCCGAATAAGCCTCTTGTACTTCAGCGTCGTGAAAACTGCTATTGCGGTCAACATGTTGTAGCGAGGCCATGACAGGTTCCTACGGAGGATCTTTCATCCGAATTCGAAGCTGATGATCTCCGTCGTGGGAATAAGATGCCAGGACCACATAGTAGTGTCTTTGAGGACGGCGGTCGGCACCCTGATCTTCCTCGTAGTGTTGGTCGACTGTCCGCTGGATAGCTCTGATATGAGATTCCCGGTGGGGCGGCAATGCTGTGATGATAAGCTTAGGTCGCGAGAGCTACCTCGATGATGCATGCGACGTGGTATTTCGGGAGCCGATGCGGCTAAGTCGCCTCAGCCCAATGTTTCGTTCGATATCTGCTTCTCAAGAACAACTCTAGTGCTCTGAGACGAGTGGCGGACTATGTTGTACAAGTGGCTGTTGGCGATTCAACACCGTTCCTCACGACAGCCATTGCGTAGCTGGCGTTTTACTCCACTAATCAGCGTAGTAGACGCTTAAAGAGAATGCCGTTCCGTTGGAGTTCTGCTGATGTTCCTTGACTCAGCTTCGTGTGCCTACGCTCGATCTGTTCACCCTGGACCCAGAAGCACAAGTCGACCGAAACAAAAGCACTGGTCCGTTGTATTGCACCTCAGAGACTTGACCGAGTGGTCATTTGAGGCTGGCGACCGTGCAAAGTCTCTAAACAAACGCCCGAGTCGGCCACGTTGTTGCAATGAGGAAGTCGAATTCCCGATGCCATGGTTCGGATGTCTCCACCGTGGCGTTGCACACTGCTTGTGGATTGTCGCTTTATCTTCCGTCGGCGGCTTTTCACGATTGTGAAGCGGATTTCGGGCGCGTTACCATCGATGGAGTGTATTTCTGGCGTGGTTAAGAGGTGTTGTGAAAGGAAGAGCGAGGAAAGAGGAAGGGGCAGCGAGGAGAGCTTCGGGAAATTGTTTCGCCGGACCGTGACTGTACCAAATTCCAGAACATCATCCTCATCCTCGCGTCTTCTTCCACTTTGTTCGCGTTGCAGACGTCCGCACCGACATGGACGCCGACTGGACCACGACGGCACTCTTCTCGCCGTCCAAGGCACGCGTACAACAAGCGCAAGCGAAAGATTGGGCTGCAGTGGATTCATGGCTCGCGAAGAAATACGGACCACGACTTCCCACCTTCGAGCGCAACGAGGCGACTTTGCAGGCATTGCTCCAGCTTGCCAGCCTGAACGAGACAGCAGACGAGCAGCGGAGCCAAGTAGAGCGTATCGAGAAGGCTGCACTGCACGGCCTCACGAAGCGACCGGGCGGGATCAGCGACGATGTTCTTCCCCCATTGCTTTCTGAATTGGCCAACGAAACGCATGTCGATACTCTCGCCGAGATCCTCGTTACCGTCGATGCGCCGAATGCAGATGTGGTGCGCGCAGGGCATCGCATAGTCGACCTTACCTCTTCCAATTTCGAGCGGAGCCAACAGCTGAAGCGTACCGAAGCGCAGCTTGATGCTCTACGGACTGAACAGAACCGAGTCAAGAGCCTATTGGAGGAGCTGCGAAGTGATGATTTCCGAGCTCCCGAAGACATTGCTGAGCACACCACGGAATGGACACGATCGACAAAACAATTGAAGGCAAAGATTGCAGAATACGACGAGCGACTGGCATCTAGTAGACCAGCCACGGCCACTGCTGGACTCGATGCTGTGCAGAGAAAAGCAGACGAGGTCTCTAATTACCGTGTCCGGCTTGCAAGTCTAGAAGCAGAGCTACACGCCTTCCGGGATCTGCCAGCCGATGCTTGCTCCGCCCGAAATGTAATCGAGGAAGCCAGAGATCGACTACGAGACCTTACAAGCAGGCGGAATAAGCTATTTGAGAGCCTCGCTGAAACATGAATTGGTCACAGTCGAAAAATTACCACTCTTCGATAAGATCTCGGGGCTCAGCATCTGCCACTAGCCCTCTGCTAATTGCAGCAAGGCTGATGCAAAATACGCAATATCCTTGGCAACCCGCTCAGGAGCCTCTATACAATGCCAATGTCCAACGCCGGGGAGTACTCGAAGCTCCTTCATTTCACTAGCAATGCTTTCAAAGATAGCCTTGCAACCCTCCATTGGTGCCGATTGATCCTCATCGCCAGCGAGAATCAGTACAGGCGTTTGAATGGATGAAAAGCCGGGATCCTTCATGTTGATAATGACTTCGCAATGAGAGGCGTATGCTTTTGGATCTTGGTTGATGATAAGTTCCCGAATCATGGCCTTCTGCAGGTGCGTGCTCTTCTTGTTGGTTGCAGCACCGGGAACAGTATTCGCCAAGGGCTCCATTCCACCTGAGCTTTCCATCAGTCGTCAAACTCCCCGCGGAGAAATTGGCAGCAGCGACTTACTTTTGTTGACGGTTTCTATACGTTGCGTGAACATCTCCGGCTTTACACCTGAGGGATTCACAGGCCCAATTGCAACCACGCCGGCCACTTTATCCGGATGCAATGCGGCCACCTGGAATGCCATTGGACCTCCCATCGAATGGCCGGCGACGATAGCCTGCTCGATCTTCAGATGATCAAGCAGACTAGCCACATCTTCTGCCAAGATCTTCAAGGAGAGCTCCTCGCCTTGTGAGTTCGACAACGCGGCGCCATAGGTGGTCATTGCTACACAGCGGTGTCCATCCAGCAGCGGGATTACAGGCAAATAGTAATTCTCGGAGGAGCCAAGCCCATGTATCATTATGATTGGGAGCTTGCCATTGTCGATCTTGAGACCTTGCTCCTTGGAGTCGTAATAATGCACCCTATGACCGTTGAGTGTTGCGTATGGCATTTTGGCGTGGCTTCGGACAGCTATCGGACTCCGCTATGCTCTTGGTTGTTGTTCGCGTGTCGACGACGAGAAACAAGTCAGGATGGTGAGGCGCAGAAGTTGCTCGAGCCTCCAGGTACTCGGGCCGTACCCACAGCTTTCACACTGACGTAATAGGACGGAAGTGCGAGCATGGAGGCTGCCGAGCAGTGTATACGTTAACGTCGTTCATGATGGCCAACATCCACAAACCTCAATTCAACTCCTGGACTCAACCAACTCTGCCAGTGCAAAATCAGCATCCGACTTGTGACTGGAAGACAAGTCGACAGCAAACTTCGAGAACGTTATTGTTCAAGACATATTCCGATGCCAGTCTTCTTCACCAGCACTTTGTCACTTCGATCTCTAGCAAATGTAATTTCTGCGACGCGCAACAGTCACGAGCTTCTATCTATGCCGGTACAAGATCTGAAGAGCGTGAACGTGGGCTAGCTTGAACGCCTCCCCACGAACACCTTGGCAGACATTCAGCATGCAGGCTCTCCCGCTGGGCTCCTGACATTTTCTTGATGACTCCGGCACATGTTATCCGGCACCGTACTCTCGTACAGGCTGGATGGACATTGAAGGCAGAGCTAGAGGAGTATAGCATCCCCGCATCTCAAGAGGATTTCCCCACGGGCAAGTTTCCGACGGACCTGCACCCCGTACTACCTTGGCCCGTATACTGCAGGAGGGCAAGACCTGCGATCCCTCAAGGAAGTGCGGTAGGTGGCGTGCGTGTTGTGGTATTCTTGTTACGAGCACCGCGCTTGTAACGTTCTCACTTACTTCTCTATACCTTCCCTTCACGCCACATTGGAGACCAGCACTTGCTATGGAGCACGTGAAACCCGATACTATTCGCGTGGAGAATGCCCAAGAAATTAATCTGGAGAATGTTTTCGTCGAAGATCCTGAACGGTCTCGACGACTTATACGGCGGATTGATCTGAGACTCCTGCCACTTTGCGCTTGGATCTATGTTTTGAACTATCTGGACCGGTACGGATTGCACGATTGGAGGTGACTGCTGCCATTGTTGTACTGATATGTCGTCTTCTTAGTGCAAATATCGGCAATGCAAAGGTGCTGAACCGGGAGACCGGCGACGACCTCTTACATCAAACGAACACTACGACGACTGGCTATGCGATCGCCGTATCGCTGTAAGTGTCGATTCCAGACGACATACACACAAAGCTTGACTAACATCAGCTACTTCCACTAGCTTCTCCTTGGCATACGCCCTATTCGAAGTCCCTTCGAACCTGATCATGAAACGCTACGTCCGACCCTCGCTTTGGTTAGCAACGCTCCTTGGATCCTGGGGCATTTTCACCATTGGCTTCTCTGGCGTGCAAACATATGCCCAAGTCGTCATCCTACGCTTCTTCATCGGAGTGTTCGAAGCAGGCTTCTTTCCTGGAATTGTCTATATCACATGTTTCTGGTATCCTGTCGAACAACGCTCTGTGAGAATCGCATTCGTGCTGGCTTCTGCTACTGCTGCTGGAGCTTTTGGCGGCTGCATTGCGTACGGAGTCGGATATTTGAATGGAAGAGCCGGGGTCGAAGGTTTTAGATGGCTGTTCATCATTGAGGGTTCTGTTACGGTAGTCTGTGTCTTACTGGTGGTTCTCGTTCTACCGGATTATCCGGCGAGAGCGAGATTCCTCAACGACGAAGACAAGAAATATATCGAGGATCGGATTGCCGTCAATGGAGGTGGATATACCAAGCGGAGTGCTTCGAGGAAGGAAATTTTCGCGACGGCTCTGCATCCTAGGATGTTGGCCCATTACTTTACATATGTGAGTAACACTATCTCGGGATGAGTCGCAAACGGGTACTGACCATCTGTCTCCAGCTGACTAACTGCGTGCCGCTTGGTAGCCTAACATTCTTCACTCCCACCATTGTGAACGGCCTGGGCTACAAATCCATCGAAGCACAAATCATGACCGTCCCTCCATGGGTCGTGGGATACTTCGCGTGTCTCTTCCTCGGCTGGTCCGCCGACCGCTGCAACGCACGAGGATGGCACATCGCGGCTTCCAGCATCATCGGCGGAGCAGGTTGGCTCACAGCAGGCCTCCTACCCGCAGACGCCTACACCGCCCGCTATGGCTGTCTCTTCCTCTGCGCCTGTGGAGCTTTCCCATCCTCTGGTCCCCTCAGCGCCTGGGTCACCTGTAACGTTCCGGCTATCGCTTGCTTGGGATTGGCAACGGCGCTGAATAATAGCTCTTCGGGCGTGAGTCAGGTTATCAGCCAGTGGATTTGGCGCCCTGATGAGGCGGGCTCGGGCTATCCGACTGGGAACCTTGTCTGTGCGGCGTGCAGCTTTTTCACGGCTGCCATGGCTATCGGTATGAGGATCAATTATGGCAGAATGAATAAAAGGCGAGCTTTGGATGCCTCTGGGAATGAGAGGGTCTGGTCGCTATAGAATGGGACGATTGGCTGATGAGATGCACGACAGCGATCGGAACAGCTCGGAAGACAACACCAAAGACATTTTACTGTACTGCAATGGAAGGGTCTGCCCTGTCTGTCTCGAGGAGGAGATTGAAATTCCATGCTGCTGTGCGGGAGTACTCCGCAGACACACAGACCCGGCCGTGCCCGCTCTCCATTCATCAGTCTGTGGTCCAGGATGTCCGCAAAGCTTTATCTCGGAAGTGCAGAGGCTGTGGAAATCACGTCAAACGTGACCTTGTTGTCGCCTTCGAGGCTCCACCTGAGAGGGCGGATTGTCGTTTAGATGGTAGGGATCCGATGGCGAACGAGAGGCAGCTGTGAAGGCAGTAGATAGATAGCGGCTCGTGGGGAAGTGGATATATATGTTTTCATTTTTCTTCTCTTTTTGGATTCTCTTCACCTTCTGTGTACTTCTCTCGCTCTCTCTGTCTCTCGCTCTGTCCGGGGAGAATATCACCCAATCAACAACAATGGGGTTTGATTGTTCCTACGGTTGGGCTTTGTATGAGTTTTGACTTTTTCCACAAAGTAAGTATACTAATACTTGGCAACACGAAAATCATCATCCGGAATATGATAGGTAGGTAGGTCCGGCTTATGATTGATGTCGTCCCCGTCCGTCGAACATCTATCTCTGCAAAACATCTTGTTGGAGCTCTCACACTCTGGGGCGGGCTTCGGCCAGTCGTCTCGATCAGCCGACAGAGGTGGAGTTGGATCTTGCCCACCAATCACGACGCACGCGGCCAGGATGCGACGTGAAGCGATGCATTTCGCCATCATCAAACGTGAAGTCGCCATGTCATCAGGCGGGGGCGAGGGCGAGGATTGCCTGGATGCTGAGAAGGATCTGCTTCCTTCTCTTCTCCTGCAGCGACATGACATGACTTCAGCTTACTTGGCAAGAAAAGAAAAAGAAAAAAAAGTAAAACGCACAACAACAATAATCATGGCACCGGCACTCAACGAATCCCTCCCTACTACGGCTCCCCATCACCTGGCTGCTGGCCATGTCAGCAAAGCCATCTTCCCTGATGGCCTGAAAACTTCCGGACAGCATGAACCGGATTACGCCCTCATTCGCCGCTACCGAGACTTCCCCCAGGAGATCACGGGACCTACCGTGTGGAAAGCAGAAGACTACCGCAACAACGCGGAGCGATGGACGCACGTCTTCAGCGAGGAGGAAATCTCGGAACTGGGCACGGCAGCGGATGATTATATCCAGTCTGGAACACCGCTGACGGGGATGACCAAGGCGCTGTTCCCGTTGCCGGAGCTGGAGAAGTTCTTTGGTGCGGTGCGGAAGGAGATTGTGAGTGGCAAAGGGTTTATTCTGTTCAAGGGGATTCCTGTTCAGGAGTGGGGGTTGCATAAGTCTGCTGTAAGTCTGAAAGGGCGAACCAGGTTTTCGATGGCTGCTGGGTGTGGCATTTGCTGAAAGGAGTCATATATATAGGTAGCGTATATGGGTCTTGGTGCCTACTTTGGGTACTTTGTGAGCCAGAACGGACGGGGACATGTTTTGGGGCACGTTAAGGACTTGGGCGAAGATCCAACGCAGAAGGATAAGGTTAGGATCTATCGAACGAATGCCAAGTAAGCATGCAAAGCTATTGTCCATGTGGTGATGAGGCTGATTCATTTCCAGGCAATACTTCCACACTGACGGGGCGGATCTTGTGGGTTTGCTGTGCATGGCCAAGGCACTGGAGGGGGGAGAGTCTGATATTGTCTCCACTCACCATGTGTTCAACACTCTGCAACGGGAGCATCCAGACGTCGTCGAAACCCTGGTCACTCCCAACTGGTACTTCGACCGTAAAGGTGAGGTGAGCGAGGGTCAAGAACATTGGTACCGATCGGCAATCATGTTCCTCGAGAACGACCCATCAGGCTCTCCTCGCGTGTGGGCCAAATTCGTGAGTTCATATTCAGACACCCTCTCAGCTCCGACAAGTGCAAGTGCAAGTCTGACTTGATCTGATCAGGATCCCAACAACGTCACCTCGCTGGCGCGATTTAATTCCGGCCCGGACGCAAAGATTCCACCGCTGTCGGAGAAGCAACAACACGCACTGAAGACGTTGGAAGAGACGTGCACCCGACTCGCGCTGCACATGATCCTGGATCCGGGCGATATCCAGCTCTTGAGCAATACGCACGTCTTCCATGCGCGGACCGCGTATAAAGACTACCCGCCCGGATGCGTGGACGAGCAAGGTCGGCCGAGAGTTCGGAGGCACCTGATGAGGCTGTGGCTTTCCGTGCCCGAGAGCGAAGGAGGGTGGAAGCTGCCGTTCCATGATAGCGATGAGAAGAAGCGTGGGGGCATTCAGGTCAATGACAATGCGCCCGTCTGCCCTATCGATGTAAGACAAAATTCCCGGCATGTCTCTGACTGTTGGAAGCTAACGAGATGGCAGGCCGAATAGATGTCCTGTTGAGAGCGTCGGACCGTCATTTGGAAGGGGATATGAGCGCTCGGAGAGCGTATGAGGGCATCGGGTTATGCAAGAGGTATATTCAGCCGTCAAGGATTGGGTTGAGTACCTTTGACTGGATTGCAATGGCTTCATGTGCATAGATGCCGTGTGCTGCATGCTCATACATCAATCCCATGTTGCCAAGTATATGAGCTGAGCTGAGCTGAGCTGGAGATAGGAGATCAAACCGATGAAGTTGTTTGCCCGGATCGGGGTAAGTCCGGTCCGAGGACAGACGGATAGACGTAGCGGCCCGTTCCGGCAACAGCCCCGAGCCGAGTGGGATGGTCTCGTCGCAGCTTGAGATTGCAACTGGAATTTCCGTTACGGACCACTCTACGCACCGTCCACGCATACATACGCACATGCACGCGTACACTCGCTGCGCTGCCCATCCGCATGCATGCAGGTTTCTTCGCCCTCCAGCCGGCAAGGTGGTCGTGTTGCGTTGCCCGAGGCTTCTCCAGCAGCACAATCGCCCTTCCTGGCGCGCATAGAAGACGGCGGCGGGCTGTCGGCTCGTCGCTTCTCTCCCAACCCTCCGCCCTCCCACCGAATCACCCAACTGGACCTGCACTCGAGCCTCAGGTCGCCATTGTGCAAGATCCCGTCAGCCGCTATTATCAGATCCATGGCCGACTCCCCTCGCTCGGACCGTAAGGTCAGGCGGAGTCGTCTCGGATGTGAGACCTGCAGAGCCAGAAAGGTGCCGTGCCATCCATTCTTCCTTCACACGCCTCCACGCTAGTCCCGGAAAGACGCTGACCTGTTCACTTGCCTCGTACAGGTGCGCTGTGATGAACGTCCCGGGCGATGCTTCAACTGCGAACGCCTCGGCCTTATCTGTGCACCCTCCGGCCGACACGGATCAACAGACGCTGCACCCCTTATCGCTCAGCAGCAATCCGATGCCAATGGACCCAATGCTGCCGCGGGCCTCAAGCGTAAACGGACCTATCGATCTTGCGCAGAGTGCCGTAACTCCAAGACCCGATGTTCGGGTAACAAGCCGACCTGTGCCCGATGCGGCGACAAAGGCCTTCCGTGTAATTATGAAGACGAATCCGAGCCGGCGTGGAAGCAGCGTGTTGCCCTCAAGGCCTCGCCGGAACATGCCTCTCCCACGAGAGACTCGGGTCTGGCGGACGAACCGACGCCACGAAGCGAAGTGGATGCTCGCATAGTCGAGACAACCCCTTCCGCACTCGCCGATCTTGCCTCGCCCGCTTTGTCAACACATACTCAGAGCAACACTGCCTCGGAGGATCTTGCTTGGTTGATACACCCTCACCTACCCGACCATCCGAGGATCAGGGCTCTGGTAGAGCGATACTTCTCCAACGTTCATCACCTCCGGTGCTTTGCCTTCTTGCACAAGCCCTCTTTTCTACAAAAATTGGACAACGATGCCAACAAGAATCACGACAGCAATCCCATCTTACATATCGTGTGCGCCCTCGGAGCGTTGTTCTACGCCGTGGAGCAGGAGTTGAGTACAAATCGTCCGCTGTCAATCAATCCCTTGGATGCAGGCCGGCACTGGGCCAGCCGCGCTCAAACTCTCATACTTGCCCGGCTGGATAAAATCTCCGTAGAGCATCTCATGGCCGCAGTCCTGTTGCACGACTACGAGATCCGTCTCGGTAGCTACTCGAACGCATTCATGTTGAGCGCCATCACTGCAAGGATGGCCCAAGCCCTCCAGATCAATCTCGAGCATTCCACCGACGTACTGTGTCGTGAACCCGGCAATGCCCCTTCAGCAAGCGTCAAAGAGAGTCGACGGCGGCTGATGTGGTGCTGCTATATCACAGACTCGCTTGTTGGCAGCGGCATCGATCAGTTGACGATGATCGATGAAGCCGACATCAAGATTCAATTGCCCTGTAATGAAAGAAACTTTGTTCTCGAAGAGCCATGCATCACCGAAACGATCGAGGTTGGCCAGATGTTAAACTTCCTTCCACCAGAACTATTACCGACATACCCGCAAGACTGCATGGGTATGACTGCGTTCTACATTCGACACATCGCAACAAGACGGAAAGTGCTCAAGTACGTTATCGACCCTCTCTCGCTCCTTCGGCCACGCTGACATGGACATGGATTCCAGATACATCAAGCACCTAGACACAGCAAAGCCGCCGTGGCAGCCTGATTCGGAATTCGCACAGCTTGACGCCGAGCTGCGATACTGGTATGACAACTTACCAGCAAACCTACGATTCACACCAACTACATTATACATTCGACAAGAGACGTCCCAGGTAGGCGCTCTCTGTGCACTCCATTATGCATATCACCAGACGATGTGCGACCTATATCGAATAGGTGAGTGCATGCAACAATCTTGCACATGTATCGATGAACACTGAACTTGCTTTACAGGAGCACCCGGCTTGTACAAACTTCGCTCTGCCGTCGCCTTTCCGCCTGAGCAAGCAGAATTCCTGAGGCAACTTCAGGCTACGCTGTTTGGCCATGCTCGAAGTCTGGCCACCATCATGGCCGAGGCACTTCGTCACGGCCCTCACGCCATTGCCGACAGCTGGCTACCCACCATCCTCTACGACTCGTGTAAAATCATGCTCTTCTACCTCACGCAACTCATCGACCCAACAGCAGAAGTGAGTAAAGCCTTGCTGGCCGAGACCATACCTCATGTCCGCAACAACGTCAAAGCGCTCAAGATCATGCGCTCCATGTACGCAGCTGCTATTCCCCTATTCAAGTCAGCCGACACCATGCTCGAGAAAGTCGGCATCGTATCCGAAGACGGTCGCTGTGGAGGACACAACCTCATTCCGGAAGACCCGTACTCCAACAACGAAGCGGAAGACACCACGTCGCAATCTGCACCCGGCACGCCCGCTCAGAGCGCACCGGACTACATTCTCAACCCCCTCTCCATCTACAACCTCGCCCGAAAATCGATACCCGAGAAGCACGCTCCGCAGAAACAACCGCAGATCGCACAAACCGCGTCAACTTTCACACCCCCAGCACAGCAGACACAGCCACGCCCTACTCCGAATCGCTCTGCATCATCACAGACGACCTTCTACGCCGGCAACGGACACGCGCACGGGAATGGAGATGATTCTCTGCTCGCCCCAGAACTGCGAGCCAGCTCGGCTGCGCCAGTCGATCAAATCAATTTCGAGGAACTACAATCTCTATTCTCGACAGATCCCACGGGCTGGACATGGCAGCCTGCCGAGACTGCTGTTGGTTCGAGGAATGAAGCGGTAGGATTGCCGCCCTGGGAATCGAGTGGGTTGGACGGACAGCTGGACGCTTGGATTCCTACCTTTGCTCTGGATTCGTAGTGGAACATTTGCATCTAGGAGAGACAAGTCGAAGTTGTAGAAATCGCTTTCGAGCCCGAGAGTCATACGAATCCTCGCCGATACGGAGTAGAATGGCAGATTGATAGAGCCTAGATGGATAGACGGAATTCGGGATAGTATCGCATCTAGCTGCATGCCAGAAGTTAATGACCACTTGTCGGACTGTTCCTCCTGTCACTTTTCTTAAATCTTCTTTCCGGGCCACATTCGTCGACTCAGGACGCGACGGGCGTTCAGGATATTTGTTGGACTGGACCTGTATCCGCGAATTGCACATGGAAGAGCGCATGCATTCGAGCACCATAGGCCCTTCGCTTCAGGCATGCTCATTTGGAGGTATCCCTTCGATCCGCGTACTGCACATGACCATCCCAGTCCCTCAAATGCACATACGGACTCCTCAACCAAGCTTCCAATTCATGCAACAGCTGTCGTGTATTCTCCAACCCAAGGACGTCTTTGAGCAATTCTTCCGTCTTGCCATCCGCGCCTCTCAACTCGTTCGTCTTGAGGATGGCGACAATGTACTCGACGAGAAAGTCACGATTGCCACCTCGCGGGTTCGCGTCGAGGAAGGAGAAGATTTGGAGTTCGCGGCGGAGGAAGGTGCGCGTGCGCGATTGGAGTTCGGGAGAGGTGGTGAAGCTCTGCTGTGTGAAATCGCGGTATTGAGAGATGCGGTTCGCTCCTACGCGGAGGGAGTACAGGCGGTTGCGATAGATGTGACGGCGACGGTCGAGGGACTGGTCTGTCGAGGGCTGAGTCTGCTGGGCGACTGGACGCCGTCTGGGTCTCGGGTTGAGATGCGCAGGCCGTGAGTGTTGAGAAGTGCGCGCATTGCGGCTGCGTGTGTCCTCTACGGGCACGTGGTATGTCTTGTAGTCTTCGGGACTCCGAAAGTCATATTCGACCTTTGTTATTCTGCTCTTGCATAGTGGGCATGTAGACTGTTCTTGAAGCCAGGTGACGAGGCAGAGGAAGTCGAAGGTCAGGTGGTTGCAAGGTACGGCGACTGCTCGTTCGGTGATGGCCTCGAGACAGATGGCGCACGCATCTTGGCTTCTGGTTTTGGCGGCTGTTTGGGGTGGTGCTCGAGTGACGGCGCCTCTGATCTGGAAGTCATCCTGTGTGTTGATGTTGCCGCTTGCTTGGGTGATGTCGCCATCCATACACTGCTTTGCAAGGGCACCTCAGCGATGCTGCAGTGTCAAAGGACCTTTGAAGTTGCAGGTGGAGTGCACCTGCATCTATGGACCAGCCCTCAGTGGGGACGACCAATCTTCGGCAAGTTCCGTCATCTGCTTCACTGCAGCCTTGTACCTTGTACGTGAGTTGCATCTCGCCCAGCAGAACGGAGGAGCAGAGCGAGACGGCAGAGAGCAGTTCCAAGTCTCTCGGGAGGCTCGCTCGCATGGAACTCACTTGCAGAGCGAGTCGGCAGCGCTATGCAAGAGTTCGAGGCCGGAGACACCACGAGCCTCATCAGTACGTTCGGGACCAACACAGCGTGCGAGAACTTTTGTCTTGTCCTACGCATTGCCGATCGGAGAGATCCATCACTTCAACCGGGAGGAAATTTCGTGCCCTGGCGACGAGAGGAGGCTGAGGGGAGAGAGAGGAATGGATGCTTTACAGCTCCGAGACATTGCCGGCGACGAGGCCCATTTGATGATGAGGTGGAAATGGAAGATCCACGAACTTTCGTACTAGTAGGTGGTTGGAGTTGCTTGGTGTTCCGAAGCTCCGAACGGAAGTGGGAGGCCATGTCATTGGCTTGTGGTCTGTGCGAGCCTGCCCCACCAATGCAAGTGAGTGAGTGAGTGAGTGCGTGAGTGAAGCTCACTAAACATTGAAATGGTTTCCACTGAACAACAAGCCAATCCCAAGATTTTGAACCGATCATGGCAGCCAACTGCATCTTCTGCAAGATCATCAAGGGCAAGTTATTCCCATTCTCCTCAGTGCCGTGGGCTCACGATTACTACAGGAGATATCCCCTCCATGAAGCTCTTCGAGAGCGACAAGACGTTGGCCTTCCTCGACATCAACCCACTCTCGTAAGCGTTCGCGAGGAAATTGAATGGATGCTCAGTCAACACCAGAGCTAACAGCATCTCCCCAGCTACGGCCACGCGGTACGCGATTCTCCCCGCCTCTACCAAACACCTTGATGTCCTCTCGACCGTCTCCGTTGCGTGTCTTTTCCATACAGGCCTTTGGCGTGTCAACGACCGAGTACTGACACCGCCATCCAGCTTGTCATCCCCAAACATCACGGCGCGAAACTGACAGACATCCCGGACGACGCTCTAACCGAACTCCTGCCCGTCGCGAAGAAGATTGCCTCGGCGTCAGGTGCGGAGAACTACAACATCCTCCAGAACAATGGTCGGATAGCACATCAGGAGGTGGATCATGTTCATTTCCACGTCATTCCTAAGCCAAACCAGCAAGAGGGACTGGGAATTGGCTGGCCTCAGCAGAAGGGCGATATGGACAAACTGAAGACCCTGCTGGAGGAGATCAAGTCGAAGATGTGAAGAGGCCTACTGCTGCCATGAGAGACAGTATACGCAAGACAATGAGCGCTAGATATCGATCGCAAAGAGGGAAGGAACATACTGCTGTTCTGTCTACAATGCCCTTTGCCTGTTCTGATTCTTTGGAGTCCGACATTTTGCAATCGCGCCACTCCATTCACAGGATGGAAGGACTATTTTTCTCGTCATTGTGATTGCCATGGAATTGGTAAAGGTTTGATACCACTTGCTAACGATGAGCTTGGTAGTAGTTGAATGAGACAAAATCGCCCAGCGTTGTATGCGTATCCCAAACGGGAAGCAGCAAACCTTGCCCCACATGCAGGAACAGCGAGTCGGAGACGTCAGCTTGCTTGCCTGCCACCAACATATCAGGAATACTTATAACAACATCACCTGCTCCCCTCCTAACCTGCACACATCCCACTCTCCACCCTCAATCACAGAACCAAACAGTCGATTCCGTCAAGATGGAAGCCAAAGGTCGATTCGGCCTCCCTCTATTTGCCCCCAAGAACGTCGCTGCCTGGGCGTTGAAACCCAAACAGAGACCTCTCACCGTCGACTCGGCACCGTACACCAAACCACCAAAGGGCCACGTCGTCATCAAAGCCTTCGATGTCGCCGTCAACCCCATCGACTGGCTTCTTCAGGACGACGATCTCTTCCATTCCGATTATCCCACGGTTTTCGGACAGGATGTCGGGGGAGAGATTCAGGACGTCGCGGATGATGTCGAGGACTTTCAGATCGGGACGAGGGTGATTGCGTGCGTTGTCTCCCATTCAGAGCAAGAGGGTGTCTCTGGTTAACGATTTTCTGCAGGCATTGTGCACGAGCACCCGATGTCGACGTACCGCCTGGCGCCACTGGTGCTTTCCAGAGATATGTGGTCGTGCAGAAGAGTGCAGTCGCAGAACTACCCTACAAGATCCCCTCTTCCGTCGGCGTGGTGCTACCACTGGGAATTTCCACCGCAGCAGCCGGTCTGTTCCAGGAGGGCTTCCTCGCATTGCCACTGCCCAGCGCAGAAGACAAGCCCGAACCACTGGGCCGAACGGTTCTCATCTGGGGAGGAAGCTCAAGCGTAGGGTCATGCGCCATTCAACTCGCAGTCGCAGCCGGAGCGGAGGTCATCACCACCGCAAGTCCCAGGAACTTCGATTACTGCAAGGAACTTGGCGCTGCCGAGGTTTTCGATTACCATGCTGAAGACGTGGAAGATGACATCGTCCAATGGTTGGAGGAGAAGACGGTTGCGGGTGCTTATCACACCGTGGGTACGGATGGCACTATGCAGAGTTGTGCGAGGATCATGGATCAGACGAAGGGGAAAGCGATTGTGGTTTCGACGAGGGCACTACCGGATGATGGCATTCCTAAGTCGGTGAGGACGAAGATGGGTAAGTCGGATGGGGAGAATGCAATCACAATCGATACGAATGCTAACTTTCATTACAGTCGGCGCGGCAGCCATCTTTCAAAACGACGTCGGACCCAAGATCTGGCGCGAATTCCTGCCCAAGGCCCTCAAAGCAGGCACCATCGTGCCCAAGCCCGATGCAGAAATCGTCGGTGAAGAACTCAGATCCGTACAAGCGGGACTGGATGCACAGAAGAAAGGCGTGAGCGCGAAGAAAGTCGTCGTCTCATATATCTCGTAATAACTGGCCGGTTACAAAAATTCTTTGCTGCAAGATTATAACGAAGTCATGATCCGCCTCCCCACGGAGAATGATAACACGTACCAACACCAGAAAACACATCTCATCACCATCTTGTCTCCATGCTTTGTTACCTGCTCCGCATGGTCCCGTCTTCCAACCTCCGATCGATATCCGCTGCTTTCTTATGCAAACCGAGGACATCCGCCATGCCCCTCTCTTCTTCCAGACTTCGCAATTTCCAGGCACGGAACGTGTAATTGACAGGCGACTCGCCCCCTTTGAAGATACACAGATCGTACACCAACGCGCCCAGCAATGCCCCCGTGACCGTCGCGCACCAAGGGCCCCAGATCCACCAATTCTGGCGCGCGGTGAAGGCAGAAAGGGGATATCCCACTGCGATCGAAGCCAGTCTCGGTCCCAGGTCGCGGACGGGATTGAAACAGCCGCCAGTGCTGTAGCCCAGAGCCATGGTCACGGTGGTGGTCAGCAGGCCGATGATGAAGGCATGCATACCCGCTCCGGGAGGACTATTATGCGAGTCTCCCAGCGCCAGGATCGAACAGCCCACAATTGCGGTGCCCAACATTTCCGTGAAGAAGGCCGTGCTGTTGCTCACCCAATCCTTCGGTTGAGTGTACACGTACGCACCCGTGGAATCCGGATTCAAGCCCCCTTCGAAGTGGAAAATGTTGTCGCGGTAGACGGCGAATGCCAACAGAGCGCCGGTGAAGGCTCCTAGCAGTTGGGCGAGGATGTAGACGGGGACGCGTTTGGCGGGGAAACCTCGGAAGACGCTTAGCATGATGGTGAGGGCGGGATTGAGGAAGGCTCCGGAGCCGCCGCCGGCGATGTAGATTGCGAGCATGACGGCGAAGCCCCAGCACCAGTACATCGATTGGAAAGAGCCGGTTTGTTCGTTAGAGGTGATGACGGAGAGGTTGCTGCAGATGCCGATGAAGATGAGGATGGTGGTTCCGAGCCATTCGGCTAGAGGACGTTGGCAGCGCTGACGGATAGCGGACCAGGTGTTAAGTTGATCGTCGTTCGGGTCGAGTTTGGAACGGCCTCTCTCCGCGACAGATTTGATCGATCTGCCGCCGGGGATCCTTTCGAGTTTTCCTGGTTCGTAGCTGCGATAGGATGGACGATGTGATGTTCCTGTCCGTATGGGTGTAGGTCTCTGCGGAGGACTGTCGACGGGTGTTGTGCTTTGCGAGTCGTCTGGAATGCTGTTAGCCGTTATGACACTGTTCAGTGGCAGGCAAGCAAGCTCACATTTCTCTTCTTCTTCATCTTCTTCTGCGAGCGTTTGGGCCGCTTGCTGGCGAGATCGTTGATCCCGCTTCTGGTCTTGCGCAATCGCTTCTCTCTGCTCCCGTTCTATACCTTGCCCTCGAGCCTCAGGAACCTGTGGTGCAGTCTCCGCCTCTCCCTTCTCGCCGTCCTCAGCAATTTGTTCCGCATTTCCCGACGCACCCGGTTTCTTCCCTTTCCAGCGCACCGTATGCGGGAAAGTCCTCGCCAGACTAAAAGATCCTTCATCACGATCGGTTTCCATCCATGGATTGGCTTCGCGATATCCCTCGTCGAAGTAGGTACTGGAAGGATCATACCCCGGGTGAGGAGGCCCCGCCAGCGTATAGTTATCATTATTGTACGCGTTTTGTGTGGCAGTCGTCTGCGCAGTCTGTAGTCGCCCTCCATTGGGCGGCCTTTGGGATCCTGACATCACTGTGTCTCGCAATGGGAAGTGAGCGAGGAATGTAGGATCGCCACGCGCGGAATGTTG
This sequence comes from Lecanosticta acicola, assembly GCA_963674455.1. Lineage (NCBI taxonomy): Eukaryota > Fungi > Ascomycota > Dothideomycetes > Mycosphaerellales > Mycosphaerellaceae > Lecanosticta > Lecanosticta acicola. Next base: position 220,967 of record CAVMBE010000017.1, on the reverse strand, counting down.
TCTTATTGCTCGGCAGCAGTTGTAGTCGCAGGATGTCCCACAGTTGATGATGGAGGTTGAAAGGCGAGATCGACTTTTAAAGCCGATGCACACAAATCACGGTGTTGTCCGACGTGTGCACTGGGCGTTTCTTGCTAACCCCTGCTATGATGCTAGCTTGACCCGTTCATGTGGATCCCCTATCCAGGGCGAGCATAAGCATAAACTGGGATTCACGGCGATTGCCTGTACGAAAGGCCTGAGTAAGGCGAAATATTGCTCGATCTCCTCTTTTGTGTTTTTTCGTCTCAACCAGAAGCTTCGAGAGGCCGATTGAGCCCTTTCGATACAGGCAATTCGTTGCTCGACTGTCTCCTCTGATCCAATCTAGCAGAATGTGCGTAAAAGTGCTACACACGTCGTCAACATGTAGTCATTTCACTGCTGGCGGTGGGTACTTAGTGCAACAGCTACGATTCGCGGGCCGAAATGTACGTGGCGATGTTGTGGCGAGGATATCAACCCGATCGCGCATTAACGTACCTATACGAACACATTTGCCCACACTGATACGAGCATTCCTTGGGAGTGTATCTGCTCGATTGGAGAGAAGGCTGGCTCCGCTTATTCCTGGGCTTCGATACGGCATGACGAAATTTTCAGACGTGGCACACCTACTGCCACGGACGTCGCTTGACTTTGCACGCCTTTGGAGCAGCAGCATCCGGGCAAGCGGCGACCCTGCCTCCTGGACAGTGGCCGGCCGGAAATGGCCTTTTAAATGCAGTCTTCATTCCTCCGAGCCTTGGGTCTGTCCAGTGCGTTCCCTTGCCAAGAGATGTAGGTATCGTCTAGAGTACAGGAAGAGGGTCCCAAATCGTTATTGCTGTGGCTGAAGTGCAGGGATCAATCCGCGATCTCCGTCTCCACGTACTGTTAGCTGATCCACACTCTTCACGCTCACAGCGCTCTTGACAATTCAATCTTGGAATGTTACGTGAAATGACATACGAAGCGCACATCGAGCAATTATCCCGCGTGACTGAATCATGGACACCGGACTTTCGGACCTGCCATCGTGTGGTGGTACTTGCGGCTTCTGACTTCCGGACTCGCCCCTCTGGCGATACAATCATGTGGGTTCCGCCATTCGAAGTCGAGAGTGTTCGTTTTGATGTCCAGTGCTTCATGAGCAATACGCCAGAGAAAAGCCCAGTAACTCAGTCCCAAAGCAAATTTTACCTCAAGCGCCTTCGCTCGCAGTTCGCAGTTCGCACGCGGTCATACGCGTTCACGATAGACGTGGAAAGGTCGTGCAATCTCATTATTCATCTCTGTTTCTCCGGAATAACCGAAAGATTCCTAGCCCTCGCTTCCTCCTTCCTCGGGGCTTATCGAGGTCATTTAACGGCCATCCATTCTGTTCCGCTTCAAGGTTCATTCTCGACATTGCATCGAAATCGTACGGCTCTGCCCATTTGTGCAGAGGAATCTCACCAAGCTTGGTACTATTTGATTCGATGGAGTAGTACGTTGGGGTGGGCTTCCGTCTGTGTGGCTCCATGGTGGGCAAAGGAGCTGTGTTTGGCATCGGCGGAAGCGATCCGTGGTCGACATTGGGACGCTTGTTCAGGCCAGAGGCGGATTGGTTTGTGCGCAGGGCATCCTGTCTCTGCGACGGATGTTGGGATGCGCGGAAATCCATGGCTGATTGCTTGCGGCGCGGCTTATGTTCTTGCGCTGGCAGAGTCTGCGCGCGGTGACAATCCGGTCTGCTGGGTCGCGCGCGCAGTTGGGGAAGCCTGTCAACACTCTGTGATATTAAAGACTTTGGCAATGCAAGCGAAACATTTGAGTCCGCGTTTGAAGACCCAACGAAGGATGATTGAGATTTCTTCTTTCGCTGGCCAGGCCTGACCATGGCCACTTGGGACGGTCTTGAGGAATCGGCGATCACTACTCGTGCCAGTGTTGGGCCTCGAACCTTTGGCGAGCGTCTTGGGCTGGCCACAGGCGTCCTGAGTTTCTTGCCTAGCTGAGAAGCGTCATTGCTAGGTCGATGGCTGAGTGCTTGTTGTCGTTCGCCAATGTGCTTTGGCAAACGGAGCTGCAACATTCGCCTGAGTAGCTCGCGTAAAGTCCGGCAAGTGTCGATCCGCGATCTCTCGGATAGGCTTACAAGCGATTGGTAGTGCAATGATGCATCCTTTTCGTCCTTGGCCAAGAACGAGTTGATGATCGATACAAGGCCAGTATTGAGCTTGAGGAGTATCTCCGCCAGTGAAGTCTGTGCTATGGCTAATCGTACATCAGCCAGTGAGAACAACGCCTTTACAGGTCATTGTCCTACCATCTCCATATGCAAAGTCTTGTCCAGCAGCTTGGACGCTGCGCTGGTATTCTCGGCCGATGTCTTCTGGCCCTTGTCTCAAGCTCCTCGCTAGCCTCGTCTCTTCGTCATCTGCCGACGCGTTCTTCTTGGTGCGCGTCCGTTTCTTCCTACTTCACGTCGCGCGAAACTTCTTGAAGACATCCAAGCCGCCCGTGAAGGAGGCCACGATGGACAGGACGCTGCTCGATACTTCCGCCGGGACCATTTCGACAGCTCATACGCAATGGTCACGACCGAACGGCCGTTACTCGCGGAGAAGGACTAGATATCAGTACGAAGCGGGCATGTTTGGTAGTTGAAGAGGAGGCTGTAACACAGGATATGTGACACAGGATATGTGCCTGCCCGCGAAAAGATGCCGCGTCGATTGCTATGAGGGGATACACGACCTGACGAGGAGACAACGAGAGCCTGACTCCCTTGCATCCAGACGAGGGCGCCTCATGATGCTTCAATAGATTGCCTGGCCGGCGGCTCTCAGGCCAGTAAGTCATGACTTGCTGCGTGTTGGTGCAGGTGGTGGGTCAACAGACGAGAATGGATCGATTGGGTGGGAGTTGCAGCTGGAGCTAACCTGACCGCGGCCCGCAGCAACTATCCTCCGAAACAGGCCCGTGCTCCCTTTGATATATGTAGCATCAACCATCTTTCTCTTTTCCATCAATCTTTTCGTTCACCTTCTCATCAATGAAGGCGTTCGAGCAAGCATTGGATGCATTGGTGTTACCGAATGACTGAGGACAGAAATGTCCGACATTAATCTGTATTCAAAAGAACCAACAGTTCTCGCTATGCGGCTTGCTTTCAATGCCCAAACACACTCCTCGCGCTATCCCGCCAAAAGACAAAACAGCCTGCACAGCCGCCAGTCTCAATGACTATCCATCAGTCGACTTCATGATCTCTTAATAGCCGGTACAGAGCCGATTGAATCCATCCATGAGGTCACCGACGGTATCGCCATCAAACGGCTGCCCGTCGAAAATATCGAAGAGTCGCCGGAACGCCACCTTCAACCCCTCGATCGCCTTAGATTCTGGGCGCTTCTGATGATATCCATCCGACTGACGCCCCCAACGCCCTCCATCCTTGCCTTCGACCTCCAGTGCGCCCTCCTTCAGATCAAAGACGACTTTGACCCATCGCCGAGACAGCATCTGCTGGCCGCACGGCTCTCGAGTCCAGCCGCATAAAGCCAAGCGTCGGAGGTGCTGTACATTCGCGTCTCCGATCGCTGACAGCCAGTCCTTCGCGGTTTCGAGGTCTTCCTCGTTGTCTAGTTGAGCGGTGAAGGTATTACCCGAGTAGAACGCGGGCAGAGCCTCGGCGCGTAATTGCCGATTGACTGCGCATATCTCAGGTGGGCGAGCCGATACCTCGTTGGCGTAGCAGCCGAAGTTCATGAGCATAGTAATTGTGTTGGTAGGCTTGAGGAGAATGTATTCAAGTATGAGGTCTCGAAGCTCTCGTGGAAGGCCAAGCAGACAGGCCTCAGGGTTCGAAGGTCCCATAGATCGCTGAGCTGTAGGTGCCGATTGTTTTGGAACTCCTTCCATTTTCGATCGTGTTATTGATGGTGGTGTTCAACTTATTGTTCAGTTTGGATTGCTGCGCGAAATGATTGCCGACCAGAGCAATTTGTCAGGGCGCTTCGAAAGCTGACGCTGTCCCTCTCACGATCCTGAGCAGAGCGAATGTGTGTGTTCCTTTGTGTTGACAGAATGTGAGAAGGGAGATAAAAGAAGACAATAGTGGGGTCTGGGATATTCAATATAGAGTTCGCGCTAGTGCTGGACCCCACGACTCAAGCTTCTGGAAATTCTTGAAGTGAATGTCTGTCTCTTCACACAAACCGTCACCTATGCGATCGCGAATATGGCCGACTACGATTCGGATTCATCCGGTGCAAGAGATGATATCAAGACCGACGTGATCATTGGCTACGCGTCGAAAGATCCCACAAGCGACGATTTCAGCCAGCTAGGCGGGCATGCGGTACGCAAAGAAGAGCGCCGAAATACTTGAGAGGAGAGACTAAGAGATGGATTAGACATGGCTCGATGACAAGTCCGCTCCATCGGCCGCACTCGCGAAGTGCAAGGTATGCCATGGATATATGAATCTCCTGTTACAGCTCTACGCCGACCTCCCGGATCGATTCCCTGAGGATGAGAGGAGGGTGTACATCTGGGCTTGCCGAAACAAGACTTGCAGACGTAAAGATGGAGGCGTGAGGGGTGTTAGGGGTATAAGACGCACGAAGATACAGCGGCAAGCGGATGCGACGGCAGGTGCTGGCAAGGAGGAGAGCAAATCCGCAATGCAGCCTGCAACAAATCTTGGAGAGACGTTGTTCGGCGTGAAGCCCTCCTCGCATGCAGCAGCAGCAAACCCATTTGCTGTCCCGGGCAACAATGCTGCATCCTCAAACCCGTTCGTAGCTCCAGGCGTCTCAACAAATCCATTCGCCTCAGCATCGTCGCTTGCCGCGAAGCCACCTCAAAAGCCAGAAGCGACAGAAGACCTGCCCCAAACTTTCGCCGAGAAAGCCCGCATATCCAGCACACAGCCTACAGAATCAGCCCAAACGCAGATTCCGTACGAACCTTGGCCAGAGGTCTCTGCTTTCCCGGAACCGTACCCCAGCTACCACATCGACGCCGGTCAGGAGTACATTGACCCGGAAGGCGCCCCAGCACCGTCCAACGTTCGCATCGACAACGGCGAAGGAAGCAGTGGCAGTGCAGCCGAAGACAAGACCTTGTTTGAAAGCAGCATGGACAAGACATTCCAGAAATTCGCAGATCGGCTGGCACAAAACCCTGAGCAAGTTGTACGATATGAATTTGCGGGGCGTCCACTACTCTACTCGAAGACGGACGCCGTGGGGAAGTTGCTCGCACCAGCACAGGAAAACTCAAACGCGACAGTCAAGACGCAGAGCATCAGCACATCAACCGCATCGAAAATGCCGCGCTGTGCGGCTTGCGGCGCAGAGAGGGTGTTTGAGCTGCAGCTGACGCCGCATGCTATCACAGAGCTGGAAGCCGATGAGATTTCAGTGGATGGAATGGATTGGGGAACGATTATCCTGGGAGTCTGTAGCCAAGATTGTCTCGAGAAAGGCAAGAGAGATGGAGAAGTTGGGTATGTGGAAGAGTGGGTCGGTGTGCAATGGGAGGAGCTAGCCGGCAAGCGGCCGGCTTAATCTGTTCCCTTCATGATATGACTCTAGCCTCATATGAATCACCGTAGCGAACCACTCCCAGTTTCATGGTCCCATTCCCCTGCAGCACCTGAACGCCTCGCTCCCTGAATGCTTTCCTGTATGCATCATAGCCACTGCGTGCCCAAATCATGTGGGCTCACGCAGGCTGCTCATACGCTCGCTTGATCATACGTCCAAACTGATCAAACTTGACGGTCTCTCTCTGGACCACGCTACGCGCCTCGTTCTCCTTGTTCAGGGGCACCTTGACCTTGTCGCCCTCAATTGTCCAACCACACACGTCCTTCACAAAATGCTCGAACTTCGGGCCTGTGACATTCAACCAGCCCTCCAGAATCTCCCTTCCAACCTCTTGCATGCACTGGCTCACGACGACAGCAATGCGAATGCGCATGGTATCCTCGAATCCGATCACATCTGCAGTGAGATCGGCGTAGAGATCGTCCGAGTCCATGGTGGCCCAGAATTCCGAGTATTGTGCGTTGTTCAGCTGGTTGTGGAGGACATTGAGATGCTGCACTGCCTCAGCCAGGGAGCCCGATGAAGGCGGAGCATCTTTTGTGGTTGAAGGGAGGAGGACGTAGGGCGGTAGAAGGGAGAGACAAAGGGAGAAGTCTGGTGATGGGAAGACTGTGAGTGCCTTAACGAGGACGTTGGTTGTCGTTTCTTGGTTCGTGAGGTGTGGGTTGAATTGATATCTGTCAAATGATGCGTCAGTCACAATACTACTTGCAAAACTCGCGGGCGTTTGTAGTTAATATAGAAGTGTTCTTTCTTTCAGATAGAGCTAATATACGGTTTCGCTTCAGGAGGCCGTGGGTTCAAGCACGGTGCCCTTCAGGTAATAGGAAACGTGGAATGTTTGATCATCATGTGGTGCGATATTCCAGATGGGTGTTGGACACTCACAATTTCAGAAGCGCCAGATTCGCATAGCAGTCATATTCTTGGTTTTCGCACTGACGCGCGACGTATTCCTGGAAGACCGTCGTTGTCTCGGGATTGTAGCGATCCAGGCCATTGAGGATCGAATCGATATTCTCTGGCCGCTCGGGCGAGTAGTCAAAGGCGATGCCCATGTTTGCGGCAGTGGCTGTTGGTCGAAGTTACTTGCTGGTTGCTGGTGAAGTCGTTACAGGCCGCAAAATAGTCGAAGTCTTGGCTTGCACGGGAGCTGCCGAAGCCGAGATTTATTGCGAACCCGAGACCGCCCCTGCAGGGGGTCGTCGGATCTGGTGAGCCGGGCTCCGCTTTTCACTCGGATTCACTTACCATTTCAACTGTAGACCACATCATCAACAATGGCTGTGCAGAGTCACGATGCACCGCCAAGGTCTGGTCTACGCTACTGCCGAGACAGTACCGACACCTCGTTTATGAAATGATTGCCTCACGTTCGCCTGCAAAGCACGTAGCCAAGAACGGACCGTGTTAGTGTGAGCAAGGCTCAGTTGATATGAGTTGCAGCAGTCGCCACGTACATACTGTACAGCCTCGAGAGCACGAGCGAGATTGCAGAATCTGATCACAGAGTGTGTCGTGTGACACGGTGCAAATATGCTCCACAGGACGAAGCAGCTACAGTATTGAAGGGCCAGCAAGCTAAGCTGATGTGCAGATGATGATATTGCCGCGAGACTTGCCAACTGCTTGGCTCGAGGCCTGCCAAGACGAGTAAGATCTGGGCTCATTCTGACGTAGCCCGATTGACGGGGACGAGTGTCACGGAGCGGACATAACGGAGCGGTATCTCCTACCGAAGCACGTTCAAATGCTACGTGTCGGCCAATTCGAACAAGAATGTTGCGAAAGATTTCTCTTGCCCCTCTACTGTTCGTTTGAACGCTTTCTCAATTGACTTACACATTCGCCGCATATCCAGCAAACTCAAGCCCAAAGCATACTGGACTGGCCCTTCAATACATCATGTCTTACCGGATTGGCTGCAGACTGCACACCAGTGCCAAAAGACCCACTTGGCGCGAGATAGAGACCAGAGACGCCTCTATTCAGGCAAAATCCTTACTCCTTCGTCTACCAGCCGAGACTCGTAACCAAATTTACGAGTACGTCTTTGGATTCGGATTAATACACTTCTGCATTCGCGAGTGTCGATCTACAGATGTCGATTCTCCCAACAAGAATGGTTATAAGATCAAGGAATACGAGCCAGACTGGGACAACTTCGAAGCTAGAGATTCGCTAGAATACGAGGATAGCTCGCTTCCACCCAAGAGATATTCTGGTACCAGGTATTACCAGATCTCGCATTCGATATGCGATGATTCACAGGACTGGGCCGATGCGTATACCGTAAGCAAGACTTTGCTGGCTCAAGGCGATCAGGAAGCGGAGCACGAGCAGAACACGGCACCAGAAATCCTGGAGAGTTATGACCAAAAGCACTTTGACTGCAAGACGCCGATCTACGACTTTGCGCACCAGCAATACGCAAGCATCTGCCGACATGGCCAGCTCACAGGGTCTCGGCACGCATGCAAAGGCTGCAGAAGGCTCCGCAAACTCTTGACAGCAACCCACGGAAAGCCTTCTTCCGGATTGAAAGAATACCATTCCGATTCCGCACTGAATTTACAGTTTCTGCAAACTTGTAAACAAATCTACCACGAAGCAAAACTCTTGCCATACGTCAGCAACACCTTCGACTTCAACAGCGGCAATCTTGCCCGGGAAGTAGCAATGTACCAACTGGGCCCCTTCCGCACACGAGCAATCCAAACCCTCCATCTCGAAAACGTGCGATGCGCCGCCGACTTCGAAATGGTGAGTTTGTATTTCCAAGGATTGCGACATCTACGTCTCTCCATCCGCAACGAACGCGAATCTCTATACGGCAAGGAAGAAACCTGGCAGGCATTTTTCCAGCTGAACAGGTTGGAATCCGTGGAGGTGATTGTAGGTCATGACGTGCAGAATGAGGGCAGAGACGGCAAGGCTCGACGAGCACGGCATGCGAGTGCGATGGAGTCTTTCCTCATGAGCGCGGATATCGAAGAGGCTGAAAAGCTTAGTGCGGAATATGAGGGGAGGAATGTTGGTGAGAGGTGGAATCGGGGCCTAGGAACGAGAGAACTCTGGTTCAAGTCAAGAGCAATCACTGATGCGGAGGATGAAGAGACGGAAGGAGATGCAGAAGAGAAGCGAGGGGATCGCGACGATCTGGATGAGCGATATCTCCGTCAACTCTTGGACCGGGGGGTATATGAGGTCGACGCAAAGCCTTCGGTTTGATGTTGCGCATCTTCATCGGCACAGGTGGCATGGAAGGAGAATGGTGGTATGCCGATGGTCTTTCCATCTCGAGTAGTCAAACGTCTTTCTCTCGTTCAGAGCAATAGCATCTATTCATCATATCGTGATACCCTCCAACCCGACCAACCCTGGCTTGCATTATCCAACAACCCCTTTCCCCTTTCACGTCCCAAACCCAAAAAGACCATGCAATAAATACAAAGGGTATATCGTCTACGATGAGAACATGCAAAAAGCAAGCAAGCGAGCAAGCTATGAGTATGATGATGTCCAAGCCCTCGATTCTTCTTCTGGAAAGCAAGCCGAATCTTCAGCGACCGCCGTGTCCAGATCATGTACCGCCGCGAGGCCCATCTCCTAGAAAGCGCCGCGGATCTTGGCATACAGGTCCGTATCCAAGAAATTATAACGCGGATCGAAAATGCAAAAGGGACTTCGCAGGAGTGTTTCCGCCGTCGGGCGTTCGCCGGGATCACTGTTCTACATGTCAGTATTCTTCTTCCTTACACCTTTCCTTCCACTCCGCCGGGTCCAAACTTACATGGTAAAACAGTCGTACATGAAACTCAGCGCCGCCGGTCCCACCACGGTGGAGACATCATCCGGAATCGGAGGCGCCTGATTCAATGATCCCAGTTTGTAGATTGCCCCGATAGCTTCTTCCTTACTCCAAGGTCTCCTCCCCGCGAACATCTCCAAAACCACGCATCCGAGGGACCAGATGTCCACTTTGGCCGAGTAGCCTTTGTTCATGCTTTGAGGATCCAAGCCGTCGCCCGAAGGGTCCGTCATGGCTTGCGACTGAGCACGAATCACTTCAGGCGCCATCCAAAAGACAGACCCTTGCATCGAGTTCGTGATGTCGTTATTGTAAGGATTTGCAGACCGCTTTGAGATTCCAAAATCAGAAATTTTGCACGTCCCGTCTAGATCCAGGAGGATATTGTCCGCTTTCAAGTCTCGATGTAAGATACCTTCGGAATGGAGATACGATAGCCCCATGAGCGTTTGTCTCGTTAGGGAAGAAACGACAGGTTCCTCAAACTTGCCATGTTTCCGCAAGCAAGAGCCCACACTACCACCAGAAATGTATTCCAAGAAGATGGAGATGCTATATTCTTTCCTCTCGCACCCGAGATATTGGACAATATTGACATGATCGAGATGTTGCATCGTGTCGATTTCCTGGTCAAGAGCTTTCACCATTTCGCGGATCTTGGCTGGGTCCGTATTGGCTGCTTTAGGGTTGACTTCAACCTGCTTGACAGCGAGAAGTTCTCCCGTAGTGGTGTTCATACCAAGGTAGACGCGTCCAAAAGTTCCTTTGCCAATAAGTTGACCTCGCATCCATTTGAACGTGGGTTGCCGTTCGGGTCTCATGTGTTGCACATTGCCCACAGGAATGGTGTCCTGGGGAATGGTATCGAGATTGGTGATGAGTCGGCTGCCTCGTTGTGGTTTGACCTGCTCAATCTTGGCGCCAAACATCTTGGTACTCTTGCGTCGGACAATGCCACCATCGTTCCTAAGGGTGCTGATTCTGTTAGAGACAGGAGCTGGGGCAGCTGGTACACCGACTGTGCTTGGAGCTCTACTAGATTGCGTAGAAGACACAGAAGGATGATTCGAGGGTCCACTGAGATGGGAGTAGTTGTTCTTGACCACGTCGCGGATGCTCTTCGTTCTTCCCAGACCACCGCCCATGTTGGCAGATTTTCGCATGCTTCGCTCGGCGACTGATGACGCACCCGCTCTAAGAGTCGAGTCTTCGCTGCCGAGCGTGTCCATATTCTCGGCGCTCGAAGCTGGTGTCGTCGTCCTACTCACGTTGAGCTCTGACGAAGATGACATAGAGGCCAACGTGGACTTGTCGGTCGACACCGGACTGCTTTCGCCATTCTCGCCATCTTCGCCCATTGGCTGGTCGAGGTCAACATTGGGGAAGAAGTTGTCGAGACGCTCGGCGATGTCTTCTACAGGAGGACGATTGGCCCAGATATCACTTGCGAAGCTCTCACGGCGGCCGCCGAACCGCGCAGGATCATCTGGGGAGTCAGTGGACCATGGATTAGCCGAAGACGTTGAAGGCTGCCCTTCTGTCTCGTCCAAGTCCTCGAATTTGTCAAGCGGAGGGTTCTTTGGCGAGTCAAACCTCACGTTGTTCTTTGACGTCTTTACTCTGAGCTCTGGCCTGCTCGGCGAGCGGTTGTCCGTTCCAGTAACACCAAGGACAGCTTTGGCCTTCGCCTGCGAAGGCACCTTCTTGTTGACGGCGGTCACGAGTTTGTCTTTCTGCTTGGCCAGAGGGATGGCAAACAGGCCATCGTCAGAATCTTCGTCCGAGGAGTCCAATGCACCGATATTGGGAGATGGGGCGAAGTCAATCTCATGTTCCGGAACGTCGAAATTAGGCCCTCGTTTGCTCACCATACGGTTGAGCGATGCGGGAGGTGGCCGCTGGGTACTTGGACTAAGTTCCGGACTGTGAGGTCTGCCCTCTTTTTGGACTCTCGTGACCAATGGATTGGAGGGTGTCCGTATCGACAGGTTTGGTCTCTGGTTGGCCTTGAGCGTGTCTTCTTCATCTTCGACCTCCTCATATTCTGGCACCCTAAACGTCGTTCCGCCTTTAGACATAGTGAAGGGACTACGAGGCGTGTTAGGACTATTGCGACCTCCAGTCGATGCGGACCGTGATCCAAAGTTGACTGAGGCCAAAGCCCGAGCAGCTTCCTCCCCAAAGTCTGGAGCAGTCATTGATTTCTGTAAATGAGAAGACATGGCCGGCGCGCTGTTAGGTGCACTGTTGGGGGCTGCAATAGAACCAGCAGCTCTGCCAGCGCCTGCCAATGCGGCTCCAATACCCTTTGCAGCAGGTCGCTTTAGATCTTCTTCTGGAATTGAGCCATTCGAGATTCTCTTCCAAGGCTCTTCTTTGCGGTTTGGCCAGCTAGTGCGCGCGTTCGGACCCTGCTTCTTGGTGAGACTATTTGCTTTCACCAGCGTAGTCGTTGGCTCTGGAACGGGAGGAGCTTTGCGCATTGGCTGGAAGTCGGTCTTTCTCTCAGCATCTCCCGAGCCAGATGACACGGGCCGTGCAGCCGATTGCCTTTCTTGCTCATATGGCGACATTCTAGGACGGTCAAAATCGTGGATTCCCTTGCCATTAGCACTTTCCACGATTTGCGATCGTCGCTGGGCCTGGTAGAATTTCTGCTTGCGCTGTGTCTCTTTTCTGTGCTGTTCTGCTCTTGCATCGAGGAGAGCTTGTTGCTTGTCGTATGGCAGACTTTGGAAATCCTGCTGGAGCATGTTTTCCTGAAGCAATGCAAGGGCATCCCCAGAGCCTCCATCGCCCTCCTTCTCCCGGATCTGAATATTCCGGGTCTTGTCAGGTACCAGTGTGCTCGCGTTCGAAGCCAGGGTCGCAGTCGAGGGCGATGCGATTTGATCTTCTTGGAGTCGCTTGAGTGTAGCCTCGTCCAGAGGGTTCTCGCCAAAGGTTGCTTTGCCAAAAGGCGATTGAGGTAGGCCGGTCAAGCCAAGACCGGCGCTCTCCGGAGGATCAGGTATGCTTCCCAACGATCGTACGTAAAGCTTCAAACTTCCACTCAAATCGGCCATGCGCGTTCTAGCATTCATCAGCATCTGATCGGTGAGGGGCTCCTCGTGTTCGAGCTTGCCAGGCGACGTCAAATACAGAGTGATGTCCGGGGTGTCGGGTATCCCTAGATTATATTGTATCACGGTGCGTAGCTGATCAGCCGACTCTACCTGCGATATATCAATCAAGCGGTAGTTCCAGCCATCTGGTGTCACAAAGATGAACTTTTGCTCCTCTTCACGAGAAGCCGGTCTACCCCTCGGCGGAATGAGGCTGTCAGAGGACTCAATGCTAAGGTGCTGGTCCTTCCTGGACGAGGGATGCTCGCCCAATGAGATATCGGAAGATGCGGCTCCAGGCTTTCCATACGGCCCATGCCTGGATGCCTGCGGACTGGAGGGACCATGCTCGTCGTCTGGTGAAGGATGTTCGTCCTTTCTGCGATCTCTTCGAATTCTCGCCCAGAGTCCAGTCTTGTGTTCCCTTGCACTTATCGGTGTATCCCTACTACCATGTCTCGCACCGCTGTCTGACGGTGGAGGTCGCGAACCGTCTTGCGCATTTCTTCCGTGGTCTTCAAGGAGAATTTTAGCATCGTAGTCGCTGGCCAGGCTTGCATAGAACCTACCTTGACCATTCAGCGGGGCACTTGTGTCGCTCGTCCCGCGGTAATGACCACTGGAATATCTGTTCTGGCCAGCGCCGTTCGGCGTGGCATTCACAGGTGCTGGGCTGTGGTGCGGACTACTTTGGTACTTCTGGCTGTTGATGCTCAGGTTTGAGGTACTGCCACTGGGTGAATGTGTTCTTCGAATGTCGCCTATCGATGCAAGCGCATTCTTCGAGTAAGCGCTCCGCTCCGACTCGTTCAACGTGTTGGTATAGGAGTCCAAAGTGACTGATCTCTGGCCGCTCTGACCAGGCGCTCTGCCTTGCGCACCAGGCGGCAACGCACGTCCTGGCGAGTCATCTCCACCACCTGCTGTGGAGGGAGTTGAGCCAAAGTTGGGCTCGTGCCTTAGCAGGTTTGGTGAAGTCTCCAAGCCTCCCGCATCAGTGCCGGCACTTGTCGCTCCTGCGTGTCCACTGGTCGAATCTCTCCTGTTGGCTCGTAGCGGCAAGCTGGTTGTGCTGCTCGATCCAGCCGTCTGAGGCGTTCCGCCACCGCCTGATTTGATCACATCGCGCACTAATCTCCGCAGCCTTTTGCCTTCTTCTCGCTCCTTATGCTGGTCCCACATCACACCGTTCGCCGTGCATTCTCTTGCGACTTGAGGCAACAGTGTCTGCGGCATGAAGCCAATGTTCCTCACCCCACCGCTTCTACCGATGTCCAAGAATTGACCTCCAGACACACTCAGGTGCTGAAATGCAGCTTGCCATTCTTTGGAAAAGTTATGTATCACAAGCCAGGTCTGTACACGCTCGGCAGGCCAGTTCTGATCCTGCGGGGACGCCGGGATATCGCCTGATGATGAGTGATCGCGGTTGGATGCATTGTCATTAGCCTGATTAGTGTTGTTTTGCGTAAAAGGAGGCCTGCTCGATTCCGCGGGTGATGTATGCTGTTCCGTCTCTTTCGCGGGTAAAACCAGCGTCTTCTGCCTACCAGTAGGCGTTGGAGGTGGGAGATTGCTTTGTAGCGGCGGAGGCGCAGAAGCTGGCTGAGGAGGAGGCTGTTGGTATGGGCTGGGAGTGCCCGATTGGAACCAAGTTCCGCCAACATCATAACTATAGCTCCCTTCGCTTCCGTATCTTGGCTGTGAGAGATCTTGAGAGGATGCGCTGAATTCATTCGAGCCGCCGCGATAGAAGCTATGTTGCTGAGGAACCGGTGCTGGCCTCGCATGTGCATACGGTTGGCTACTGCCAGAATGCAGACCAGGAATCCCCACTCCTGGCCCAAAACTTCCACCATCTGGTATGTAGGTCGCAGACGTCAGGGGCTGATTGTCGGGTAGTGGAGGCAGCTGCGCGTACTCGAAGTACAGGCTCGGATCGTAGGCTTGCGGTTCTCTCTGCTGGCTCTGAGATGGCTGCTGGTACATGGCCTGACGGTTGTAGGTGTTGTAGCCTCCCATTGGCCCCGGAGGCGGTGGTACGAAGGGCGCATGCGATTGTGTCGCGGATAGGGGTGGCCGAGGCGGAGGTGGAGGGATATGCCCATACTGCGGTTGCTGCTGGTGCATCAAGGGCGGCGGCGGAGGCACATATTGTCCTTGGCCCGCGCGTTGCGGGTTGTGTGTCGGATACTGGGACGACATGGTATCGGCATAGGTATACGGCGTGCCTTTGGGCGATAAGGGAGTGGCATACGGCGATTGAGCGGCGGGATGAGGTCGCAAGAAAGAGTCCTCGCCGTAGGCGGAGAAATCAGACGAGGCGCCTGGAGTGTTGACACGATCGCGAAACATCGGTCGGTGGGGATCGTCTGTGGCAGCGTGCAGGTGTGGTCTCGTGTTGTTGGCGGATCGGTCCCTCGCATTGAGCATGGCACGTCTGCCTCACGGACAGACAGCGCAGCGATGCATTCACTCCGGCATGAGACGCATGTGGTTTGCGATGATTGCGTGAGAGGACGTGCAGCAGATTCCAGGCTCTTTCCCCCCCGTTGACGTCCCAGTTGCAAAGGCGAGATCCCGGCGGCAAGGTGAGCAGCAAGCTGGCACTGCTGGGCAGAGCTCGCCGACTTGCAACCTCCACCTTGTCGTTCGTCTCGCTGGCGCCCTTCTCCGCTTCCGCAAGCCGGCGTTGGGTTGCGCGAACTGAAACACCGCCCAAACAGCTGGATCGAGGTGCGGATCGCTATCAGGACTCGATATTTCGCGGTGGATGTGGGAGGAGGTGAAGGACAATGAGCCAATCCGCGCCGCGATATCGCTGTGTGCCGGTCGGTGTGCAGGCGTTGGAGCGCTTACGCCATGGACGACGTCTGGTCGCACATAGACGGAGAGGGTAAAAGGTAAGAGGTAGAGCACGGAGTCGCCGCCAATCTCACGGTGCCTGGCGCATCTTCTCTTTGTCCAACAGCGCTGCCGCCCTTCTGCAGTACAGGTACAGAGCACAAGAGCGCAGCCCGGCGTCACGAGCAGCGTCTGCCGTGATTGGCTGACGGGACGAAGCGCTGCCGGCCCTTGCTGAATCAGCGCCACGGCCACGTGCGGCTTCTTCCGATCTGAGACTCCCGCACATCGGATCTCTTTCCCCCTCGGTGCTCATTGAATGGAACATTCACTTGCGAGGAACCCACCCGGCCATACCCGTGCTTGGAGAACAAGGACGGCGACGTCGACGTCCACGTAGCTGTGGAAAGTTGCTACGCAGTCTCCAATGTTCGATCAATGGCTGGACGAACCTTCCTCCGAAGACAGCTTAAGTGAGAAATGTGGTACATCATGTACGTGCAGAAGGACACGATCAGATCGATACATCATCCTACACGCCTCCTGCCACGATATCGACACGCTGTCGCCAGCCTCCGACACCGATCCCCCATCACTAATCTCTCAGAGCTTCGAGAACAACTTGATATTCGTACCGCCCACATTCGTCGTCCCTTCGAAATGAAACGGACACAGCTGGAAGAACCTCTCCCGACCCAACTTTTGCGCCGCACTCCTCTTATGCGTCAAATCGACATGTTTGGTGGTGCTGAAGCCTGTCATGAGGTCGTATGAGATGGACACAGTGTTGGTGACTCTGGGTTCGCCAATGACCACCTGGGTGCGAGGCTCGTCGAGGAAGAGGAAGTGGATGATGGAGGACCACCATGCCGAGACCCGGTGAGGACCGCGGAAGCGTGTGTCTCCCACCAAGGAGTGTCGGCCGCGATCGTAGTCGCCGGCGTGGCAGTAGACGCCAAAGTGGTCCTCCTGAGAACAAATGTGAGTCTACATGTGGAAGGGTGGGGTAAAGATTTGAGGACGTACCCTGCCCCAGTAGAGTTCGTGGTATGAGAACCACGTATCGTCGAATTTGGCAAGCACTGTGATGACATGCGGATCTTCGTGCAGCTTTTGAAGATATTCTCTGTGCTGCTCCAGGGTGCCGGTCTGGTCCCAACCCGCAGCAACAAATGGATCGTTCTGCCATTGGTTGAAGAGGCGGAGATGCTCGTCATTCTGGTAGTCGAGCGCGAAGATGCTGAAATGTTGGTCAAGATGCGGGATGTATCTGCTGTAGATGATCGATCCGCCCTGAGGCTTCTGTGGTCGTCGCGGGTGGACAGCGTGGACTCTCTCGTGTGGGAACTTGCACGTTGCCGTAAAATCGACGGGATGGAGAGGGTAGGAAGACAGAGTCTTGCCGGAAACTGCATTGGTCGTTGGAGCCCACACTGGACGAGGACCGAACGGCGAGCCGGCGCCCTGCCAGAAAGTGCTTCGCAGCAAGACCAGCTCGTCCGTGTATGCCTCTGGATCCGTGCTAGTCTTGCTCTCGGGTAATGGATGTTGGCATGCCAGGTGGACAAGCTTGAGGTCTTCTGCCAGCTTCTTGCTTCCGACACCGACAAGTCCAAGCCGGAAGTATTCCAGCTCTGGACGCAGCGAGAAGAGAGCATATACGATCAACCATGCTTGAGCGACGGTTGGGGCATGTGGCTCATTCCAGACAACGTCGCTCTTGGGAGCCCGCCTCACACGGCCCCAGAAGAAGTTGTTGGATTCCGGAGGAAGCTGATCTTGTCTCTGATCTTGAGCGGGATTTGAGAAGCTGACATCGCTATGCAGCTGCTCAGGAGCAGCTTGACCATCTTTCTGCGTTGGAGTTCCTGACGTTCGCGGTTCATGCTTTATCTGGAGGAGCTTGGTGCCATAGCGCGTTGGCGCATGGCTGTTGCTGACCTCGTGGATTCGGTAGGTGGTGAGATATGGATGTGGGAGACGAATTGTGGCAGGCAACGATAGAGAAGACATGGTGTTGCACGGGTGCAGGTACGGGTTGTGGGAGAGCAAGCACTACAGGATGACAGTGAAGACACCGCACTCGCAAGCAATTCCCAGCGTCAGATTCGAAGAGGTCCCAGTGTCGGAGACCAGCTCCCAGCCCACCGAGGCCATTACTGGCAGCAGCAGCGTGTCTCAACTACCAGAGATGCCGAGACTTCGCGTGATGGTCTAGGGATCTTAGAACATTCGCCCAACAGAGGTACAAGAACAGCTACTGTCGACCGCATATGCCGAGCAACACGATACTTCCCAGCATCTCACCCAATGCTCCTTTTTGGCATTTGGTCCGTCTCACCTACCCTGTTCGCAGAGTGTGCGGAGCCGAAGTTGGGTCGAGATCGAGAGTGAGTGCATCATTGACGGCGCATTGCAACCCTGTCGGACTGATCTTTTCCCTGTCACCGAGTTGATAATCGCATCCTCGGATCAGATTTTTACCCTGCCGCCCGGGGCCAAACTAGCGTAGCCGCTAGAGGCAGGTGAAAGCTGCGCCGGGGTGGGGCCTGCATTGAAGGCGATGGCTGTGGCTAGTGAAGGTCTCGACGACCAACACCCTGGTTACGCTGTACGTGATGCCAACCAGAGCATCCACCAGACTACTGCTGAAAGCTGGACGCACTAGTTCTCCCACGAGAACGCGAACAACTGTGGATTGTGAGCCGATTCTTCCGCAACATGACCTTGGCCAATCAGCCTCCGATGCCGCTCATGGCGACAACAAAGCCATCACATGATTTCGGCGGCCTTGTGAAGGAGGAAGATATGGCCGTGACTTTGTTGTGTGACAGCCGTTGGCTGCAATCTGGTCCTGTGTTCGATCTGGTCTATCTGGTCTATCACAAGGATGGGATCCCACTTCAGGAAGAAGGTAAGTGAACGATCTCCCTTAGGACATGACAGAATTTACTGAGTGTTCGTTGTAGGAGGCCAAGGTCGACGATGATGATTCTGCCGCCGAGAAGGAACCTTGGAACAAGCAGGCCTTCACCTATTTTCGCTTGCTGTTCAGCCCCGGCTATTGCATCTGGGATGTCCTCCTCTTTTGTGGTGGTATAGTGGGTGGCATCGCTGCAGGAGTTCCTTTCCCGCTCTTGGGTATCCTGTTCGGTCAACTCATCGACAAAATCAACAGTGCCAACTGCACGGAGAACACGGGAGGTGACACCTCGTCCATTGAAGATGCCGTCGTTCAAAAAGTGCTCTATATCATCTATGTTACCATCGCCAACTGGTGCTTCATTTACATCAACACGACATGTTGGGGCATGTTCGGAGAGCGTCTGGTCCGTCGTTTGCGGGAGACATACTTGAGGAGCCTCTTGCGACAGGAATTGGCTTTCTTTGACAATCTTCCTGCGGGTGATGTTTCGTCCCGTTTGTCCAACGATCTCGAAGATATTCAAAAGGGAACGTCTGAGAAGGTCGGCATCGTGCTTTCGAGCACCTCTTACTTCGTGGCTGCCTACATCGTGGCCTTCATCAAATATGCTGAACTCGCTGGCATTTTGGTATCCCTTGTCCCAGCCTACTTTCTTATGGCCTTTGTGGGATCCTACTTCATCAAGCGGTACACCGGAAGGATGTCAGATCAAATTGCTCTAGCGACTTCTATCGCTTCTGAGAGTTTGAACAAGCTCACCATAGTCCATGCCTTCGGTGCAAATGCTCGTCTGGAAGCTAAGTTTGCCAGCTACCTCAACACGGCCAGAGACGCAGGCATGAAAAAGGCCTTCACGGCAGCCATTCAGCTTGGTCTGCTGTACTTCATTGCATACTCCACCAACGCCCTGGCGTACTGGCAAGGAAGTCGAGGCATCGCGGACTCTATTGACAACGGAGGCGATGCTGGCAAGATTGGGGCTGTCTACACGGTCATATTCTTGCTCATTGATGGTATTTGGTGCCCCGGTGGAGTCCGCTATCCCGTCTCTGTTTACTGATATGATGCAGCATCTTTCATTCTCAGTCAAGTCGCCCCATTCATGCAGATCTTCGGAACAGCAGCTGGTGCTTTTGAGAAACTCAACAAGGCCATTACGAGAGAGTCGCGAATTGATGGCACCGACCGTGTTAATGGACTTCATCTAAATCATATCGATGGCGCTATTGAGTTCGATAATGTCGCTTTCGCCTACCCTAGTCGCCCAGACAGCACGGTCGTCAAGGATCTCTCTATGACGATCCCAGCGTTCAAGCATACCGCGATCGTTGGTCAGTCCGGAGGTGGCAAGTCTACCGTCGCAGCTCTCCTGGCACGACTCTATGACCCGAGCGAGGGTAGCGTCAGATTGGACGGAGTTGACTTGCGTGAGCTTAATGTAGCATATTTGCGAGGATGCATTGGTGCTGTACAACAAGACCCTGCCCTTCTGGACCGTTCGATACTCGAAAACATCGCCCATGGACTGATCAACTCTAATGCTCCCGTCGAAGAGATCTCCACGGTCTTGGACGGAGAAGTTGCACAGTTCGCTGAACAAATTCGTAAAGGCACTCAGTTTGATGTTGCCCTACGGACAAAGTCTTCTGCTCTTCAAAGCGTTGTGCGTCGGGTCCTGAAATCTGCAGAAATTGCAGATGCAACAGCTTTCATCGATCGGCTTGAACATGGTTTGGCTACCACTGTTGGATCTGCTGGTAATCAGTTTAGTGGAGGACAAAAGCAAAGAATCGCCCTGGCACGAGCTATGATGAGAGACCCGAAGATTCTACTACTGGATGAAGCCACCTCTGCTCTGGATTCTCGTAGCGAACGACTAATTCAGGGTGCTCTGCGAGAAGCCTCCAAAGGACGCACAACCATTAACATCGCGCACAGATTGTCGACTGTAAAGCATGCAGATAACATAATTGTCATGAGAAGCGGCAAGATTGTGGAACAAGGCTCCCATCAGGCACTCGTCGCCGCGGATGGTGTCTATGCCAGTATGGTCCGACTTCAGACTGTCGGCCAGGGCGAAGAGACTGAAGACGCTGTTCAAAGCTCTGCTGAGAACTCCGGGGATGGGATTTCATTTGCAGAAGACCGCACCAGCGATGAGACACCTCCCAAGGAGATGACCAGGACTTCTGAGGAAATCTTTACTATGCAACTCGACGAACCAGACAAAGCTCCCGAAAACGAGGAGAAATACGACAGTGACAAAGCTCATAAGACGAAACAGCGAGGACTTGTATCAACAATCGCTCGTGTTGGAGCTCTCACCAGATCTCAGGCCTTCTATCTCTTGTTCGCCTTTACAGCCGCAGCCGTTGTTGGTGGCTCATACTCTGGAGAAGCCGTTATTTTTGGACATACCATCAGTAGCTTCAGTAGCTGCAATACTGCCGCGGCGATCCTTTCTGCTGGACACTTCTGGGGTCTACTCTTCTTTATCTTGGCCATCATAGAGTTCTTCGCTAACTTGATCATGGGCTCGCTCTTTGGAAGAGTCTCCGAGGACACTTTGTACAAGATTCGTGTACTTTGCTTCAGGACTCTGCTGGGCCAGAACGCTGACTGGCACGAATCCGATGGTAGGGATCCTTCCTCTCTGCTGGCTTTCATCACTACGGACGCCAATGCTCTAGCTGGACTAACTGGTACGATCTTGGGTACGCTGTTCTCCATCATTATCAACTCCATTGCCGGTATTGCTCTATCGCTTGCGATTGCTTGGCGGATCTCGATTGTACTCATGGCTTGCGTGCCGGTCCTTCTAGGCGCGGGATTCATGAGACTCCGCTGCTTCAAGAAGTTCCACGAAAAGCACGCAAAAGCTTTCTCGAGTGCCACAGGCTTTGCGGTCGAAGCTGTCAATTCCATTCGAGTCATATCCATGTACTCTTTGGAAGATGAAGCCGTCAATGTCTATCATCGAGCTTTGAAGGCTCCTTACGCAGAGACCCTGAAAATGCTCCTATGGAGCAATGCATGGCTTGCTTCTTCGTACAGTGTTAGTAACCTGGTCTATGCACTGGCATACTGGTGGGGTACACAGAACATCATTGAAGGGCGATACAGTCAGACGCAATTCTTCATCGTCTTGCCAGCGCTTCTTTTTAGTGCGCAGACTTGTGGACAGCTCTTTGCTCTCGCGCCGGACTTCTCCAAATCTGGTGTCTCCGCCGCCAGGATTCTGGATCTGTTGGAGATTGGCAAGAAAACTTTGACAATTACTCCCAAAGCCATTCGAGCTGGTCCCAATATCGACGATGATTCCGATTTTGGCGGAGAGAAAGACATCGAAGCTGGAATAGAAAAATCTGACAGCCGTGTTGGAGGCGGCGCACACGTTCGCTTCGAGGGCGTCGAATTCTCATACCCAGCACGTCCAGATGCCCAAGTCCTTAAAGGTCTAGATCTCGACATGAGACCCGGCCAATTCTGCGCCCTCGTGGGTCCTTCCGGGGCAGGCAAGTCCACCATCATATCCCTCATTGAGCGCTTCTACCGTCCCTCATCCGGCCGAGTCACCATCGACGGCAGAAACGTAAGCGATTTCACATCAGCTTCGTTCCGCAACGACATTGCCCTCGTACCACAGGAAAGCGTCATGTTCGAAGGCACGCTCAAATTCAACCTGAGCCTCGGGGCCCGTCCGGACTCCGAAGTCACGGACGCAGAAATCGAAGACGCGTGTAAACTCGCTAACATCCACGAGACCATCATGGCTTTGCCCGAGAAGTACGAAACGCGCTGTGGACCCAATGGGAATCAATTTTCCGGGGGCCAGAGACAGCGCGTCTCCATTGCGCGCGCTCTGCTGCGGAAACCGAGACTTTTGCTTCTGGATGAGTCTACCTCTGCGCTGGATTCGGAGAGCGAGAAGATGGTGCAGGATGCGTTGGAGAATGTCCGGCAGGGTGTCACGGTGGTGGCGATTGCGCATCGCTTGCATACGATTGAGAAGGCGGATCGGATCTTCGTGATTGAGGAGGGGAAGTGTACGGCCAGAGGGACGCATAAGGAGTTGCTGAGGGATAGTGAGACTTATCGGACGAATGCTTTGCATCAGGTTCTGGGAGATTGATGAGAGAGACAAGTATGTAGCTCTGGGAAAAGTAATGAATGATTTTGCGCACTGTTGAGAGTATTAATTGTTGAGTACAGTAAGATTTGGTGCGTATATGTCGTGAACTTGTATCATGATAAGTCTTACCTCCCAGATGGGAGTACCCGAGATACTCTTGTATGATCATACCATCTGCGTGCAGCTAGCAAAGATACTTGCTTGTTCGAAACCGGGAAAATGTACATGTGGGCAAGCTTCTCCAACGATGATCCATCCATATGAATATAAGAGCAGGTGTTCATGCATCCGTGCCGCTTGCTTGCAGATGAACGTACCCGCATCAACAAAGGATCAGCACCACCTCGTAACCCATCCAGTGCTCTAATCATGGGAAATAGTTCCTGCAGTGCTAGCATACCTTATGCCGAAACATAGATGGATTGACGCTGCTGCTGTAGGTCCTGACCGGCGCAGAAGACATACGTATGCTCTGGTGGGTCCGGCTGATAAGACACTGTTCAGTGATATGGTCAGTCAGCCGTGCCAGTGGCTGATGAGGGATGTAAGCTGTGGTCGACTTCGTCCAATGACGTGAGTTTCTTTTGTCGATTTTCATATGCCGAGCGTTGGGCTCCGGACTTTGTCGAGGATGTGTGCGTTACTCTGTACTAGTTGAATGATGGCCTTCACGTTTTCTGATGAACATCGTTTGAAGATCCAGAGAGTGAGTAGCAAGTGCAGTGATCGAACCCACAGAGTAGTCGGTGCCGCCCTAGCCGCCGAGTAGTGTCGCCGTGGAGTTGTCTGTTTTTCGGGTTAGATAAGAATCTACCGAGAAACAACCCTACAACAGATCGACAATGCTCTCCCAACGCGTCGGTTGCGTTTGGATTCTGTTTATCCTGGCCGTCTTGGTGATTACGGAGTTCTCTTGGTTGCAATTTTCTCCACGCTCATCGCGTCCTCGTGGCGCTCCCAGCGCTGAAGATCCTCTGTGCTTTACTGGGAAAACCTGGTTAGCTCCTTCCTTGGACTCTGGCCTTTTGGTTGCCATCGAACGTGCTGACGACAGATGTACAACAGTTGGAATCAATCGTTCGTGTTTTGAATGAACTCTGTATCGCTCGTTGCTGCTAGACCTAATACGTGGTTTGACAGACAGAAGGACTGTGGTGCGAGGGAGGGATATGTAGCCTGCCACCCCAACTCGAGTTCAGATCTATGATTGAGATAATGGTCTTTAGCACTGGTGTCAGCTTCTTGCTTCCCTGTGAGTGATCTGGACAGCGGTTGATGCCTCAGGCAACGAGAACCATTGGTGCGGGGCCAGCTTCCAGGCAAATGCGAGAGTACTCGGGCCCAAACGCCGCCAAGGCAGTGCAGCGACTTCGGCGGTCATCTCCAAGACTTTGCTGTCCTTCCTAATACCAAGAATTGATCTTGCAAGACATTGCTATATCTCGGTGAGACAAGCGGTCCATGTGACTCTTGGCGGTCATCTGATTAGATTGGAAAAATCTTATCAGATCCTTTTCTACCAGGTAGGTACGTACCCGGCCTGCCATTTCACACAGCACTAGTGCGGAAGCCCCAGCTCCTGCGGCTCCTTGGCTTCGAAGGATCACCAGTTGGTGGAACAGGGTGCGTTTCACCTATTGCCTGCGGCTAGAGTGTAGCGTTGGCGTTCACGAGCGATCGCCGGGCCGCATGAGGCTTCAATGCAGCACGCACGTAGCATGGCCCTGTCAACGTGCATATTGAACCACCAACTTTACATCCTGGCTCAGCTTGAACGGTTGCCAAGCGTGAAGGGATGGATTATTGTTTTTTTGGCCCACCGCCTTGCCTGGCTCGAATTGGTGGTGCTGTGGGTCGTAATGCAGAAATCCCGAGGCTAGCGGAGAGCATCGCCAGGCCGATGTTACAATCTCTCCAAAACAAGAGGGCATAGGCGGATAGGTGGGCAGATTCAAGGCCGATGTGCGGAAGTCAACAGCGAGGACCGAGGTTCGTGGTTTCGTTTCTCGAACTTTGTAGACACATGCTCAACAGTCGTTTGCCATAGATCAAGGTTTATCTTTGCCACCATCACCACTGATTTGACCATAGTGTCCGCGGAAGATGTCACTGAACATTGAACAGCAGCCCCATGCCCCGGCCAAGCACCGATCTTTCGAGGGATGGCAGAATGAAGGAGGCCACACGTTGGCGTACGACTTGGTTGGTGTTGGATTCGGGACGACCGCACTTCCTCTGGCAGCCTCACTTGCAGACGGCAATGCAGATGCACGTGTGCTGTTCGTTGAGCAAGAAGCCCAGTTTGACTGGCATCCTGCTCACATCCTTCCGGACAACTCCGTGGCAGTCTCTTTTCTTCGCGACTTGACCACGACCCAAAACCCGAGGTCAAAGTTCACCTTCGTCAATTATCTCCAGAAGACCAACCAGTTGATCCGATTTACCAACAACTCCAAGATTGCGCCTTCAAGGAGAGCTATGGCAGATTACTTCCGCTGGGCAGCAGGCCAGATCCAACAGCTAGGATGGGTTAAATATGACCAAGAAGTCGTGCAAGTCAGACCACTGAAAGGCAATGGCCGCGACAGTATTGCACAGTGGTCGATCGAAATGCAACATACCAAAAACAAAGCTCGGACAACTGTGCTGGCCAAACGTGTAGTGCTGGCGACTGGAGCAACGCCTCGAATTCCACAAGCACTTTCTGGTGCTCCTTTAATTTGGCATTCCAGTTCATCGAATCGTCTTGTTGACAGCTTGGCGACCGCGCAGCAACCTTTGAATATTGCAGTGATTGGTGCAGATCAAGAAGCAGCCGAGCTATTCTTGCACCTGTCGCATTCGCGAGGAAAGCACACTGCAACAATGTACTATGCAGATTCGGCCTTGAGGCCTGAAGATGACGTGGCGAAGGTGCAGGACATGCTTGAGAGGCCAGAATCGCTGCCGAGACAGCTTCCTCCCGAAGTCCGGTACCGTCTTCAGGAGTCCGCTTCTTCATCTCCCAAGATCAACGTACACACGCTGGGAAGTCTGTATGAAGCTCAGTACACACAGAAGATTAAAGAAGCAGACTCGAGAAAGTGGAGGTTTCAGCTCAAGGCGCTGAGCGAAGTCGTCGGTACTGAGCGCGAGCAGGAGAAGGTCCGCCTGGTAATTCGAAACCCTCGCACAGGAGAGTTGGCCACCTCAGCGGAGGCATTTGATGCGGTGGTAGCAGCAACGGGTTACAGCTTCGCCATCAATCGGGACCTCATCGACATTCCCGCCGGTCTGCTGGACGACAGCGCCATCGGCGTCAATCGTGAGTATCAGGTCAATTTCCGCCGTGAAGCACTGGAAGCCGGCTGCGGCATGTGGCTGCTGGGGTCTTTGGAAGACGACAAAGGACGATGCGACAACTTCAGCTGGATGTCGGAGAGAGCACAGCGGGCGGCGCGCAGCATCTTGAAGGAGATGAAGTCCGATGCCAAGAATCAATCGCAGCGGAGCAGCGAGCGTGCCATGTTTTAAAACGGTATCGTTGTGTATCTGTGCCAGCACGTATATGACTCTCAATTTACAAGTTATCGGTGTGATATCATTGGGAGAAGGTTTGTGCCGTCAAACACCCGGAGATTCGGAGATCAGATGGATTAGATTAGATATCGGAAATCGACCCGCATGAAACTTGACCTCACTCCATCAACAACTACGTCTACCTGCTCAAATTCGCATAAATTATCACAATCAATGGCCACCAACGACTCGCTTCCCCATCATGGTCCTCGTGCTTCTAATGCCTACTCCACCAGTCCCATCCTTACAGCCGAGCACGAGCTGGACCTACGGCGGCGAGCAACTCCTCTCCAATCTTCCTCATCTCGAACTTCTTGACCTTACCACTGCCAGTGGTGGGTAGATCCGCAGTCACACCGTCTTCGCCGAGCCAGAATACATGCATGGGCGCCTTGTGTCGACCCAGCGTCTTACGACTAAACTCTTGAATCTCCTCGAGGCTCGGCCGCTCCGCCCCCTCTGCTCGCTGCAGGAAGGCTGAAGGCACTTCCTGATATCGAGGATGCGGCAATCCGACGACGACGGCACGATCGACGGCTGGATGCGCGACGAGTCGCTCCTCGATCTCAAGCGGATAGATATTCTCACCACCTCGGATGATGATGTCCTTGAACCGACCAGTGATGCTGCAGTATCCATGCTCATCGACCACCGCCTCATCGCCCGTGTGTAGCCATAACACGCCATTCTCGTCTCGTTTCATTACCTCCGCCGTCTTCTCCGGGTTCCGCCAATAGCCTTGCTGTAGCTGGTACCCAGCCATACATAACTCCCCTCGGACACCAATTGGAACGATACGGCCGTTGCAATCTACGATCTTAGCATGAGCGTGTGGCATCAAGGTGCCGACAGTCGTCAAGCGTCTATCAATCGAATCGTCGACGTACGAATTGAAGCAGGTTGGCGATGCCTCCGTCAAGCCGTAGCTGCTTGTGAATTCGGTCATACCAAAGTCGGTCACCAGCAACTCCATCAGATGGCGAGGCACAGGCGCTCCAGCGATGATGCCCGTCCTCAATCTGCTACAATCGAAGTTTGCTGGTCTGGGCAAGCTGAACAGTGTGTCAAACATTGCTGGAACACCGTGTAATGCTGTGCATTTTTCTTCAGTGATTGCCTGCAAGACCGAAGGCCCATCGAATACCTCCGACGGATACACGATCTTCGCGCCGTGTGTCATAACCGCCAACAGTCCCAGGACGAGACCAAAGCAGTGGAATAGCGGAGGCGGACAGCAGAGCACATCTGCCTGGGTCAGGCTCATGCGATCCCCAATGAAACGTGAGTTATTTAGCAGCCCATGATGTGTCAACATAGCTGCTTTTGGGTGCCCTGTTGATCCAGAGGTGAACTGCAAGTTGCAAGTCTCATACGGGCTGACGCTCTCTTGAACCTGTTTCAGAGGACCTTCGGGAAGCCGTTCGCCCACTCGCACGGCAGTCTGGTAATCCAGGAATCCGCCCATCGTGCCCTCCAAGAGTATGACCTGTTGCAGTCCCGAAACTGGACCCGCGAGTTGCGTGAAGCGTTTGAGCATGGGGCGGTTGTCTTGCCGGCCGATGAAAGGAGTTGCAAATAGCACCTTGGTTGCTGTATAGCAAGCGTCAGTTGTCGGCATGGCACTGTCCATGGCGTCTACCAGGACTTACCGGTATACTGCAATGCATGTTCGGCTTCGGGAGTGGTGTATGTGTTATTCAGTATGACCAAGATGGCACCCAGGCGCATGCAAGCAAAGAATACAGAGGCATATTCTGCGCGATTCCCGGCCAGGATAGCCACTCTATCACCCGACTGAATACCTCTGGCCTGAAGATAGCGGGCTAGCGCGGAGCTTTGCTCTCTCAGATCGTCGTAGGTCCATCTGTCGCCGGTCCATGGGATTACGATACACTCGCGATTGCCATGCCGTCTGCATTGAGCGTCCAGAAAGTCACCAAGCGTCAGAGTGACAAGTGGAGGATCTGCAGGCCCATGAAATATGGATGGATAGTGATTCGGTATCTCTTTCACGTCGTCAATGATTGTGGTTGTGGCCATGGCTGAATAAACAACGCACTGCAAACAGACTGGATAGAGTCTGTTGATCAGATTAGATTCTGCAGCAGTCACGGTCTGTACTCTGAAACTACCACGCAAATCAACCTAGCCTCGGTTTCTGAGCTCGTGCGAGCTGCACCACCCGAAACCTTTCTGGAATCCGACTCCGACAACAGCAACGCGCTGGAGCGTTACCACAGCTCAAGGATCGACGTAAGAGTGAGAACCTGCTTTCGGCGTCTTGTCCGCTCGCGATTACGGTCACCACTAGCGTGCTCCGTGCAGAGACGGCGTACGACGTCACATCAGGAGCCCTAAAAGTATTTCGGCTGCGGCCAACATGGAAAGGTACTAAGTACCGGTCTCACTTGAGCCCATCCCTGGTCATCAAGTGATTCTGGCCGTTCCGAAGAAAGTCAAGCCAGAAATTATTGCATCTGGAGGGCTTTTCAAGGAGACTAATTCGCCTTGGAGCTCAGAGACACGCAGCGACTGTCTGCTTCGTCGCATGCTAGAGTATTCCAAGCACACAATAAAAGGGCATCGAAGGCAATGAGACATGGACACCCGGTAGAGACCGGAGCCGGACCCTTGGCATTCCATTGGTGCACGATGCCTCAGCCACAGGACCAGGACCAGGACCAGGACCGGGAGCCCTGTGCTGCACCGTTGCAGACGCTAAATTAGCGCGTGACGGGCGAGCTGCGGATCAATCAGATAAGTTAATCCAGACCTCGACAAAGCACTCAGTCAGATCATGTGTCGGCACCTACAGCTGCACTACGTGACTGGAGCCGACGAACAACATGCTCACAGCAGTAGTCTCACAGAGTGGGGCTTTACCCAAACTTGCACCTGCGGCCGGCGATCTAGTCTGCGGACTTTCTAAGTTCGCCGTGATATGCCGCGTGGAGTTCTCACAAATTTGGCCGTGCCCTCGCATCTTTGGGCTTGTGACTAACGTGTAGGCAGTTCAGAACTCAACGAGTCCTTCCCGCGGGCGCCAACGATCCCTTGTGTGCCCATTTCCGGCCATGCAGCCGAGCGCGGCAATGGTGGTGTGTGAATCGGACGACAGTTTGCGGTCTCGGATCGTGGCTGGCATTCTATGTCGTATCCTGCTACTGTGTGCCTTCAGCTATCGGTAGGTCGGCGGAATTGAAGTTCAACCAGGTCAATCACCTACCGTTCCGTCCTTGAGACCATCCATTGTTTGCTTTGTGGTTCTACCCTCTGACTGTGCCAGACGATGGCGTACCCTACCATCCAGCCAACTTCGTTTCCTAGACTCGATACTCTATCTTCGGACACGCGACAGGTATCTTCTCGGAATGATGGTACCCAGAGATACCGGCGCAGACATCATAGCTATGCGAGAAACATTCCGGCTCAGCCGAAAGGCAAGACTATACTCCTACAAAGCTATGCACGATTCATCGCCTCTTTCACTGGAGAGAACGAAGTATGTTTTCACTTTGCTTTGCGGACCTCTCTCCAAGACAGGATAAAGCCTCAAATAGTCCAAGCTACTGTTCTGGAGAGACCCGGTTCCGGCGGCAGCAACAAGGGGATCCAAGCCGAATGCCATCTGGATTCCATAACCGCCACGAACTCTGGCCTTTCCGTCTCCGACTTTGGCATCGAAGTGTTAGCTGATCCGGAGAATTTCACTTCGACATCAACACTGCCCGCTTTACAGACAGTGAGTAGTGCTTGCAAATGGCTACGTGGAGAGGTGCTGATGTTTTAGCCTTTTGTTGTACAATACCATGCAACTGAACTTACATTGGCATTGTTGTATGACCACAGTTATCTCGACGAGGAGTTTGCAGAGGTAGTCTGGAACTCCTTACTGGAGCAATTGTCGACGGAACGTGATAGTGTCATTCTGGACAGCCCCCGCTTGTCGATTTTAAATCACCCGCCGCTGCAACTTCCTCCTCCACTTGCACAGTTGGGCAGAGGCATCTCTTCTGGAAACCTCCTTCACTCAGGACTCATAAAGTCAGTCGAACGTCATCCAAATCGCCATGCGCTTCATTTCCGCTCGACATCACAAGATTTGTCTCCTATCGATGAAATCTTCACATATGCCGAGCTGGACGCTCTTACCACTGCACTCGCGCTTCGACTTCTCGATTGTGTTTCCCTCCAACAGCATGGAAATACCATTGTACCGGCGTATATGTCCAATTCCGCAGCATTTTATGTCTCCTGGTTGAGCGTGCTGAAAGCAGGATTTGCGTTTTGCCCTTTGCCTGTCGACGCACCGCCGGAGCAGCTTCACACCATTGTTGAGGAAGTCGGTGCCTCGCTGGTATTAACGAATGGGCCGCAAGTCGGCGGGCGTCCTTGGGATGCCTGGTACTGTGACGACGATGAGCTCGCAACATGCCTGGATGTCCAGAATTTCATTCGAGAATTCAAGGAAGGGCAATTGGAATCAACAAAACCTCTCCCGGTAGTAGAAGAGAGCAGCCTGGCGTATGTCATGTATACCAGCGGCTCGACAGGCAAGCCCAAAGGCGTGAAGATCTCCCATTTTGCCGCGGCATGCTCGATAGCATCACATTCCAAGTTTATCCCCACATCCTTCTTCAAAGAAGGCTTCCGGTGGTTTCAGTTCGCGGCACCGACCTTCGACCCTTCCATCATGGAGATCTTCACTACTTGGTGGACTGGCGGAACCCTCTGCGGTGCTCCTAGAGACCTACTGCTAACGGACCCCGAAGACGCCATAAATCAGCTTTCCGCTACCATCATGATGGCGACCCCTAGTATGGCCAGCGTGCTAAGACCAGAGAAAGTTCCCACACTACGGCATCTCTGGACCATGGGAGAAAAACTGACAGCCAAGGTGATACAAAACTTTGCATCCGATTCGCCAAGCAACACTCGTGGCGAAACGCATACCCCGTCTCTGCAGAGGTCTCGCAAGCTTCTTAATGCCTACGGTCCTACGGAGGGCTCGATAAATTGTACAATCGTTCCAGATGTCTCGGTAGATGAACGAGGGTCCATCATTGGCCAGGCTATCGACACTTGCTCCATCCTTATTCTTGATCCGAGCTGCAGACGCCCAATACCAGTTCCTCTCGGTTTCTCTGGAGAACTGGCTATCGGTGGACCACAGGTCAGTCAGGGCTACCTGAATCGACCGGATCAGACTGCTGCGTCATTCGTGACTTGTCAAGAATACGGAAGGCTCTACCGCACAGGCGACCGGGCTCGTATTGTCAAGACGAAACAAGGAGAGCTTACTGTGGAGTATTTGGGCAGAATGACCTCGGACCAAGTCAAGCTGAGCGGGCGCAGAGTTGAGCTTGGGCAGATCGAGTCCGTTCTTGCTGGAACAGATGGTGTTACAGATGCTGTCGCCATAGTACACCATCATGGACAGCTCGGTCATGGAAGTGAGCAGGTGGTAGTATGTCTGATCATTGACCAGAACAAGTCAGCAGAAGACATCCTCGTGCAATGTCGGAAGTCGGCCGAAAGGCTACTTCCCGCGTTCATGAGACCATCCCGCTACTTCGTCTTGGAATCAATGCCGCGGTCTCGAAGTGGCAAAACAGACCGCAAAGCTTTAACCGCGATTGTGGAAGAACGGTGGCAGACCGCCGATGTCTCTGAAGCGTCATCTGACTCGGGCTATGACAGCGAGCTCGCGAGGAGCATCTCAGATGATGCTACTTACGCATTGGTCATCAAAGCCATAGCAGAAGTGTGCGAAATCAAGGAGGAGAACATGTCGCCCGGTACTAATCTGCTTTCCCTCGGGCTGGACAGTCTACGCGCAGTACGGCTACTCCAACAACTGCGAGACAAAGGTATTTCAAGCCTGGCAGTCGCCACAGTGCTCAGTAGTCGGACGGTACAGGGTCTTGCAAACGCTTGTGCCGGCACCGACTGCGCAACTCCCAAAGGTTCACCACAACGCTACGAGGACTGGCCTTCCCGCTTCTCCGACTTCGACGAGCTCCATCGAACCGCTTGTGCGAAGCAACTGGGCCTTGACGCAGCTGGAATCGAAAAGATTCTGCCAACCACTGCTACGCAATCTGGAATGGTAGCAAGCTTTCTGCG
Source organism: Lecanosticta acicola (assembly GCA_963674455.1). NCBI lineage: Eukaryota > Fungi > Ascomycota > Dothideomycetes > Mycosphaerellales > Mycosphaerellaceae > Lecanosticta > Lecanosticta acicola. The sequence continues at coordinate 188,845 of CAVMBE010000017.1, read as the reverse complement.
AAGTGTTTCTAAGCAGGTGGCATCTGGCCCGCGAAAGAGTTACATCAATCATTCCTTGTACTACCAGAAGACTGCAATGGACTCCACCCGACTAGGAGAATCATGGCGAGCGGTACTCGCTCGACATGATAGTTTCAGGATGGTATTCGTTCCAGTCGATGACGAGCTGTCCCCTTTTGCACAGTGTGTACTTTCCTCAGTAGCAGAGTCTGCCTCTTCATGCATAGAATATCTGGATTGCCGATCACTGGATGATTGGAACGAGACTGTTCAGAACGCTCAAGCCGACGCAGAAGCCTCGATTACACTCGACAAGCCCCCTTTCAGACTCTCGGTCATCCGTGCACCTGACAGGACGGCGTATCTCCTCTCGCTTTTCCACGGCATCTTTGATGGAGGTTCTCTGGAGCTTTTCTTGGAGGATGTGGAGGGCTTTTACTACAACCGACCTACCGCACTCCGGACAGGGATTGAGAGCGCTGTGCTAACGCACTTCGCGGAAGCTACAGATGACACAGTGAAGTACTGGAATTCAGAATTCGAGGCTTTTCAGCCTGTACCTTTCCCTTGCGTCTCTGCCTCCAAGCCCGAAACGCAGTCGCAGGATGCCCAGGTCGCAGAATTCATAGGCAGGACAACATTAGAAAGGCTTTCAGTGGCATCTAAAGCTGCGTGCGTTTCGCCTCTGTCGATTCTACAAGCCGCCTGGGCGACGATTCTTTTCGCCTACACCGGATCTACAACCGAAGTGTCGTTTGGTAGCGTCGTGTCAGATCGCCTCGAAGAGGATCTCAGCTCCTGTGTTGGACCAACATTCGTCGTTGTTCCAAGTAAAATTCGCCAGCAGCAAGGAACTCGAAACACAGTCAAAGAAGTACTGTCGCTGCTTACCGCCAAGAACGCGGATGCTCTCCCACATCATCACATTCGCCTGAGCTCTCTCACGACTGCTGAAGGGACGCTTCCCTACGATACCCTCCTCGCTTTCCAAGCCTTCGATAAGTCGGCCGCGGACAGCGATCTATGGCGAAATGTCGAATACCCTGCCATGGAGCATGACTTTGCGATCATGATCGAGATATGGCCTACTCAGACAGGGCCGATTCGTTTCCGGGGTACATACACCCACAAGCACCTGGAATACACTGCCGCAGAAGCAATGCTGCAACAAATGGATGATGTTGTGTGCTACTTGTGCGATAACCTCGACGAGCAGTTCTTGGACTCTAGATTCGCAGTGAGCAGCCACCTGCAGTCGCAGATTCCTGTTGCTGTGAAGCAAGGCGAATTTGAGGCCAACTCTCAACAGTATCTCCACCAAGCTTTCCTCAATCATGTTAGGAAGAGTCCTGAAGACCTGGCTTTGCTATTTAAACAGTCCGTTGACGGCACACTGCCTGACGTCAAATGGACGTATGGTACACTTCATGACCTGGCTCGAGACTTCGCTGTTGGCCTCTTGCAGCAATTTGGGTCTGTTACCAACGAGCCCATCATGATATGCATGGAAAAGTGCCCGGAGCTTTATATCGCCGTGCTCGGGATTCTCCTTGCTGGCGCAGGTTGGTGCCCGATTGATCCTTATTCTCCTCCGGCCAGACAGCATGCCATAATGAAGCGGACCGGGAGTCGATTGCTGGTCGTCTCTCCTACGTCCTCCCACATTGACTCGACGGCAATACCTGCTGGCGTTACGACTGTAGCGTTGGACTTGGAAGCAATCGAAGCTGGAATATCTGAGTCGAAGCAGCTAGAAGTTGCTGTGGAAAGACATCCATCGGATTTGGCATATCTCATCTTTACCAGTGGAACTACAGGATTGCCAAAGGGCGTCCCGATCACTCATAGCGCTGGTGCTACTGCTATGAATGCTCTTGCGGCAGCCGTTCCCTCGGATGTTGCCGGCGGAGTCGTCCGCTGCATGCAATTCTCTCAATACACTTTTGACGTCTTTGTTCAGGATCTCTTCTACACTTGGACGCTTGGCGGAGCCGTGATATCAAGCACGCGACAGCTCATGATTCAAAACTTTGCCGACCTGGCAAACCAGACAAGAGCCACTCATGCGCACCTTACTCCTGCCTTCTCCGCAACTCTGCCTCGTGACAAGATTGAGACATTGGAGGTTGTTACTATGATTGGCGAGAAACTCACAGATGCCGTTGCTCAAGACTGGGGTACCAATCTGCGAGCATTCAATACATATGGTCCTGCCGAGGTCACGGTTGTTTCGACTCTGCGCCAATTTACCGGCAAGACTGACACGCACCACAGCTCGAACGTAGGTGTTCCGCTGCCGTCAGTCGGTACCTATGTCGTTGAAGACGATAGCGTAGTCATGCGAGGAGCTCTTGGTGAACTTGCTCTCGCTGGGCCGCAGGTCTCCTCAGGGTACTGGAATCTGCCAGAGGTCAACGCAAAGAAGTTTGTCTGGAATGACAAGCTGCAGCAGAGGCTCTACCTGACCGGTGATCTTGTTCGACACCTTGCTGACGGTACCATTAACTTTGTCGGACGCAATGATGACCTCGTCAAGCTCGGCGGTATTCGAGTCGAGCTTGGTGAGATCGCTTTTGCACTCAAGGACGCTGATCCTCGCATCGAAAAATTCGAAGTGCTGCACTGCAAGCGCAAAGACGCCGATGAGAAGCTTGTTGTTGCCTTCATGGCATGCCCATCTCTTGCTGAAGGGATGAGAGAAGTCGAAGCAATTCTGAATCCTACTGCGAAGGAACTTGCTGGAATTGCCAGAGAGTACGGGCGAACCGTTTTGCCTCCTTACATGCTGCCTACGACTTTCATTGTGCTGCCACGTATTCCTCACACTGCTTCCGCCAAGGTCGACCGGGCGGCGCTGACGACTATCTATCACGGATTGGATCTTTCTCAATGGGAAGCCCCAGAGAATATCTCGGCAAGTAACTCGAACGCTGGTGACCGAGAATGGAGAGAAGCGAACGCAAAGCTTCTTCAAATCGTCTCAGAGACTTTGAAAATCTCGCCAGATTCTGTTCGTGCCACCAGCAGTCTACCTGCTATTGGCATTGACTCGATCGCTGCAATCAGACTCGTTCCCAAGATCAATGCGCTGGGTGCCAACCTTTCAGTTGTGGATGCTTTCAAGTGCCGTACCCTCTCCGATCTGGCTGAACTCGCCAAGCTTGGCAAAACAAGCAGTATGGAAGAGCCTGTCCAAGCTGTGACATCGCCCAGCGATGCGGTACTGCATGACTTTGACGGTTGCTGGTACGACGCGGCGGCGAAGTACCTCAACCAAGAAGACATAACCGTAATTCCCACCACGATACTGCAAGAGAGTCTTTTGAGTGAAAGCTTCAAGGATCCTCAGGCTTATTGGAGCAGTCACTTGTTCCAGCTTAAGCCCGATGTTGACACCGCCCGTCTCAAGCGTGCATGGACGAAGGTGACACGACAAACTGAGGCTTTGCGAGTGGGCTTTGTGGCAAAAGCAATGCTGTCTACTTCAGGCGACGTGGGCGAAGATGGACTATCCTACCTGCAAGTTGTCTACGACGAGCCATACGTCCAGTGGACGGAGCACGATAACATCGGTGCATTGACAGAAGCTGCAAGGTCCAGAGTCGCAGAGATTGCGCAGCAGCACCACCACCAGCTTTTCAAATTTCCGCCCTGGGCCATTGATATCTTCAGACAAGAAGACGGTACATCGATCGCGATGCTCACCATCCACCACACCATCTACGATGGGCCAAGTCTTGGGTTCTTAGAAGCTGATCTGAAGGCGCAATATCTGCGAACATTCCAAGCACCACAACGGCTTCAATTGACAGAAGCTGTACTCTCTGGCTCAGCTCTCGATGCAGACAGTAGTGACTGCATTGAGTTCTGGAAAACGGCTTTGGAAGATTTCGAAGCTGATTCTGGAGAGCAGGACTTGACTGAGCAAGGCGTCTCGAAGCTCAGTCACAGGATCCAATACTTACGCAGCAGTACCCCAATGACGAAGCTGAGAGACGCAGCACGCAGTTTGGGCCTTAATTCCGTCGTCACCATCCTCCGCACGGCCTGGGCTCTGATCCTTACAGACTTACTCGAGAGTCCTCGAGTGTTGTTTGCTGAAGTCTTGTCCCACCGCATTGCAGACCACAGGCTGGCCAATGTCGTTGGGCCGATGATGTCTACTGTCCCAAGTCTCTTCAAACGACTAGAGACAGTGAGATCCACTCTGATGGAGCAAGACTCCTTCTCGAAAGCAGCATGGCAGCATCGCAATGTTCGACCGGGTACCATTCGATCTCTCTTGAAGCGCGACAACTCTTCGCAAGTCTATCCGGCCATGTTTGCATTTCATCCTTCAGTCGTTAACGGTGTGGAAGAGAATTGCGACCTGTGGCAGCGGATGGAAGATGCAACCACGCTGCAAGCGGAACATCCTCTCGCCTTCAATGTGTGGCAAGATGCAGAGCCGGAACCATACTTTGAGCTTGCCATTGCCGAGCACATCATGAACAGCGATGAGCAGAACCTGCTCCTGCGCCAATTAGATGCTTTAGTCTTAGCACTTGTTCGTGAGCCTAAGCAGAAGCTGGCTGCTCTGACAGATGGCTGCTCAACCGATTTGATCTCCCGCACAACGCCGCGGAAGGATACGAAATGCCCTCCTCCTTGTGGTCCTACATACTGGGTAGAGAACTGGGCTGAGACTCATCCCGAGTGGAAAGCCGCTGAGATAGCTCTCAAGATTGAGCCCGATGGCACCGAGACTGAATGTTGGACCTACGCGCAGTTGAATGCTGAGTCAAATCGTATTGCGCACTGGATAATCCAACAAGGAGTGGTGCGTTCCATGATCGGAATGTGCCTTGGACGCACGCTCATCTCGTACGCTGTGATCCTTGGTATCCTCAAATCCGGCAACTGCTATCTTTCCATCGATGAAAGCTTACCCGCGGAGCGCAAGGCATTCCTGCTGGAAGACAGCACTTCCAGGTTCATCTTCACAAGCCCAGGCTTCATGGACGATGTCGAGCTTGCCTCGGTATGCGTTATGGTCGACGTAGAGCATCCGGACACTCAAGCGCAATTCTTAGAGATGGGCTCGAACAATCCTTCAGTTGAAACTCAGCCTCGAGACAACTGCTATCTTCTGTACACTTCTGGTTCCACCGGAAAGCCTAAGGGGGTGCTTGTCAACAGAGAAAACCTTGCGTCTTTCTGCGAAGCTCAGGCAGAATTCATATACAGTGTCACGACGACAGCTGAGACAGCAGGTCGGGGCAAGTACTTGGGCCTTGCAAGCCGAGCTTTCGACGTCCACCTCGGTGAGATGTTTCTGGCATGGAGGTTCGGTCTTGCTGCCATCACTGCACCTCGCTCAATGTTTTTGGATGATCTAGCCCTCGCACTGTCCTCTCTGCACATCACCCATGCCAGCTTTGTGCCCTCGCTACTTGACCAGACCGGCTTGACTCCAGAGGACGCCCCAGATCTTGTCTTCATTGCCACGGGTGGTGAAAAGATGTCGTCTAAAACGAAAAAGCTGTGGTCTACGCATCATCGCGTTCGGTTGATCAACGCATACGGCCCCACAGAGGCTACGATAGGTCTCAACTCTAGCTTGGTTACTCCAGACACGGACACACGAGATATTGGAACTCCATTGGGAGACTCGCAAGGTCATGTCCTTGTCCCTGGCACTGAAAACTATGTGCTCCGGGGAATGCCGGGCGAGCTCTGCTTTACAGGAAGTCTCATCGCCAATGGATATCTGAACCGCCCAGATGCCAAGGGATTCGTGGAAGATTTCCATGGCAAGCGTATGTACCGTACGGGTGACATTGTCAAGCTAGGGCTGGACGATCATGTCTACTTCTTGGGTAGAAAAGACGATCAAGTGAAGATTAGAGGCCAGCGAGTTGAACTTGGCGAGGTGGCTGAAGGTGTTCGCACCGCTTCCGACGTTGATATCAATGTTGCCGCCTTGGTCGTTCAGCATCCTGGAATCTCTCGCATGCAACTCGTTGCGTTCATTGCCGCCGGTAACTCGACGAAGGAGAGGTCTTCCGAGCCCCCAGAAGTGATGTTTTCTGAGCTGCATAAGACCAGTTCAGACCTTCGAGCGAAATGCCAGAAGATACTACCTAGCTCAACTGTGCCTGACCTTATTATCCAGCTCACATACATGCCACTTGCTGCAACATCCGGCAAAGCAGACAACAAGCTGCTGATCAAGATATTCTCGACCATTCCGATCAATGAGCTCATGCCAAACAGCGACAGCGGTGGTGGAGGGATCACCGCAGTCGCTCGCCCCATGAATGAAGCCGAAATGGCTGTCTTGGAGATCGTCTCGTCCGCCTTGAAAGTGAAAGAACCGCAGCGAAATGTCACACCTGCGTCGACGTTGTTCGAACTTGGCATCGACAGCCTGTCGGGAATCAGTGTATTCTCGAAGCTGCGCGCCGCTGGGTACGATTGTAGCGTTGCAATGGTGATGAAGAATCCAACACTCGAGCAGTTGGCCAAGGTCCAGAAGCAGAATGAGAGTAAAGTGCAGCATAGCGGTAATCACCAAGAACAGTTTCCGGATCTTCAACAAATGCTTCTCCAAAGTGGCGAGCTTCCTGTTCCTACCGAACATGTCGCAGCTATCAGACCCTGTCTGCCCCTGCAGGAAGTTCTCGTCGCACAGTCGATACATGAAAGCCCTGAAGGGGTTGATGGAGCCTACGTCAACCACATTTGCTTTGAGTTGCCTAAGGATGTTGACATCGATCGACTCCGTCACTCTTGGCAGAAGGTCATGCACGATAATGAGGTTTTGAGGACCTGCTTTGCGACCAGTCTTGATAATTTCTTTCAGGTGGTGCTGAAGCCGCAGGTTTGCGAGACCTCGTGGACGACTCTTGCACCTGGATCATTCCAAGACATTGAAGACTTGAAGAAAGTGGTAGCGAAGGAAGTCGTGCAAAGCGTTTCCACGCGCTCACCGATACGCTTGCATGAAGCAAAATGCTCTTCTGGAAGCCAACAGCTTCTCCTGTCAATCCACCATGCTCTATACGATGGCATGTCCCTCGAAATGATGATCTACGACGTTGAAGAGAATTACAAAGGCAGTGTACCGGAGACTCGACCCAGTGTGACGCCTCTGATCGAGTACATCGCGAGGCAAGACAAGGAGCGCCAGAAAGCACACTGGACAAACTTGCTGGCAGGCTGGAATAACGCTCCTTTGCTCAGTGATGTCGCTTCCAAAAACGTTCAGTTGGCGACTTGTGAGCGGCAGTTCAACTTCAAGCTCTCAGAAATCGACGTCGCTGCGTCTGCTACAAAAGCGACGACAGCTACCGTACTGCAGGCTGCATTTGCCATGGCAATGGCACAGACTCTCAAAACCAACGACTTCATTTTTGGAAACGTCCTCTCTGGGCGCACTATTCCTGTGAAGAGAGCGGATCAGATCATGGCACCATGCATCACTACGGTACCGCAGCGACTCAAGCTAACCGACGATGCTGCTTCCATAACCGAGATCATCAGACTCCTGCAAGACTCGAATTCCAGCTCTTTGGAGCATCAGCACGTGTCTCCGAGAGACATCCAAAAGTGGACTAAAGCTGACCGGGCGCTATACGATTGCCTCTTCTCTTTCATACGCCTTCAGCCGCAGGCGGATGCGAAGGATCGAGTCTTGAAGGAAGTCGACAGCACCATAGGAGTCGACTATCCGCTCGCGATCGAATTCGAAGTTGACTCCAGCACCGATCAGCTCATCGTTCGCGCTGGTTTTACTGAGACTTTTGGAACATCAAGCGACGCCGAGCTTTTGCTTGAGAAAATCGAGATGCTTACAGATGCTATTGTCAGACAACCGGACATGAAAGTCTCTAGCCTGGGTTGCTCCAACGCAGACTCTCGAAGGAGTGTTGCGCAAACATCTACGTATGATGAGTCGCGCTGGTCTGACTTTGAGCAGCGCATCCGAGAGCTGGTCAGCAAGTTTGTTTCTCTGCCAGAGAAGGATGTCGGCAAGAATACTGCTTTCATTCACCTGGGTGTCGATTCTATCTCTGCAATTCGGCTGGCGAAACAACTGAGAAGTCACGGTCTAAAAGTTTCGTCTGCCGACATTATCCGCCACAACCGTTTGGGTGCGCTGTGCCAACACCTGAGCGCCAATTCTCAGGAGGCAGTCCCCAGCATCACACCCTTAGCATCCAGAGACACTAGGCATCAGCAAGACCTGGTTTCGATTCTGGAATCCCAAGGCTTTTCCAAGCTTGGAAGCAATGTTGAATGCTATGAATGTACGCCACTCCAAGCCGGCATGCTAGCACAGAGTCTTGCAACCGGAGGTGCTCTGTACATGCACCATCACGCTACGTACCTGGCGCCGAACGTCGATTCTGCACGGCTAAGAGTTGCTTGGAGTAGTCTCGTGGCAGATCTTGACATTTTGAGGACGACGTTCCACTGGCTACCGAAACACAAAGCCCCATGGGTGGCTGTTGTGCACCCGCAAGAAAGGCCAGACTGGAAGGAGGTCCATGTTCCGAACGCCAGACAGTATTGGTCGCAGCTCTCCAATTCATCGGATTTCATGAGCCGCATTCAAGATGCAAAGCCGCTTGCTGGTGCTCAGCTGGTGACATCGGGCGAGAAGCCTGTCCTGATTCTTACGTTACATCATGCTCTTTACGACGGCATTTCGATTGGGATGCTGTACCATCATCTGGCGCTAAGGTACAACGGCAGCGAGTCGCCACACACGACCCCCTTCTTCGAAGCCGCCCGAACGATCGCCCGGAATGCAGGGTCTGCAGTCAAATTCTGGGCAGATCAGATTCAAGGCTATGCAGGTCTACCGGCGTCAGCTGATGCAAATGCGTCAGTCTGTTTGTCAGAAGCCACCATTACCCAAAATGTGGCAGAGCTCGAAGAACAGTGCCGACAAGCAGATTTCGATATCAAGGACGTCTGCATTTCTGCCTTTGGTAAAGCGCTGGCCTGTGTTCACGGTCGTACAGATGCAGTCTTCGGACAAGTCATAGCAGCTCGACACAGCCTTAGCGGAGACGAGTGGGATGTCGTTGGACCCATGTTCAACACCGTTCCTTATCGGATTGCCATCAAGGACAAGTTCATGACCAACAGAGATGTCGTCGACCATGTGCACACCATCAGCAGTGGATCCATCGAGTATCAGCATGCCTCACTAGCCGAAGTTCAGAAGATTTGGCGTTCCTCAGTCTCGGATTCCAGTGCCGAACTCATAGACAGCATCTTTGTCTACTCGAAGGTGGACCGTGTTAGCTCGGCAGCAGCAAGTGTCTTCGGGGACTCACTCGAGGCGGATAAGTCACCCATACCATCAGAATATCGCATCAACTTTGAAGTGGAACATACTAGCGGTAGAATTGTTGCACGAGTCTTGTCTTCGACACCCAAGGAAGAGATGGAGAGACTTCTGGAGCACTTCAAGAATGCTGTCCTGGACATCATTGAACAACCAACGAGATTTGCCACCGCATACCCTGAAGAGCTTCGAGACCTTTCGTCCGAGGTAGCGCCAGCCACTCTCTCCCCGGAGGCTTTTGATGAGTCCGCAGTGAAGGAGTATGCAGAGCCCATACGTGCGGCCATGGCGGAGGTTACGCAGGTTTCGGCCGGGAGCATCAGGCTCAACTCCTCAATTTACTCTTTCGGAGTCGACTCAATTGCAGCAATTCAGATTGTTGCCCATTGTCGAAAGGCCGGCGTACGTCTCAGTGTCGCCGACATCCTCAAGGGAGCCATGCTTGGCCGGATCTGTGAGATTGTTGCTGCCAAAAATGCGAAGTCGAAGGAAAAGCAAGCACCGAAGCAGCATCGTGATATGGTGTCTCCGATGGAGAGGCAAGCGGCTCTACTTACACTGGGGACATCCGAAGACAAGGTCGAGGATATCATTCCCTGTTTACCAGGTCAAGAATATCACCTTATCAGTTGGCTTCAGTCCGGGCGAACGCTCTATGAACCGGAATGGATCTACAAAGCTTCATGCAAGCTTGATGTGAACCGACTCAAGGCTGCTTGGAAGACGCTTCGGGAGCGGAATGAGGTCTTGCGGACGACCTTCGTGGCGACTGCTGCTCAACGTGCTGTGCAGGTCATTATGAAGGCGCACGTAATCCACGACGAAGCTTTCGCAGCAGTACAGGAATCAAGAGCATTGCTAGACGCCGTGAAAGACAGGGCTCGAATCGAGGCCCGCAATCCTTCAAATTTCTTTGATCTGCCAGTCCGACTGCGATTGATCGAGGCTCCTGATGGCGACGCCGTGATGCTTTACGTGCATCACTCTCTGTACGATGCCTGGAGCATGCCGCGTCTGGTCTCTGAGCTGGCAGCGATCTACAACAACTCGGAGCTCGAAGCCGCAGCTTCTTTTGCGCAGCTGGTTCGCTACAATTTCGAGACTATTGACGAGTCGGAAGAAGCCAAATTCTGGCAAGAAACCTTGGCGGGCTGCGAACAAGCGCTTGTTCCATCGTCGTCTGCACCCACCGATGCCCTTGACCGCAGTCAAAGCTTTGCAATGGTAAGCTGCCACGAGGTAAAGGTCGCTGATCTCGAGCAAGCCTGCTCAGTTCACGACGTCTCACCTCATCAAGTGGTGTTGGTAGCATTCGCGCGAGCGCTGGCTCGAATCACCAATACATCCAGTCCTCTCTTCGGCTTCTTCCAGCTAGGCAGGTCCGCAGCCTTCGACGACATCGACAAGGTAACTGGACCGTGCGTCAATACTCTGCCACTCGGACTACGACTCGTACGGCAGAAGAATGTCCTGGACTGTGTGCGCGAGCTACAGCAGATCCTTAGCTCATGCGTACCATTCGAGCAAAGCAGCCTTCGCACAGCAGTGAAGGCATTCGATCCGACCGCCGACCAGTTGCCTTTTAATGCGTACATCAACTTACTCTGGAACAAGTCGTCTCTCGGCGGCGTGGCTCCTGGCTCAGATGATCTATTCAGTCCGATGGCTCTGGGTGTTCCTACGGACTACACGTCTTCTAAGGCTCTTCCCGGAACGACTGCCGTTGATGCGCTCGATATTGGACTGCTGCCACCGCATCAATTGTTTCTCGACGTTGGGCCTGGCGACGAGGGAGTTGTTGTATTCGGAGCTAGGGCTGATGCTGCCCTCATGGACGAGGAGGGCATCCGTAAATTTATCGGACTTGTTGAAGAACAACTGTTGCAGTGTATTGAGGTACTGAGATCTTGATCTGGGGGATCAATATTATTAACGTTAGCGCTTAATACTCTTGATTCTGGGAAGCAACGGCGTTGGTGATTATTTATGATGGCTCGACGTGACGGTGTAAATCAAAAGTTTATATTCTGTTATATCCACTTCTTGCGATCCGTTAAGGTTTGAATCTCCACTCCTCTTGTTATATGACCTGACGGGCTAGAATAATAGCAACTTCATCGCATCAAGATCATAATACCACGTGTCGAGCGATTCCTGATCAAAGACGCATTCGTCGCTAGAAGAATTGCCCTTCGAAAGTGCTCGCAGCGGCTCTTCGAAGATCTGGCGATTCTCTCCTTTGTTCTCACCAAGCAATACCGTCGCATTGAGAGTCTTCGGCTCAACGCCCTCTTCTACGCAGTCCATCAAACCTTGCAAATTGGTCTATGGCCAGGGTCCGTGGGGTCGATACTCCTTCGGCGAGCAATTCGCGGCCCCAGGGATAGAATAGAACTTGTACCATTCCATTTGCACAGCTCACCGATGTGGATCGTCTTCGTGACGAAATCAACCTGGTTATGCGAATCGCTTTTCAGTATTCCAACTTGCTCTCCGCGCAGCAGATCGTCCACCCAAGCAGCGCGAGTCGACAGCAGCGCCACGAAAACGATCAGCATCCTCGGCCTCCTATCCTCGCCAGGAACATTCACCAGCGCCATCTTCAGCACGTCCTTCTTCGACTCTCCCCCAGCCGACAACATCGCTCACACACAACCAAGAATTAGCGACAATTTCCCGGATCTCCTGGGTCGTAGCAATAACCGTCACAGCAATAACCATTCTCATCTGATGCTTGTGACAAAAATCGCTCGTGGCGCAGAAGAATGCTGTATGATAAGCATCTGCCGGGAAGACGTTACACGGCGTGCTTCACCCATCATCCCGCATGACTCCATCCCGCAAACGCAGGCACCGTAGTCTCTCCTAGCAAGGTTTGGAAGGAGGTGAAGTCGAGGGTTCGACCGGGTCTGCACCAATAACAACCCCTTGGCGCTAAGGGTTGTTCGTCGGATGCATCCCGTGCCAGGTACACTTGCCATGGCGAACCGTGTCGCATCCACGGCGCACGACACCGCTCGCAACGGGATGGTGGAGAAGGTTGACGTAGCGCCGGGGAAGACCAGCAAAACTTGAAAGGATTCTGTGGATTGATTTTTTTTGGTCCTACTTCCTATCTAGGCAGTGTTTTCTTGGCGTCCAAAATTGAAAAATCGCGCGACTCGAGTCTCGAGCAAGAAGGGCTCGAATGATATCTAGGAGTCGAAATAAAAAATTGCAAAAAGTTCGGCGATCGAACTTGGGATTCCAAAGATTGATAATGCGGCGTTTTGCGGTGGACCAAGGATTCATCTGGTAAAAGGCAAGGTGAATGCTGATTAACCCAACCGCGCCGCCATACTGCCAAGAATCGGTAAAAAATATATATACCTCAATTTGATATTACCGAGCTTTAGCCGACTGGCGCGCTAGTTCAATGCGACTCCATCCTCGACTTCAACCTTCAACTGTCAGATGCAGCTGGAGTCAACGACAAATCTCGAAATACCAGGTACACATCCTCTCGTATCCGAGTATCATCTGCTCCACAGAGTCTGTTCATGCATGCTGTCCGAGCCTTCAAACCATCGTCGAAATCGCTCTCGTATACCAACCACCAAATGCAGACTACCTCCTATCCGCGCATTCTTATCGAAGTTATGTTAGAACAACTTATGTTCGGCAATTCTCGTCGTACACGGAAACATCGGAATCCAACGTCGTGTCAGATCATGCCGCGCGTAAAGGCAGAATAGAACATTCATCAATGCTCAGACGCGGCAAGTGGCGCTCTCCAAGGGCAAGCGGATGGAAATGTCCATGAACCTGTTCGAGCACAGCGGGTCTTGTATCGTATACCATTTATCGATCTGGACTGGATGTGCATGTACGTGCGTTTTTGCGACGATGATTGTCGAAAGGCGACGAAAAGGAAAGACGAAAACCTCAAAGATCCAGGCATATGGAAAGGAAATGGCGCCCATGCTTGCTATGGCGTCAAAACCAAGATTTACGTGTGACAAGAGCGCTAGAAGGCTGATGATGCATGTGCTGCATTTCGCGTCATCGGTCTTTATGTCCTACCTCCTACGGCCAACAGCTACTCCGCCTCTCCGCTCGCCATCTTATCCTTTCAGTCGTCGGGATACTCCTGTTCCAGATTACTTACAAACCTCTTCTCCACATCATCCCATCGCTTGAAATACCTCCCCGCAAGCGCCATCAGCGCAGCACAAGGCCGCATATCATCTCCCTTCTCGGTCTTCCCAATGTTCTCTTCCGCGACGTACCTCACACTCTTGTCGTCCGCCCTGTTGAAGTCAGCATGAACGCAGACCGTGGTGTAAAACGCCCTTTGATTCCCGAGGGGAGGAGAGTCATACACTGCGTTGTAGAAAGGCTGTTCGCGACCTCGGGGAAGGTCGTCGACGCCCATCTGTTCGATCCAGCGCGGCTCGGCGTCGCAGCGGATGTTCCAGCCTACAATGACACCTTCGTACCCGTAGCGACGGTGGGTGAAATGGTCGCCGATCTTGTATTTGACGATCTCCTTCGTACTCTGGTCGCGCGGTCTTGGGGCGGGAAGGTTTCGATCTTTGCTGCGAGCTTGGGTGATGAGATGGAGCAGGATATTGTATTCGCGTTCATCCGCAAACATGGCTGGTATGTGCTTTTCGACGAGGCCGATATCTTCTGGAAAGTGGGCTTGGAAATGTTCGACCAAGTAAGGAAGACATTGGCGACGGCGGTGTAGAGTAGCGGCTCCATGAGCGTCGCCCAGGACGAGCATGGACCAAAGCATACTGTACCAAGCTGCTTCGATGTCAGGATACGTGCTGCGGCGTGTGATTCCTCGTTGCCTTTCGCGCGCTTCCTGCACGGACGTCATGATGTTGCGGCCGGTGCGAAGGGCGATTTCGAGTGTGCTCGCGGGTCCTAAATAGGAGGCATGGTGTTGAGGAGGAGCGCCCATTTGGGACAAACGAGTCCGCAGGTCGGCCGGAGGCATCTCATCGGAGCTGCGCCACGGATCCATGTGCATTGTGTCGAGCTCCATATCCGGTGTGGGGGTGCGTGCTTTGCCGTCGAGTGTGACCTCTGCTGGCGCCTCGATAACTGCGTGCACGTGCTGTGGATAGTTTGATGGTTTGGCGTTGACTCCGAGTCTCCGCGCGACAGCACAATATATGGCTACCGACTGCAGCGGCAGAGAACTGTGCACCTCGTCGAACAGAGCCATAGAGATGAAGTTGTTCCTTAAGGCATGATAGTCGTCCACGTTTGGGTTGCCTACCAGGCCTTCGCTTCGGAGGTATTTCGCAGTCTGTTGTGCTTTCTTTCGAATACTCAACTCCTCGAACTCCGGATCTCTGTCCTTGATGCATTTCGCTAATCGATCCAGCTCTTTGTCCACATCGTTCAAGTCGCCCTTTGCACCGCTCAACACAAACAGATCGTATGCGCCCAGCACCTCCTCCAGCCTGACCATCTGTCTGTTCTGCAGTCGCATCCACTTCTCCAGGGCAGTAGCGCGATGTATCTGGCCCAGAATCGCATTTGCATGATATTTCCTGGCTAGCACATCGTTCGCATCCTCGGGCGTCTCGTTTCTCAACGTGAGCAGTAGATCTTTCACATCATACCCATAGCCTGCAATCTTCTCCATCCGCTCGAATCGATACTGCTGGGTGAGTAGCATCTGGTCGAAGAGCTCCAGTGCCTTGCGATCGACTTGTGTCCGTTCGTTGTAGAGCTGTCGCCACTTTGTCTGTGTCGGTGGGGAGTGCAGCTTCTCTTCGAGCTCGTGATGAGGCTCCCAGTATCGCCATATCTCGGTGCAATGACGACGCCATACCAGCGGCTCGTAGGTGAATTTGTTGTTGCGGCGGGATGTCGTACCGAAGGAGAGGGTGGCGGTTGGTGGAAGGTGGGAGACGATCGCTTCGAGGAGTTCGTCTGGGAGGCGTGAGATGGGCGGTGGTCTGCTGGCGTCTGTCATGATTGCTGTCGTCATTTGTGGAATTTGGTGATGAGTGATCAGTGAGACTTATATCTCGAATATCTTCTTGTCATTGAAGCGGGAATGGAATGGATACATTCCGTAGAGATGACGCCGATGGGAGCTAGGGCTTGTTCGCCGAGAGCCGGACTGTCGACCAGGAATCTCTTCTCCCTCTCTCACACGACGCACTTTGCCGAGTCAACGACCCAATGTGCAATCATCCAGACATCTCGCCGTCGATCCGGAACATTACTGGAAGCCCGTACGAGGTCATCAGGTGAAGGAGGCCAAGGTTCATGTCCGGTCGAAGTGTCTCGGAAGACGGCATTAGGGAAAGATCCGAAGCGACGTTCACAACAGCACAATGCGGCTCCGTACGCACGTACGGAGCTGTAGCACAACCTAATCAGATTCCTGGGAGACAATCATGCCGTCATCCCACTTACTAACCCTCGCGGTACAGCTCTTCCCTTGCTGAATACATAGCCATTCGCATCCTCACATAGACTCCAGCTGTCGCGAGTTCCTCTCCTTCTTCACTGACGGCGGCCGGACATCCAGCTGACCTCGGTCATGTCCAACAATCAGTCGCAGGATGGGGCCGATCTCCAACGTGTCAATTCTTACCAAGTGAGAATACACCAAGTGCTCGCTAGACCTCCATGCTAATCTACAGCAGTGGCCGTCCGGACACGTCGGACAACTGACGCCCAAGCAAACCGCCGCTCTCGACGACTTCAAGTCCCTCTGCCAAAGCAAAGGTTACTTCTCTCCTGGCGATGACAAGACTCCCGCCTCCCACGACGACGAGACTCTCCTCCGCTACCTCCGCGCAAGGAAGTTCGCTCCGGAGGATGCTTTTGGACAATTCAAGGACACGGAAGATTGGAGGCAAGAAAACAAGTTAGAGAGTCTCTACGAAACGATCGATGTAGACGAATACGAGCAAACGAGGAGACTATACCCTCAATGGACTGGGAGGAGAGACAAGAGAGGGATCCCCTTCTATGTCTTCGAGGTCGCAATTCTGGACCCGAAAGAGGTCACCGCATACGAGAAGGACTCCGATCGCAAAAAGACGAAAGACGGGAAAGATCAGATACCGTTGGTCTCCAAGGTCCCTAGGAAGATGCTGCGTCTCTTCGCGCTTTATGAGAACCTCTGTCGCTTTGTCTTGCCTCTCTGCTCCGCGATCCCGGATAGACCCCACGCTGAAACACCCATCAGCCAGAGCTCGAACATCGTCGACCTAAATGGTGTAGGGTTCAAGCAGTTCTGGAACCTCCGTGCCCATCTGCAGGACTCTTCACGCCTCGCGACTGCGCACTATCCCGAGACTCTAGATCGCATCTTCGTTGTGGGCGCCCCATCATTCTTCTCCACGATTTGGGACTTCGCAAAACGTTGGTTCGATCCCATCACAGTACAAAAGATCTCGATTCTGAACCAAACAAACACGCTCTCCACTCTCGAGAAATTCGTGGACATTAAAAACATTCCTAAGAAATACGGAGGACAGCTTGAGTGGAGTTTTGGCGAGATGCCGAACCTAGAACCGGAAATTGCCCGTGCGATGCGTTGGAAGAGCAACTTGAAGAATAAGGCGGGATTCAGGACGCTACCGATAGGGCCGATCATGTGGAGGTATGATGGAGATGGAGATCTCGTGGCGGTCGCTACTGGGACCGAGAACGGGAAGGTGAGGGATGAGGTATGTCTACTATGTTTCCTTCTCCCGACTGTAACATGCTTTCTGCGAGTGAGATCTGGTTGTCTTGGCACGTTTCTCGAAGAAGCTCAAGACCTCAAGGCTCCACGGTCTGGACCTGCAGATCCATCTCTCTGCAGTTTGTGGGGCTAGCTAGTGCAATCTGGTTGGATCTCTTTACGACAAGGCTGAGCTCCCTGGCTAACGTCATTTCTTCGCTTTCCTTTAGGCGCTCGCGGGGCTACATCCTGAAGCTCACGTAGCTCGACTTGCTCTCTCTCCCGGGCGAAACCCACAATCACAATTATTCGCTGTAGTTTCCGGTGCAGGTGCTACGACGGTAGCTTCTGAGGGCAAGCACAAGAATACCACGACCGGAGGTACCACGACAGCTTCTCCCGAAACAACAACGAACGGCCAGATGGCTGCGACTACAACGGCCGCGAAGGATCATGCCGATCTCGACATCGGCAAGAGTCCAGACTCCGCAGTTCAAAATACAAGTCGTGCTGGTACCTACACCATTCCTTCACCGGACGAGGATGTTCGCCAAGGCACTTCTTCCACCAAACTTGAACAGCAGCGCAACACCCACGCCGTCGGAACTCTAGCGGAAGGGACGCCCGAAACTCGCGGCGCATCAAACTCTCAGCATGCTGTCATGGAGCCGAGGACCGTTGGTCAGGCACCCAAAGAGACACCCTTGTACCGTGAAGAAGGGGAGGATAAAACTCTAGTGGGGACAGCGCAGGAATATGCTGGACAGGCGGTGGAGACGGCGAAGCAGGTTCCTGCCATGGCGATGGGTGCTCTGGGTCTTGGGGAGAAGCAAGAAGCGCAAGAAGCGCAAGAGTCAAAGGAACCCGTCGTGGAGCCGAGAATCGATGGGATGGAAAGCCATCAGGTCGAGGAGTTTATCCGGGCGAAGAATATGAGCCGCGAGGTGCAGGATGGGGCGCAGAAGTGAAGAAATCGGAGGCGAGAGATTTTTGAGTCTTGGTGTTAGAGAGAGGTTGGATGGAAGAGGAGATGTCTGGTATACCCTGAACGGAGCATTGAACGCGTCTATTCGATGCAAGCATTTGCTCTGCAGACTTGTCGTATGAAACAATTCCACGATTTGAAGCAGTTGTGGTATTCTAAATGTAGTAAGAAGCACAAAACCAAGCACAATCCAATCTCGCAAGACGTAAATTCTTTCCAACCAAAGACTGAAGTTAATCAACCCATCGAGTCTCGCAGCTAGACAGCAGGCGTCTGCATGAAAGGCGGCCGTCGCAACGAAGTCGTCTTTCTTGTCGCCGAGGCACTTTCATTTCTATGAATCCGCGGCGTTGGTTGGAGGTGCTGCAGCGGGATTCCAACCATATGATGATGCTCATCACCCATGACCTTCACATCAGGCGAAGTTGTAATTTGTCCCGAAAGATGTCTTTGGAATCTGCATCGATCTAGTCGTTCTAGTCTGGCCTGCCCACGGGTTCCCAGCGCTTCTCAGTCTCTTCGACAGCAGCTGTGGTGGTTGTAGGATTTTATTGCTTTTCTTCTTTTCCAGCTGATGGAATTGGTGTGTGTGCAGGAGCTGTGGGCGTTATACTGGTATGCGTCTCTGCAGTGGCTTTGGCGTCGGTGTCCCGCGTGTTGACCCTCGCTGTGCCCGGTGGGTTGAGCATTTGGCCAGAAGATACTGCGGCTTGGTGGACGTCTCTAGTCTCTAGACATGGTGTCTTTCCTGGCTATGAGCCGCATGGGTCGTCCTCCGGACTCCACGTCGCAGTCAGAGGGACAGCAAAGGCTGTCAGTGCGACAATATTCGCGAGGGTGAAGGCTGCGGTCTTCATGGTGGTCGTGAACTGAGAGTCGGTTGCGCGGACTAGCTGTTGCAAGTTGTGATGGTGGTTGAGGATCAAATTAGTGAGCTATGTGGACTCTGAGTAGGGAGAAGATATGAAGTGCCAGAAAGTGGATGTCATTACATACTCGCCACATTTGTTCTTGAGGAAAGACGAAATTCAAAGTCGTGCAAAGTCGTTGCGGCCGCGAGATGACAATGACCGGTTGCAGAGGCCATATTGGACGAACGGCTTGAAAAGGGGTGGGAAGAAAACACGCAACAAATGTTGTCGCGTTGAGATGTCGATAGCTTCCAAGAAGTCCACATGCATGAAGTTGCAGGTTCTGGTTTTCTGGTGGACACGTGTATGGACGGCTCGACGTCAATTCTTTTTCTCACAGCTTCTGGTTACTGTCGTTGCATCTGGGCCATATTTCATTGTCTCAAAAGACTGGCAGACGGAATGTCGGGCGGCTTCGGTGCGACAGTCGAGACATCCGGTATGACCGTCCGTCCAAAAGCCTTTTGTGTGCAGCTGTATGACATCTCTGACGGTATAGGTTGGGATTTGAGGGATGGATTCGAGAGCTTTGTTCAGTAGTGTCAAAGAGGACGGTGCAATCGACGGGACCGGCGTGGACAATGTTTGACCCGATGGCTTCTCCAGAACAGGTTAGTCCCATCTCGCATTCGAGGGGGGTCTGGAGTCTCCCCAGGATATATCGAACCACCTTATCTTCTCTTCTCGCCTTTAACAACAACACCCTGAAACTCAAAGCGGCACTACTCATCGATGGCGGAACCATACTGAAGCTTCACTCATCGCCATCTGGAGTAATGCATTCGCCTCGCGGTTCGCACCTCGACGGACGGCATTCTGAAGGCAACACGGCCCCTCCAGCGCCTTGGACCTCAGTGACCAGCCTCATGGAAAATGCAAGATGTCGTTGATTCTACAATACCGCTACGGATGACTACATTCTAATTGAATGGTCTATTATCTTGGGATGAGTAGCCACAACGTCTTCCATTGCGCCGTCGGCTGGCTCTATGAGAATCATCCATACACTCTCATTGTCAACTTGCCGTGGCCCGTTCGTCCCCTCATCGCGAAGCAAGGACTCAGATAACATGCCCCTAGAAGCACGACGAGACTATGGCTGCCATCACCGTAGACATGGACGACTTTGGATGGATTGCAGGTGGTCTAACAGAGGACAAGGAATAGTCAGCTGAGCCAACAGCAAAGAAGGTCAAGATCGAGGATGACTGCCAGATCTCGGAATTCGACATCACATCTGGACTTGCTCATGGCTACTGAAGATATCTTCTGCGCATCCTTGCTCTCGCTGCCAATGATGATCTTCGTGCCGACAAAGATCCGCGCAAGTGCTTAACATCGAGAAGCTACCTGAGAAGCAGCCGTCGAAGCGAGATTGGAGCAACACCGTGGACGGCAAGAAGCAGAAGCAGTGAACTCTGAATGAGCGTGCTCTCGACCATTTGTCAATAGAAGGCAAATCCAAAAGCTCTCTACCGAATCGTGGCTCGTATCTTTGCTCAACGGATCCACACCGACCTCCGCCGCCTCAAGTCCGGCCGAGTCGGAGACACGAAGCACATCACGCTTGCTGCTAAGTGGACACCTTCCTGCAAGGACATGCATGACCAGCGAACTCTCATCGTGAGCTCCATCGCAGAACTCCTCCATCCCTTCGACGGTGTCTGCGGTATGCCAGTGTGGATCCCGCGGATCGCACTACATACCTCAAGCATGCTAGAGAGGCTTACGAGAAGGACCTGTTATCCCTTCGCAGATCTCTCAACGTCGTCGAGCAAGACATCACTGATAAAAGCTACGATACCATCGATTATGGCAACGTTCTCTCGCTGACGACAAACCAGTACACGCCCACTTTCGCTAAGGAAGACCCAGTGCGATTCAACGACTGCCTCGATCAAGTCGTCAGATGCAAGGCTTCGATTTCTGGTGTGACTCTCCTTCCGTTCACACTCGTTCATGCAATCCTCTCCATTGAGCAGAGCCGCGATCATCGAAAAAAGCAAGCAAAGATCCATACGATCGCTGCTAAGACCCAAGAGATGGAATAAAAGAGCGCAAAGGCGCAGTGGAACACTTTGGTGCAGAGAACCAAAGCCTTCCGTCTGTGACATTTCTGACTCAATGAAATACACTCCTTTTGCCGATGGAAATTGCGCCATGGAGTCTTCCATTGACCTGTCGCTGCTCATCGTTGCGGTCACCAAGCTACCTTTCGGTGCGTCCTTCATCGTCTTGTCCGGCCATCCGCAGGTCGTGCGCGTGGGCGGTCCAGAGGACAAGCGCAGCTTCGCGGACAAGATCGACTACATCGAGAGAAGCAATTGGGCTATATTTACCAATCTCGGGGCCGTCTTCCGTGACCTCATCCGAGGTGTCGCCATCCACGATAAGCTCAATCAGGAGGACTTGTCGAAGCTGGTCTTCTTGTTCAGTGACATGTGATTCAACCCGGCGGAGCGATCGGACGAGCGCTGGATAGCTTTGCTTGGGCGGATTCAGAAGGAGTTCAAAGACGCTGAATACGAGGCGCCGATGCTGGTGTTCTGGAAGTTGTCTAGTGGCGCTGACAACCTGCTTGTTGACGGTAGTCTCGAAGGCGAGCCTGCCGCGAAGCCTGTCTCTGCTTTGGAGGAGAACACAGCTCTCGTTTCCGGACACTCGCCAGGATAGCTGAAGATGTTCCTTGAGAAGGGTCCTTTCGAGGATGCGGAGGTAGATGTGCAATGCAAGAGGTGATGGACGAGGATGGAGACGTTGATGTGGATGCAAGAAGCCGAAGCAGGATCCCCTCACCATCGCCCTCAAGGCCATCTCGCATGTCGCATACTGCATGTTGGAAGTCATTCACTAAGCTCAATCCTCGAGCGCGTACACTTAGGATGCCTGTTGGGAGAGCTAGGTGTTCTGGCCGAAATGGAGCGGCGGCATGGAAGAAGCGATTGATGCCCGATTGGCATAACGATGAATGGAGGGCTAAGAAACTTGCGGTATAATAGCATAACATGCAGAGTTGCACGAATGAGACGACGTGTTTCAACTTTTGTTCACGCGCAATTTATCTCTCCATGGGTATTGTTTTGAAACTCCGTCATGGCTCACACTCCAACGCGGTGAGTTTAGACTGTCTTTTTCCTTTTGCACCGACGCTACAAGTATCTCTCGACTTCGACAATTCACGGCGGCGGTCTCCTCTCGCGTCGTCTTTCGCAGTCAATATTCCTGAGGGTGCTCCCTCATCACGCTCCTCTTTCCTTGGAAGCGTTGTAGCTTCGCACTCAAACTCCCCAAACCACATTCGGGAACATTGCAGGCAAGAAGACGACGAGCAAAAGAGCCATGTAGAGAGGCAAAGCCAGGAGATCACCATATCCGATGAAATACGCGACGTCAGTGTAGCTAGTAAATCCGGGTAGAAATTGGCGGAGGGTGTGTTTGATGTAATTGCTATTTCGAGTCAGCGCTTTTTTCCTTTTGCAAGAACGGACGAGGGCCCTTACACGAACCGATTGTGGAATAGTAAGGAGGCCATGGGTCCGAGGAACCAAAGTGTAGAGGAGAATAGGATGTGGGAAGGCTTTGGTGTGCGAGAGAAGGATTTGGACGATGGAATAGGAGGGGACGAGGATTCCGGGGGAGAAGGTGACGAGTTGATGGGTTGTAGAAGACATTCTGTATGTTGATGCGGCATGCGGGTCTTGCAGGAGGAGGTCGGTGTTGATAGTTTCTGATCCAGAAATGCAGTGGAGGATAGAAGCTGTTCCTACCTAATGAGAAGTGTGTGGTAAATGTGGGAGATAGAAAGTTTGTTCGAGGTTGCAGTGGCGCACGGACCTCAATCTCACATGCTGCTCGTGATGTCAAGGTTTCCTATTGTTTCACCTGCTAGAGCTTCATATCTTTGTCGCTACCGCCATGGTCTATTTCTTTTCTTCAACATCTCCTCATCCCTGTGTATTACCTTACAGCCGCTGCAATTTGAGTCTGCGAGTGGATTAAATCGAGGATGCCAGGTAGAAAGATCCAAGAGCGAGGGTATAACATGCGACCAACTGATAAATGGCCGAGTTATCGTGAGGCATGCGACGTGCGGCGCTGAAAAAGCTCCCGCAGACCGAGTACGAATATTGCTGGTATGTCGACAGTCAAGATAAGATGCTTGGATATCATCTCGCATAAGAAGCTCAGACCGATAGCAGCATCAGAGCTACAGAGCGCAGCGAACGCAGTAATGTGCATCCGGGGACGTGTGACGTTGGGTAGATCCAAGCCTTTGCTGCAGACGATCCAAGGGCAGAGCCGCGAAACATGCAGTGTACGAAGTCAATGGAAGCACGAGCTTCGAAGATTGAGTGAACTTGCACAACTCGCTCATGTATCAGAGAGGTGCCTAAGTTTCCGAACGCCCAAGTGACGAGGTGCTCTGCTTATCACGTTTCTTGAACGGTAGCCCCCGGTGTCCGTGATGCCAGAATCATGGGACCATCTTCATGGTGAAGCGCTGCACCGCTGATCTGACCGAGTCACAATCAGGCACAGCTCAAGTATCAGATGGAGGATGACAGAATGACTGCATCCCTACCAGGACACTGGTCGCGAGCTCGACTACCCATTCCCTCTGTCGGACAGAGTGTGGTTCAATGTGCCACATGTCGTGATATTCAGAGCACGAAGGCCAGGAGAGGTATCTGCTTAGAATCATGTCGCTAGGCTGATTGGGGCCGCATGATGGAGCAGTTTGGAAAGCCTATTAAATCTCAAGGCAATCAGATGAGGATCTGCGCATTGAAGACTAGTTGTTGGATCTGGAACGAATGGCTGGATTCTGGGTCCATTCTTAGCCCATCCAAATCTGTTGCGCTCAAGGCCGCAGCCATCCACCAAAGTTCTCGATGGAGGAATCTCAGAGACACGCCGCCGTAATAACGAAGGTGAACAGAAGTACTACCAGGAAAGATCCCTGTTGCTCCAGCCCATTTCTCTGTCGTTCCAGCTTTTCCGTCCTGAGCATTGACTCCTCGAGCTTCTTGGTGCTGAGTGAAGGAAATCCCTCAACGCGAAAGTCGAAACTGTCTGGATCTGGCATCCGAGCGCTCTTCGAAATGAAGCTCTTGGAGTCTGCGTAAGGCATGGCGTAGAAGTGAGCCTCTTATGATGCTTTGCTCCCACTTTCAGGGGCGACAACATATCGTAGATCGCGTGCCTCGTCTTCAACGGATTGCGGGGAGTTGACGCGGATCTGGAAATATAATGCATTGTTCAGCAACGAACGCGAGTTCAAGTCCTCGCCACTTGATCACTCATGTCGAAGATTCGCCTTTCCGGCACATGCATCATCTCATACGTCTTCCCTTTCGAGTCCATAGAGAAGGAAGTTGGCCGCTGGTGTCGGTAGTAGGTGGCATAATGCCAAAGTAATCGAGAGCGGAGAAAGGGACAACGCTACCTCCAATCAGGCGCTCCGCCGGAGAAACCTTTCCCCGCTAGCGGGGGCCAAGCCGGGCTGGAGATGGTCTGTGCGGAGATGGGGACAATGCGATGCGAAACAACAAATGAAGGGCTCAACTCAAGTCAGAGGAGTTGTAGAGGCGCAGACTGGCGAAGGCCAGTCGCGCTAGCGTAGGATATGATATCGCCTTGGTATCGAAAGTATGCGAATCATATGCTTTGAGTACCTGTCAAGAATAGCGACTTTGAACAGGATACTTGCCAGGCGCTTCCCCGGGAAAATGTTTCTCCGACGCAGCGTCTGATTGGAGGTAGCCCACCAAAATGCCACGACCTCATCTCCTCGTTACCGAGGTAGACTTCCTTCTCAATTCAAAGAACTATTCCAAGAAGGAAACATCACATAAGCACGAACAGTTGAATACCGCCCACGGACATGTCTTCATACCGCAAAGGCCATACCGTCGAGTTTCATTACGATGTAAGTGGCTGTCCACTGAGTGAGAGTCCAGACAATCCTAACGAGGGTATAGATCTCCTGTCCATTTGCCTACATTGCATCTACCAAGATCGAAGCTCTCGCCGCCAGGACAGGAGCCAATCTTGTCTGGAAACCAGTCCTCCTTGGAGCCATCTACCGCGCCACGAATGCTCCCCAAGGCGCCGGCGGCTCAGCATCAGATGTATTCAATTCAACCAAGAAGGCCATCACTTCGCAAGCGTTCCGGCGAGCAATCAAGCGCACAGGAATACCCTACAATGAACCGCCCAGGCATCCCCAAAAGACAACGGCACCACTGAGATTACTGCGTTTCGTACACGATGATTCCCGTCCAGCATTGACTAAAGCACTTTATCAAGCTTATTGGGTCGATGGCAAGAATGTAAGCGACAAAACAGTCTTGATTGACGCTGTCAGAAGATCTGGAATCCTGGATCAGGAGCACGCCGTTCGAGCGATTGAGGACGGCAGCTTTGAAGGCCAACGTCAACGGAGGGAGCTTGAAGTATCGACCGACATAGCCGTTCAACGGGGGACACCTGGAGTGCCGGCGTTCTGGATCGCGGGTGAGGTCTGGACTGACAAGCACGGCGATAGACGCAAAGGTAGATTATACTGGGGGCAAGATCGGATGCATTTCGTTGAAGCTGCGTTGATGGCTTTGAACGAGGGCAAGGATGGCGATTCCTTGGGCAGTATTAGCAGGCCCTTGCAAAGTCTTGTACTGCGTTCAACCAGAAGAGGCATACCAGAAGGACAAGAGGTGAAGCTGGAATTCTGGTACGACTTCAGCAGTCCCTGGGCTTTTCTTGGCTGGACACAGTTGGCGAGATTGCAACGACAGTTTGGAGAAAGGTTTTTAATTGAGATGAAGCCATTTCTACTGGGTATATTGTTCAGAGAGTATGTCATCTTCTCTGCGCTGGCTACGCAAAGCTGACAGACGCCACAGAATCGGTGCGCCCAATCTACCCACGTCAACTGTCTCGGAGCAAAAGCGAAACTACAACGCTCTCGACCATGGAGACTGGGTCAGATGGTGGAATGCAGTCAACTTGCAAGATGGGAAACCGGATCAGGACATTGCCTTTTACTGGGCTGACAAATTCCCCATTCGTACGCCGACTGTCTTGAGAGCTGCAATTGCGGAACCAAGGCTCGTTGAAGTTCTCTGTGGGTGGTCAACTATACTGCAACGAAGCAGCTCTTGCTAATCCATTCCAGACCGCGCTTGCTGGGAACGTAATCTCGATATGTCCAGCGACGAAGTCCTGGCCAAGGTTATCGACGAGGCTGGCTATAACTCCAAGAGCATCCTTACCCGAGCAAACTCGCCAGAGATTAAGCAAGATCTCCGAACTCGCACCGCAGAAGCGAAAGAAGCTGGTATCTGTGGCGTACCCACATACCGCGTTTTTCGAAGAAAGGCAGGCTCCAGTGACGTCTGGCAGCAGGTTGGCGATCTCGTATGGGGACAAGACGAGGTCTCTGTTGTAGAAGATGTCATTGCTGGGTGGGATGGTGATGGTATCGCGACTGTCGATGAAGAAGACAAGCACAGGAGCAAGCTGTGATCGACTGTTTCCATGGGCCAACAGATTCCAGAGAATGAGTCTCTTGGGTTCTTGATGAAGCTGCTCCGCGACCCACAGAACAAGCCACTTGTACCCGTGCCTAACAGTGGGTGTCTGACTTTTCGAAGGATTTGGCTTGGCGATGGCTTTATTTCATCTCCACTCGGCGCATTCTGCAGTCTGGAGGATTGAACGTTTCTCACTGAAATGACCCGGCGTCAAACCCCCGACATTCCTCGCTGACGACTTCAGCATGGCTCTTCTGGACTTACCCACCGAACTAGTAAGCAAAACATTTCGATATCAAATGGATCAGTAGGCGGTTGCGAGAGCATCGCTTTGGCTTGCAAAGGATGTTTCCAGATCGCGAAGCCACATGTTGTTGATTCCATTCGGTGAGCAGCGAGGAGGGTCACTGCTGGAGCTGTCCTTACCATACTTTCGTGCAGCCGATGTGGAAAGCATGATGGCCGATTTACAAGGCTTTCCAGTCCTCGAGTCGCCTGGATTCGACGTCGAGATGCTTAGTGGTCCAGGAAATTCGGGTATACCATACGTCCGCCCGCTGCCTGAGATCCTGCCTTCCTCACCCAGAAAGCCGGGGCTACGGTGCATGGAGAACACGAGCCTACTCGAACATATCTGCAGGCTCTTCGGCGTCGCAGACGGGCTGAAGAATAAGACGCGATTTCCTCATCTGGAGCAAATCGTCTTTTATTTGAAGCTTGGGAGCGCTTGAGCCATGATATTGAGGTTGTCGAGCAAGTACTGGAAGCTGCTGGAGCCGAGTTTATTTTGGCTGAGAGACGGATCCCACGTGCAAAGGCACACAGACCAGGGGCTTGATGCAAGTTACAAGCGATCTATCCGTCTAAGGCTCGGAACGTTGCCAGGAATAGTCCTCTAAAAGTCCAAGTCAGTGTCATAAACCACACCGTGATCGATATTTTGATCCCAGATGTCAGAGATGTCAATGTGTCACGCGCGTTCAAAATGGATGATGGAAGGATACGAAGCCAGCAAAGTCCTCTTAAATCTCCCGATGGAGACTTCGAATGGCTGAGAGCAGAAGTGAAGTGGCCCTATGGTCGGAGGTTTGAAACTTTGTATTAACAATACATATCGACATTACAGTCATCAGCTTCTAACGTTACTCGTACATATAGCAAAATTGTCCTCCCGTCGGACTGGTCGCATCCCTCGCAGTAATATTTGGAAACATGGGCGATAGGTATATCGTGCTCTCCAACGTGACATGCGGCGCATCGCCCCCTAGAGATATCGTGAGTAGACTGAACTTCGGTCTAGACTTGCACGATACTTACAGCCAGCTAGTCGTATGTCTTTGTAAGTCGAAGGATCTGCAATAGCAAATTGTCTCCCTTTGAAGTCTTGCGCTTGCCACATGGAATACAGGTAGTCCATCATGGAGTGATGGCAGTAGAATAGCGCGTCGCTGGCTGCTGCTGGGATGTTGTTTTGCAGTCCTCCAACGAATGTATGCCCCAAGGTGTGAAGGCCAACTTTTGCGGCGTCGATCCGCTTGGAGAGGGCATTGATGTCTGAGATAGGATCAGCCAGACAGCTTGCCAAGGGAATGCTGAATCCACCTACCACTAGAGCCCTGGATGGTTTGCACAATGTTGTCGTATGTCATGTTCGCGAGCCACCTCTTATCCATTCTGCGCTCGAGGCATCGGTGATTGTAGCCCAAGGCGTCATCCCGGGGATTGGAACTACAAGCTTTCCCACCTTGCGGACCCAAGTTGACTGTCCAGTCTGCCATGGGGCCTGTTGTCACGCAGCTGCAGTTGTCGGACCTACGGTCACCGTCACCTGATAGTGACGTGGAGGACCCGTCAAAGATAGGATCGCCGCTGATACCGAGATCGGCATGCTTCGGCCATTCCCAGTATGGCAGGTAGGCTGTGTAGCCGCAGAGCTCCCGTAGCTCTTTTTCTATCAGGAATAACATCTGCCTATGCCAGAGGAATTGCCATGGACTGAAGTGCACGGTGAGCATCTGGGTAATGTGGGCCTTCGAGCAAATCAAGCTGTCAGCATGGTATTATTGACTGAATGATCTTGGCAATTGACTTACCACGACGTAGTCATCCAGACGATTTCGTGCGCCTGGCGCCATCGAGCGCGGAGTAGAGCCTGGATGCTTCAAAAGGCACTTGAACGCCGCAATGAAGGAGTGCCGCTCATCGGGAGACAAAGTGCTCCTGCGCCAACATTAGCCTCGCACTGACCTGCATTGCCGGAAAGATCCACCATTCTCGCCGTATCGCAACGTTCTTCGAATTACAACCCCCTCCTTGATTCAATATTGCTTGCGTCTTGTCTCTGTATGTCGACTTGATCTGATTAAATGCATCGCCTGCGGACACGTCCTGCGAAAGCGAGAGTTCCTCGGACGAAAGGCTGTGAAGGCCCACATCTGCCGCCTGGAAAGTCTCCCACGTGAAGGCATCTTGAGTCGCAGCATATGCGCCTCTCGGACCCGCTACTAGCACGAGGGCGAAGAGCGCACATATTAACAAAGCGGACCGTGAAAGCAGCTTGAGCATGATGTCTGTAACGAAGGTGCGCGACGTAAGACGTCTGTTATTGTTTCAAGAACAGCATGAACCTCGCTACTATTAAGAAAGCGGGTAAAGAGGGGCAAGACCTAGCAGGGCGAAGGTCAACACGTCCAGCCCTGTAATTTCATTTCCCGCGTCAAGCCGCAAGCAAATACCGGACCGGACCAGGTGTTCGTGTATGTAGCCTGGGATCAGTGACGTATCAGCGTTCGTAGAAACGGAAAGAGAGTTCCGGCAGTGGTCTTTGACATTTGGGCGTTGTGTGAGCTAAGCCCAAAGAGGCTAGTATGGTCTTAGGGTGCCCCATGTAAGTGAAAGTTGCTCCTTTATGCAGACATGCTCGTTCCGCCCGACCTGCGAGGTAAGCTCTCTTAGAACTCATTTCCAGCGTTATCGGCATCGTTCGGCCAAGTCTGATCTTGTCCTTTGCCGTGCCGTGCTCACATGCCCCAAAGGACGAACATGTCACATCCAGGCTTTCACGAAGCTGCCATCAATAGAGAAAACATCGAGTAGCGGTAAATCCGAGCGTCGCCGATGAATTGTGACCGGCCGAAGTTCTATGGCTTAGGCGACGCGAGTTCAACGCTGGATCGAGCAGCTTCGACGCGGCAGTGGCTGCGCTACTGCTCGTGAGAGATGTTTCGAGGTCTGTGGTCGCTGTGAGAGGCTCTGAAGGTCTTGACTGTGGTCACGAGGAGCTCTACTCGAAGTTAGGATATCAAGTGACGTCCACTGCGCTTCGAAACAGGCTGAGCGAAGTTTCTGCTCTGTCTTCAAGCTTTGGTGGACTCGATTTCTCTGGCGCGTTCGAAAGGTGGATCAGTCCATGCAAGCTGCTACTTCAATTTTCTGGTCCTCGCTCTGCTCAGTGTCCCAGCTTGGGCTCAATTGTAGTCGTCTCAGCAAGCTTCGTTCGGATCTCAGAAGTGCTGGCAACACGGGACTGTCTCTTTCGATACCTACAGGACCGTCATGGCGCAGTCCTGGATGAGACCGCTCGATTGGGTTCCTCGAAGGCGGAGATTCTGCGAGAGCCTCGTCAAGTTACATTCGAAGAGATGTTTTGAAGTACCGCTGCATCCGAACAGTCGGAAGCTTTCCACCATCGGGCGTTGCTGTGCTGGACCTGGAACCTCGAAACCGCACAGAAGCTCTACACTGTATTCTCGTCAGCCTATTACTCCCAAGGTCGAGAGAAGCGCCGTGGCACAAGATGATGGCTCCATTGCCGACCAAATCGGCCAGCTTAGGATGTACCGATGGATAGTCGCTTCGGACCCCTAAGACCAGCGGTGAGCTGCAGTAGGAGGAAAGAATATTCGATATCCTTCCAGGATTGACTATCGACTCGATCATCTCGGGAACGTAAGAAAGGGCCTATGGTGGTCGTGGCGGGCTTGAGATGCATGCATGGCGTTCTTTGTTTACCCCTGCTGTTTATGGAAGACAAACGCTTTGTTTTGCCCCCGTATAAAATCCTCTAGCTTACGACGTTGCAGTGCCCATTATGCCGTACACGTGTTATCGGATAGAATTCACAAGCGCCTGTGAACGTGTCTGAATACACGTGAATGTAGAATTATTGACCCGTGAAAGTGCGAAAGCGCCGTGAATGCCGCCTTTAGGCGTGTTATTAAGCAAATTCACATGGCAGCATTAGGAAGGCGCGCGTCTAGTAGCCCTACATAAGCCCAAGCTCCTTCCAAAAAAAATTTCACCTTCGACGCGACGTCTCTCCCGCCCACAGCCTCGATAGTAGCAACAACAGCAACATCAGTAGCACAGAAGTACGTTATTTACCCGAGAAAGCGTGGCATTTCTGAGCTAACCTCCCTCCTATCCAGACGAAAATGCAGGCCACACAAGCACCGCACGCGCCGCAAGAATCACAAGCATCAGAAGCATCCAAGGATCCGAAGGGATCGGAGAGAGCGCAGGTTCCCGAAGAGGAAGACCCAAGCAGCAGCAGCAGCAGCAGCAGCAGCGAGGACGAGGACGAAGACCCTCGCGACTACAACACGAGCATCGGCAGCGCCATCCCGGTTGGATTCCGGCTGCCGAACTGTGTGGTGAGCGCCGTCGAGCTGCTCACCTACTTCCCCTACCACCTGCAATGGCCCGACATTGTCTTCCGCCTGTGGCGCGCAGGCTTCCGCTCCCCGACCATGGCAAAGACGCAGCTATACGCGCGCGGCACGCTCAACAAGACTGAGCTGAAGCGTCGCCACGACGCCATCCGGTGAGTACAGGATCCACACTGTCGATACACGCACGTGGCGGCCGTCAAAGACGCATGCTGACAGTCCCTCTCTTTGCAGCCAACAAATCAAGACCGCCGGAAAGTAAGTATACCATCCCTTTTGTGATATCTCCGGTCTAACCCAGGACACTAACCTTCTCCTTAGAGGTCCAAGCTGGTTCGGTCCCGCCTTCAACGGCGCTACCAACGCTCCCTACAAGGACGACCCTCGCCTACAGCCCATCAGCGCCGCCGACTACCCGCGAACGGAGTGCCCCAACGGCGTGATGGAGCACTACGATGTCAGCGACGCCCAGACACCACAGACCAGCACTTTCCGCCAGAAGCCCGACCCCGCGACCCTCTCCCAGGTGGCGAACGGCGTCATCCATCACCCACAAGGCTTGGAGGCCGGCATCGTGACCAAGGTCATGCTCTTTGCCGCGGCGAGGGACTGGGTCGATCCGGCCACCGGCAGACAATGGACGACGGACGACATTCCCGCGCTCGCCTTCCGCCTGGGGTTTGGCCTCCCCCAGGAGGCCTACACGGACACCTGGGACCAGCTCTGCCTGGAGTCCTGCGAGGCCATCGACAGGCCGACGGCTTGAGGTAAGCTGTCTTGATGTTGTCACGGGCATCCCCATGATCCAAATAGAGCTAACAGCAGCAAGCAGGCAGCCAGCGCTCTGGGAGGCAGCGCATGTGCGGAGACGCAGTGCGCGTGATGGACAGCAACTTGGCGGCACCATATAAAAGGTGACCGCGGCACAACAATGCACAGCATGTGAGAGGCGTACTGTGAAAGCAACTTGTTCTTCTTGTTCCCAAAGCATCAGCAGCGATATAACGGCATTGGCAGACACAGCATTTTCCCTAGAGAGCATAGATACCCCATGAACAGAGAGAGGCAACGTAATTACTTGTTTCCAGGCTTAGAAAACATTCCGTTAACACGAGCTCAGCCGCTCGGCTACCTAGGACCGCCGCCTAGCTGATTCACATGCCCCGGTGCGACGTCCTTGAAGAGCGCATGATCATTTATCTTCGTCAGTCCAACTCTTAAACTACTACAACAACATCAGCGGAGATATCGACGACAAGACCGGATTATTTTGGGTATCCGACACCAGTCGTCCATACACGACACACATCACCGACGCATCCGATGGCGGTCGTTATGCGGAGGAGGGGGGCGATTGCGGCGGCGACACGCCAGGGGGGGAGATTAAAGTCGAGACAGAACGTCTCTACTATTGCGACGTCGTTGATACGGTGGAGGGAGATGCTATTGCGGTGATAGTAGAGAGAGAGAAATCGAGAAAGCTTGGCAGATTGACCTAGAGTGACGTTCTGCACGGACCCTTAGCGCTATTCTGCTAGCGGGCACGTGAGAGGGCCTTTCGGATTCACTTGACGTTCAAATTTTGCCGCCGGTATATATCCCTACCGCGTTGTTTCCTACCTAGGCATTGATCAGCCTCTTGCTTGCATTGTTACCGTCGTTTCCCCTCGAGATGGAATGCCAAAATCTAATCTTCTTGCTTGCCGTGGGCTCGCTTCCCGGCGCTGCTTCTCTGCCGTGCCGGGTGTTGGAATATAACCTCAGCGGAGCGGTGGCGAAGGCGTGGTATGTCTGGCTTGCTGTTCTGGGCAGTATGGCCGGCCCTCTTTATCGTTGTCCATAGGGCCATAGAGGGAGTACAGAAGGAGATAGATCAGAAGGGGAGACCTCACGGCGCTGACATAGCGATAGGAATCCGGTCGCTCTCCTTGTACGATTTTCTTTCTCCTTCGCGGTAATCACCTACCATATCGCCCAGTAGTTTCCTAGTAACGCATCCTCCGACATCGAACTCGGGACGTTTGGACAGACTTTCTCCGCGGACATCGAAGAGGACTGGGGTAACTAGGCGACTGGTAATCTGTCCTCCTGAGAGAGCTCTTGGAGATCGGCCCGGACCCGTCTTGAGCAGCTATATCGTCGACTTCATCATCCTCCTACAGCATGTGGCTCTCTGTCTCACAGCGATGTGGCTCACCGAAATGCGGCTCTGGCGTGTGAGAAGGCAATTCCACGTCAGCTGCATCCTCACGGCCTCCTGGCTCGCTGTCATCTGGCTCCTCAACACGGCACCGACCGAGAATCCGCACGAGACGCCTCTGGTCGGATACTTAGTGGGTATTCTTTTGATCTCGATGGTACTGGTATATACGACAGTCTGGGAACTGCATGGACGGATGGACATTGCATGGATGGAGAAGGGAATGGGGTAAATATGAATGAGATGGAGAGGAGAAGCAAGGAGAAGGACGAGATACACAGCAATCAGAAGCAAGAGGTCCTGGAAGTCTTTGAGGACACGAGACCACGCGCAAGAGAGTATGGCAGAAGAGATGCGCTCCGGTTCCGACGGGCGTGAGTCGAGTCGAGTCAAGTCAAAGGATGTTTTCCATGTCGCCACTGTGAAGAGGTGAGTAATTGGAAGGTGTTGGAAAGGAGTAGTGAGGGAGGAGGAAGATTGAAGGCGCCTGGGCGTGTGTGGCTGGGATTGACTTCCCGATTCTTCCGCGAGATCTCCGCAGAAAATTCTCTCCTGATGAGACTGCGTGAATCGATCAGCGCACCAAACGCGAGTTTCCACCGCCGCGAGGAGTTGTAACAAGAGTTTGTCATTCTGACAGGATTGTCCAGCTCTTGGCGTTGCTGTGCTGTGCTGTGCTGTGCTGGGCAGTGCTGGGCTTGGCGAGAGGGAAAGTACGTGAAAGGACGGGAAGCTTCAAGTCGAGGCTGCTAAGCGCCAAGAAGACGGCACGGAGGCGGCGGAGGCGGAGGCGGAGGCGGAGGGATGCACACCATCGCTCGCTCCTCAGGGTCAGGACACGACACGACACGACACGCGTACCGTCGCTTCTTTTCTGGCGGCGACGACGGCGACGACTGATTGACAACATCGCGACGAGGACTCGACATCGACGCGGATATCGGCATCGGAATCGGAATCTCAGCTCGGCCGGCTGTCGGCTCGGCTCCACCACACCGGCCGGAGACGGGAGTGAGGCAGACGAATACTGCTACTGCGCTGCAGACAACAACGCGACTGCACTCGACTGAACTGGACTCGACGCGGACTGGACCGGCGACGGCGACGGCGACGGCGACGGCGACGCTCCGCCCCGCCCTCCCTCCCTCCCTGCGGCGGCGGTGAGGGGGCGCTGAGCGGTGGGCGGCGACACTACCCTACCGAACCCTCCGCCACCCACCGCAGCAGCCATGGTGATGATGCACATCTCCGTCCGCCAGCAGCTGTCTCTCCTATTGATCCTCACCGCCTGCGTCGGCTTGGGCATTCTGGCGATTGCTACTTGGGTCGTCAACCACGACTTCGTCCTCAATGTCGCCAGCAATCGACTCGCCACCTCGGCCTCCCTCAAGGCTGCCCAGCTCGCATTCAACCTCGAGCTCATGCAGACGGCCGCCTTCTTCGTCGCCACCAGAGCCATCATCCAGAATGCCCTCACCGAATATAACAATGGCACCGCCGACGCCTCCACCTTCCAAGCCGCCCAACGCGACTTGGCAGTCACCCTCGGCAACTCCGCCAACGCCATTATCCTCCAAGCCGAGATCTTCTCCAGAAACATCTCCGGTCCAGCGGGTACGAGCAGTCTGCTGAACGTGACGGGAAGCTTCAGCGACGATATCCAGCTCCCCTGGCTTGCCTCGGATGGTAGTCGTGTCCATCTCGGCGATGCAGATGGAGGTTATCCCCCCGCCCTCTATCCCAATCTTACCATCACCAATATCCCCAATGAAAACGCCTCTCTCCGCTACGAGGCCTCCTACAACGGCTTCACTCTCAATTCCGAACGAGCTCTTGTGCTTGGTCCCATGGTCGTCAGCAGCAACTTCTCCCTCGTCTCCTTGACCATCCCCATTACCAATGACCTCGACACCACCGATATCCTGGGCTGGGTCACCGTGGTCTGCGATGCGCGCCTCCTCCAGATCGTCATCCAAGACCAAACCGGTATCGGCGACACGGGCCAGACCTTGCTCGTCGGGCCCGTCAACAGCACCAACCAATATCCTCCCGGTGTACTCGGCACCGATCTCGCCGCCGACACCGACGTGCGCTTTGCTTTTCCAATCCACCAGTCGGCCAGCTCGCGTCATCCGCACCATGTATATGGATCGCCAAATCAACCTTTCCTCGCAAGCAAATATCCTGCGGTGGAAGAGGCCATGGAGTTGGACGCCCGCGCACCCCAGGATTACGGCAGTCTCGTGCGGACCCACAACGAAGAGAATAAAGCCGTCTCTGTCGGATACTCTTTCGTGCCAACGAACTTGGTTGACTGGGTTGTAGTCGTGGAACAGGCGCGAAGCGAGGTCTGGGAACCGATCAATCGTCTCCGCGACATCATCCTGGCTTGCCTCTTCTCCGTCATGGGCCTCTTCTTGATCATCTCCTTTCCGATTGCACACATGGCTGTCCTCCCCATTATGAGGTTGAAGAGGGCGACAGAAGAGTCTACGGATCCGTATCACCGGAGGACGAGCAGCAGCGAAACGTCCTGTGGTCGCCTCGCGGATGAGAAAGAAGCAACCTCGCTTGCTTCGGGTAGAGCCGGCCTCTCAGATACTATCGCGCAATGGCGACAACGCAAGTGGAAATGGCATGTGGCAGATCACGTCGAGGAGCCCACCGAGGACGAGAAGCGGTTCCGAATCCCTGGCAAAGTCAAAGAGCGGAAGCATTGGGTGCGAGATGAAGTGACAGACCTAATCACCACATTCAACGCCATGTCAGACGAGCTTCTTGTGCAATACACCGGCTTGGAGGAAAAGGTCAGGCAGAGAACCATGGAGCTGGAGCAGAGCAAGAAGGCTGCGGAGGCCGCGAATGAGAGTAAGACTCTATTCGTGGCGAATGTGAGCCACGAGCTCAAGACTCCATTGAACGGCATTTTGGGCATGTGCGCGGTGTGCCTTGAGGAAGACGATCCGAAGAAGCTCAAAAGGTCACTCACCATTATTTACAAGAGCGGCGATCTCTTACTCCGGACTCTACAGGATCTGCTTACATTCAGTCAAAATCAAATGGGCCACCAAGTCATCACACTGGAAGAGAAGGAGTTCGTCCTTGGTGATCTCGAGACCCAAGTCCTTGCGATATTCGGGCAGACCGCGATCGATCGACAGATCGACCTCAAGGTACGCTTTGAAGATCCATCTGGAGATACTCTCGGCATGTATAGCAGGCTTCGAGACATCACACTCTGGGGCGACATCCACCGCATTCTACAAGTCTTGATCAACTTGACTTCAAATAGCCTCAAATTCACCCCACCGAACGGGTCTGTGACAGTTGTCATGCGCTGTCTCTCCGAAATGCCGCAGAGACATAGCTCGCTTGGACTCGCCAGGTCGACATCAAAGGTACAGACGAACCGCAACTCAGTCAAGGCGGGCTCTATCAACAGCGGCACTGCGAATTTCATCAACCCACACGAAGGCACCGGGGTCCACGAGAAGTGCATAGCGCCACCCGGACGCGACCTCTTGCTCGAAATCGACGTTCACGATACCGGACCGGGAATTCCGGACGACATGCAGGGCCGTATCTTCGAGCCCTTCGTGCAAGCAGACGCGGGCTTAAGCCGAAAGCACAGCGGCACGGGGCTGGGTCTGAGTATCTGCTCACAACTGGCTAGCTTGATGAAGGGAAGCATTGGCCTGAAGAGCAAGCTGGGGGATGGAAGCACTTTCACGTTGAAGCTCCCACTGCGGCATGTAGCAGCTGCAAGATCTTGCTCGGCTAGCTCGTCGCAGGACTGCGTAACGCCGAGCTCCCGAAGGACGTCTCTCGCAGTGATCGAAGACGAGCATTTGCCAATCTCCAATGGAAAGCCTGGCGCGCCCTTGGCAGTGGTGACAGGCCTGCAGAAGGCGGATTCCACGGACTCCACCGGAACATGCCCAACTGCGATACCAAAGCTGACAGACACGCCCCTGAGACAAGCTGTCAAAAATGCAAGCAAAGAAGCCAGGACGAAGAAGCACGCGCAGCAAGATTTCAGTCACATACGCGTCCTCGTTGCGGAGGACAACAAGGTCAATCAAGAGGTCATCATGCGTATGTTGAAGCTGGAAAAGATTCACGACGTCACGATCGCCGAAGACGGACAGATTGCATTCGACCTGGTGAAGACGAAGTCAGCGCCCGAGCGGTTGGAGACCGCTGCAGCAACAGAAGGAACCGATGAC
Organism: Lecanosticta acicola; assembly: GCA_963674455.1. Classification (NCBI taxonomy): domain Eukaryota; kingdom Fungi; phylum Ascomycota; class Dothideomycetes; order Mycosphaerellales; family Mycosphaerellaceae; genus Lecanosticta; species Lecanosticta acicola. The sequence continues at coordinate 151,297 of CAVMBE010000017.1, read as the reverse complement.
GCGCCTACGCCGCCACCGCCCTTCGACCTCATCCTGATGGACATTCAAATGCCGAACATGGATGGTCTGACGAGCACGAGGCTGATCAGGAAGTTCGGATACAAGCAGCCAATTGTCGCGCTGACAGCTTTTGCTGAACAGAGCAACATTGACGAGTGCTATGGAAGCGGCATGGACTACTTCCTGGCCAAGCCAGTGAGACGACCGCAGCTGAAGAAGGTTTTGACGGACTACTGTCCACCGTCGCCTTCGTCATCGTCGCCAAGCAAAACAGACAGCGCCATGAACGGAGAAGTGCAAGCGTCAGAGAGCGCTCATGGGGCTGAAGAGAAGAACGAGGACGGTCCGCCGAATGGAACAGCAAATCACAGCTCCGATACAACGTCTTCCACACCGCCGTCAAATCTGGATGGCTCATCATAAGCTAGATTCGGAGTTTACGGGTCCAGTCCTCTGGATGATCTCATGACTTACGGCTTGCATGGGTTTGGGTCTTTTGACCTTTGTCGTAATACTATAGCGTCGGCGTTGGTGGGATCGGATGGCCACTTGGGATGAGGGTCTTTGGGTTAAAATGGGATGTGACTTGATGAAATTTATTATACATGTGTGCAAATAGTCATGATATAAGAGACTCGGAATGTCTTGGAAAATGGAATGGCACTAGAGTTCAAGATTTGACGCGATTGCTTTAATTGGCTGGCAGAGGCAAGCAAACGGAATGAGGCCCGCTTTACTTTAGTTCTAACTTGCCGCTTAAGTTTAGGTAGCTGCGGCACAGCAGGGTTCGTTTATTTGGATACCAACTTCATCAGCGCCTCACCTCTGTCAGATCTATCGAATAAATATATACCTTTCACCTCTGAAGTAAAGGCAAAAGATACCTTACCTAGCCTCGCCTTCTGTATAATAGATTAATTAGCATGCAGCTAGGTCCCTCATTGGACTCAAGACGGACTGAGATTGCCACTGAGCTTCTCTCTCGCCACCTCACTCAGCATGAGCGAAACGTCTCGACGACGACGACGACGACGACGACGGAATGGAAAAGAGCCGCTATAGTTAAGATTATTCTAGGCGCTATATACTTTCAGGAACGCTCCAGCCTTGTCACAGTTATCGATTCTACGGCTAACGCCAGAACCGAACTCAGCGGGGAGAATGGAACGAAGAGTGCGTAGCCAACGAAGAAGACCTCTGTCCGACTTTGAATTTCGATGGGTTCGGCGGCAAAGGCAGTATGGGACGTTGTCGACTGAAAGTCGGAGCTGACAGACTGCCAGAGAATGACCGGGACTGCTGGCGGTCTGTCAGCTCCGAAGAGGAAGAACGCGATGATCGCGAGTGGCGGCGGACGGTCCGGCAGTATCACCGGGATGGAAGGTATGAGGCTGAAGAGGACTGAGTGAGATGGACTGCTTTGCTACCTACCTACTCTTCTTCGAGGCTACCACCGATCTCAGACAACAGGACGGTAAGGTACGGAATCCATCCCTCCCTCCCCCAACAATCTATCATTCAATTACTCTTGACATCATAAGTACGGAATCCATCTCCCGAACGACGTCTCATTCAATTACTCTTAACATAAGTACACCCCAAACTCCTCCCCAAACCCGCCTCCCTCTCAAACGCATCCAAATCAAACCTCACCCTCTTCGCAGCCCCAACCTTCTGCCCGCCCGCCGACCCATACCGCGTCGAAAGCCTCTTCAGCTCAAACCCGTCCGGCTGCTCGTACACGAAAAACGCGTACCGATGCGGCCCGCTCCCCGGCGGCGGACTGGCGCCGATGTAATCTACCAAGAAGGGGTCGCTCTGCGTGTACGTCAACGAGCCGCTGGTGGTGGCTCGCACGCCCGGTTGGATCCAGTGTAGGAGGGGGCCGAGGATTGGGAATGATGCGTAGGGTGCGTCGAGGTCGAGCATCACGACGAGGTAGGTTTTGGGTGCGGATGCGCCGCTGCTGGATTGCTGCTGCTGGATGGGGAAGATGAGTTCGGGTGGGCCGGCGTGGGTTTCTAGGGAGGAAGAGAGAGAGGTCAGTTTTTTTTTGTTGTGTGTGTGAAGGTGTCAATTCGGGGCATGAGGCGTGGATGCACTGACGGGCTTTAGGCACATGCTCTCCCGCTCCCAACGTCTTGCCATTGTATACCACCGCGAAACTCTTCTCCCCGGGCACGACTTTCGCGATCGCTGCGGCTATGGAGGTGTTGGCTGGCATCGTTGATAAAACCGGACGGTCAGATCGATCAGAGAGAATCTCGAGAAAACGAATCGAAAAAGGGGGCAAAGATGCGATGCGCTCGCCCTTTTATTGATGAAAAAAGTTGTGAGGAATGCGGTCCGCATGCATGCCGGCATGTGTGAGAACAAAGGAATGCTGCTGAGACTTGCATGTTTTTATCTTTCTTTGTTAGGGGATTTACCGGATTGGGTATGCCTTGCGTTACTACCTTAGATCTTTGTGGTCGGTCGGTCGGTGCATCTTAAGCCCGCCTCGGTACCGATGGCGATGGCGGAGAGGTGTGTTCAGCCGCTTTTGCTTTGCTTTGCTTTGCATCTGCTCACTACTGTGCTACCTACTGCTTTTCTTGCTTGCCCTGTTGTGCTTCCGTTCCAGAGATGCTTTTCTGCTTTTTGCGCATGCCCCTTCCGAGATCCAGAACCCACCTATTCATCCATCGATGTCTCGCGGGTGCACGACTACGGATGCAATCTGTTTCGTTCTCCTTCTTCAAGATGCGAAGAAGGACTTCTTTCCCAACATCGCGGTGAAGGTTTCTTTTTTTTTTTTTTTTTGTATCGATTGCTCGGAAGCTGGCTTTTGGGATACTACTACTGAAGATGGGATAGAGTCCGTTATGGTATTCCGACGGCGCTCAGACTTCTCATTCCATTCCCCAATCCCGCGTTCTGGAATAGATCCGGAATGTGCCTGCCTTCCAGTTGAGTCGGACGACTGGAGATCTTTGGGAAACATCTGGAGGCATGCATGTCCCGAGTGCGTGTCTCTGTGCCGAAGCGTTAGCTACTCGCTTCTCTGCTACCGGGATGCAAGCATTGAAGTAAATGGCTTGGAGGAGCTGCCGTGCAAGGTGGTCATGTCCGATGATCAAAGGTGTGCTATCGAATGCCTTCCTGTGACTTCAGAAATTTACCTCAACAGCGACACCTCTCTGGACCGCTGTGTTAGCTTTCCTCCAGGGTCCTCCGGATGGAACACATGTCGTCGGTTTCGTTCACGGCAAACGACGTTTCTATAGACAATGCTAGCTGGGGCTAATATGCTCACCTCGTCAACTCTCTTCATGCAGCTCTCATGAGCTCCGGCTTCGCGACAAGCGTGAGAGAGCAAACGAGAATCTCCCTCTGTGTATTCCGCCGTCTGAGAAAGGGGTAGAGATGGACGATCCGGGAGTCAAGACTTTCTGTCTGCACGAGAGCGACGTACTGCGGATGGCGCTGTTTCAGAATTCGATCGAAGAGATGATTTAGTAGTCCAATGGTGCTCGCAACTCTCTTTGTCACATGTTGGCCTATGCCGCACGGACGAACTGCAGCCTGAAGATGATTCGCTACCTCCGGTCAGGCGCTGGGGAGGCGACAGTGAGGATGTTACCGGGCAAATATGACACCTTAGCTAACGGCCATGGAGTTCAATGCTCCAGGCTGGAGTTCATTCTCGGGATAGACAGAGTTGGTCTTTCTTTCCAGAGCCGTTGCATTCTAGTAACGCTTTCATGTGCTGACCTTCAAAGTGGTAATCTTCAGATAGCAAACGACATACGACCCTCGAGGCATGTGCACAGGTCTGTGCGTGGAACTCGGACGCGAGGAAGCGTTTGTCTTCTGCTCGTCCGTCTCAATCTCAACAATATACAACACGCCGACTGTGTCAAGACTCGCCTTCCACTAGTCGTTATCAACATCCCTTGCAATGGCGGGTGAAAACAAGCCAAAGGTGAGAACATCACCATCGTCTCTCATGATTCTCGAAGACTGTACTGACACAATGGCAGGGGCTCTTCGACCTGCCGACTGAGCTCTGGCTGGATATCGGCAAGAAAGTCATCGACGAGGAGGACATGATTGGAAACACCACCTTCTTCAGAAAGATCGTACCGCCCGAGCCCGCAATCTTCAACGCGTCCGACCGCCTCCGCGCAGCACTCGAAGCCTACTACTACACCACCAAGACCGACATCCTGTACAGCTGGCGCATCGCAAAGTTCTTCAACCAGTGGGCTCACTCCATCGGTGCCGAGAATCTGACTCTCTGCAACATCGAAGTCGTGGTCTGGACCAAACAGGCATGGGAGCAGGAAGAGCAACTCCGACGGTCGCTGTTCAAGACCTGGGGCGTCGAGGTGGATCTGGAAGCCCTGGAGACCTTCGGCAACCCAGCGTGGCACACTGACGAGATCGGTCCCGGCCCCATCGCCCGCAGATTCCGCTGCGTCTTCAAGTGACTGCTCACAAGGGCGTCAGAGCTTCTCTTCAGGAAAGGAGAGGCACGGCATTCGACGAGGAAGTGTCTTGGAAGTTGCGAAGGCTATCGAGGCCATTTTGAAGATCCTCTAGCAAGCAAGAGATTGTTTGCAGCAACTTTTTTTTCGTTCATCGAGAAGAAAGGGACAAGGAGTTTAGAAGTTGGTAGCAAACTGAGAGGCTAGGCTTCTAGACAGATTCATTTCTTCTACTGAAATGCTTCAAAAGAGTGCGATGCGTAGTCAAGTCTCTATAATTCCCTTCTAATTCACTATCTGGCGAGTTGTCCTGGTAACAGTAGACGCGACTTGTGTGCATGTGAATGAGCGTCCGTGCCGCTCCCGACGTTCTTCGCTTCGCTCGCAATCTTGCTCCCGTCCAAGCTCGATAACATCACCCTTACCATTCTTTCCAACCAGCACTCATTACTGCGAATCGCACGACTGCAATGGCGCAAATCAATCCCGACCAGGTGAGCCTATGCTCGGCGTGCTGTTCAATCCTTAGATCGCTGCTGACCCACCTAGGTTTTCCGCCTCCTCGACCTACCTCTCGAGCTATGGTCCTACATCTGCAAGCTCGCCATCACCGACGAGCAGATAATCACGTCCGATACGCTTCAACACCAAGCCAACCGAGTCCGTCCGCCACCGCTCCTCCAGACACGCAAGGTGATGCGCGTGGAGCTCGGCCCTTACTACTACCGCAACAAGACCGATATCCACTCCTCTGGACCTACCATGGATAGGCTTATTGGTCAGTGGCTTCGGGGCGTTGACCCTCTGCATCGCCCAGTCACTCGCGTCTACGTCCTGGCGCATTCGAGCTTCGTCGGTTGGCAGAGGGACAAGCTCGCCAAGGACTGGGGCATGACAGTCGGTTTGATCAACGGGACGAGGATGTTGGGTTTATTTGACGGCCAAGCGCGGAAGATGGAGGTTGTCTTCCTCTGATCGGCTTCGAGAGCCTTGAGCTCAGGACGGTGGCCCGAGAGACAGGCTAACAAGATGAGGGTGCTTGAATCATGAGAAACCAGGTTGTACGCAGAGATAGATGTATCGATTCCGGCCGCGACACTGGAATTTTCTTTTTCAGTACATTCTGAAGACGGAAGCTGAGTATTAGCGTTGGAGGCGTCTAGTTCCGCATTGCCTCAAAATCTCGCACAATGAGGCTTGAGCTTCACAGAGTACATACAAGTGGATTCATTGAAGCTGTCTCGCTCCCTATACCTCTCCAGTCAACCGAACCGCTCCGGGTCCAAACGCAGACCCGCTTCCCAACATTTTGTCGAATTTTGTCTCCATTGCACCAAACACAACTTGATCTCCAATACAACTCTTCTCATCTGCCCCCAACGAACTCCACCCTCTAACGCCATCCTCACTGAGGTAGCGTGGGCAAACAGTGCTTAGCATTATGCTGATAGCAAGCAAGTGCGAAACAGGCCGGCATATCCTTATAAACACTGCGAGGATTTCCTTCGACAATCTCTTCCTTCAGCCATTGCAAGTACTGACCGTGAAAGGCCAATTCTCCTCGCCATGTTTGCAGGCTTCGTCGAAGCTTTGGCCACAGCATCCTCAGTACATATTGTCGGGTGTAAGGCGGCGACGACTGAGACTACGGAGATAAAGAAGATGGAGAAGAGGGTTGGATGCGTAGCGTCATCCAGTTGCTGTTGAGGTTGTGGATGCTGAGCGTTGTAGACCTTGATGTATGTTTTGCGATTGTGATAACCGGAAGAAAGGTGGATCTGTCCTCTCAGGTAGTGGATGGGCGTATCGACAGATTAGAACTACACGCCAGACTCATCGCTCTTTTATAGCTCTGTTCGCGCTACGCACTTGAATCAGGTACGATCCGGAGGTCTTTGCACCGTCTAGACTCCAATGGCAAAGATGGTGGAAGAAGGCAAGGATGACTTTGTCTTGCCATCCAATGAGGTCTTATTTGGAAACCCTGACTGTATTTCAGCTGCTGAATGAAGGAAGTCGTGCTCTGTAGGGATCCGCATACTGCAATACGGCTTTCTTAGCTCGTACTTGACCAACACTGCGTAGTCTCGCGACTTACGTTGGAGAGCTTGTCTTCTCCGAGTCACCAACTCCGTTGCTCTTCCTAACTCGTCTTTCTCCTTTATAGCATTGGGCTAACAATGCTTTGCTTTGTCGCAAGATCAGAGTCAGGCTGTGGTTTCCTTTGTTACCACATCTTGAGTTTGAAGTGATGGCTGTCTCCGCTGCTCAATGAAGAAATTTCAAAGTGCGAGGGTGCCGAGTCCATCAAGTATGAGAAACGTGCGATCATAACCGCGCGATTGGAACCGCAGTCCGTGACACAAGGTTGAATCGGCCTTTCTAGAAGACGTCTGCCGGTCTCTTCGATACTCGTCATATATGTAGCGCGACTTGTCAAGCATTGCAAGGCCAGCGCAATGGCGTCTTGAGAGCGTCAAGCTCCTTGTCGCATGTTCCATTGGGAGCCAAAAGTACTGATCGCCGTAGGCGTACGAGAGCAGTCTCAACACAGCCGCCAGCGTATCTCAATGGTTTGACTTGGCAAGCGTGTCAAGTCATGCTCTTCATGACATCAGCGGCCGTTGGAGGATGTCTGAGCCGCCAAATGCTTCCTTCTATCCCTACTGGCTCCTGGAGTGTTACCCAAGGCTGCTCGTCCATGTTTCCGGCGTTTCTCTCGGTGTCGACGGCTCGAGCAGCGGCTTTGGTCGCACAGTATTGGTCCTCCAAGAAAGCCCATTCAGGACAATCAAAGCTGCCTCTCACGAGAACAATCTGCCGTTGCATGAGGCTGGCAATCTCTGCGTCGTGCAAGGGCGTGAGTAATAGCAATCGCTTGTTTTCGGTGTCAATGCCACGAATAAGAGCCACCCCTATGCAATTACTCTCACGTGGGTCGACGGGTGATGAGCAACCATGCAAATCAGACACCATGTATGGCAGGCTTTCTTGAGGGGTTCTTCTCACGATATCAGGATCGATGAGGCCATCGTCAGGCACCGTCACGGCCACGACCATGCCGTTCAGGACTTCCGCTAGGAACTCAGGGTGTGGTGCGTGATTGTAGGAGAGGATAGCGGCAATTCCAGAATCGATCCTGTCATAGCTTACCATCCATGGCCGCATTTTGCTGATCGACTTGTCGAGCCAGACCAAATCGCTGGCAGTGGCAGTCTTTTGCTTTTGGTGAAAGTAGGACATCGTTTGCATCGATCTCAACTCAGCTGGTGTCTTTGTCGACGACCCGCCGGGACGCTTTGCAACCGCATGTACATTCAATTTCGCGGCTTCTATGTCGTTCTGCAGCTGAGTCTCGACCGGGTGCAAGACGACGACATCCGTGATGCGAAGTTGGCCTATCAGCTGAAGCAGAACGCTAGCACCGGTGCCACTCACCCATCCGCATGGGTTGGTAATGAGTGGAAGACTCTTCGGAACATGACGGAGCAAGTCCATGACACAAATGATGAAGTGATCTGGTTCATCTTTGAAAGATGTGGCTGCGATGTTATGCGATCGGATCAACCGGTAGGACAAGCTTCTTGTCGTGGCCGGATGACAGAAAGGTGGACCGAGAATCGGAGAGCCCACTTCCACGACCGATAGCTGTCCAGGCGTTCCAAACTCTGGCTGGCCAGGATCGATGTCGAGGTACGCAACTTTCTGCCCTCCAGGCCTGGTAACGAGCACATTGCAAAGTATCCGGCTGAAGGTCGACTTTCCAGACGACTTCGCGCCGACGGCCAGAATCCGCGGTCGTTCGTTGGCCTCCAGTCGCGCATTGATTCTGGAAATGACTCTCTTAGTGTCATCAGAGATCTCAAGTGACGACAGAGACCTTCGTAGAGGGTCATCTCTTGGCGAAGCCAGGTACTTGAACGAGCGTCCCTTTTCGTCCTGTACGCTGATGTTCCTGAACAAGGGAGAGTACTTGCCAAGCGATTCGATAGATCGGGTCACACTCTTGATGCGGAGTGAAGTAGCTTTCTTCGCCATTATCACTGGCAGGGCTGCTGTCGACAGAGCGTACACTCTCTGGCTTACAGAGTTGGGATGCAGCATCGCGCCATATACTGACACCACGCCGGACAATACGGTCACATCAAACTCTCCAATGACAGTCACAGTCTCGTCTGGTTTCATGGAGATCTCCCAGACCTCGTCGTCGTCGCGAAGAACATTCTTTCCCTTCGGCCTCCATGTGGACAGAGGAAGATTTGATTCCGTCGCCACACTTGGCACAACTTCATCAACATCTTCGGCGTTCGAACCAGTCTCGAGGTGTCCATCATAGGGAGCCTCTGCGAGACTCGCGGCAAGATCGTTTTTCGGGATGGATTCAGGTTCTCTGGCTCTTCTAGCAGCCTCAAACGCGCTGACTGCTGTATATTTCATTAGCCCGGGATAGACACGTGATTACTTTCTAGCCACACCTTTCAAGTGCCCAAAGGCCTCATGAGCCTTTCGCTTCTGCGCCATCTCCTGAAATGTTGATGTTGAAGTAGAAGTGGACGTTCAAGAAATTGATATCGAACACCGCTTATGTCAGCACGCCGACATTTACCCCGGAAGCTCCAAACTTTTTGCGACGTCCGACCTCAATCTCGTTATACTTCCAATCTCGAATTGCATGTCTGTAAAGGACCCGCTCACCATGGCGGGAGCCAAGGAGCAGAAGAAGTCGGCGAAGAAGAAGGACGCGTCTGCGAAGAAGACGAAAGCGAAGTCCGCACCCTCGAAACCATCAGTATTGAGCGAAGAGATGGTGGTCGATTCGAGCAGCGATGGAGAGATCGAGCCTGTAAAAGCACCACCTGCTTTTCCAAAAGGGGAAGTCGGAGACTCGTCGGACAGCAGTGAGGATACCAGCAGCGACAGTGAGCAGGAGGAGCAAGAGAAGGCTGCACCAATACCGAAGAAGCCAGAGGTCACGCTAGCGAAGGTCAATGGCGTAAAGCGCAAGTCGGAAGAGGCAGAGAGCTCTGGCAGTGAGGAGGATACCAGCAGCGATGATGAGGTTGAACAGCCTCAACCCAAGAAAGCAAGAACAGATGCTGCGTCAAAGAACACATGCGCCAGAGAGGAGTCTACCACAGCCGCCGAGTCTTCAATCAGATCGATACCTGCTCCGCCATTCCTGCCTCCTCCTGGTTATGCTGCCCTGGGAAGCGTCGAACCTGACTCTGGCTCAATGCTTGACCAGTCATCTCTGAATGGGAAGCAGATCTGGCACATCACTGCGCCGTCCAACGTGCCTCTCACATCTGTCACCGAAATCGCTCTATCCTCGCTCAAGGACCAGACACCAGTCATCAATCACAAAGGCGTGGATTATGTTCTTGCCAGAACAAAGGACCGTAGTGCCACGCAGTATGATAGTGTCATGCTGCCGAGTACTGCGGGCTACACATTCAACGGCATGAAGATTGAAGAAACACTTCATTTGCAGCAGAAGATCGTACTGCCCAATCTGAGCAAGAAGCAGGCGGATACCCTCACCGGAAGTCGAGCAGCAGCAGATATCGCTCAGGCGCCCGTGAGTGACGCCAGACCACAGCCGAAGGGATTGAAGATGAGATACAGGCCGGCCGGGTTCGGGAAGGGTAACCCTGGGCTTGGATCAGACACAGATGAGAATGAGGATCAGGTTGGAAGAACTAAAGGTGACAGGTTTCAATTTCCGAAGGCGCTTGGTGTGCATGGAGCATCAGACAAGCCAGATTCGAGTGCAACCACGTCAAAAGAGAAAAGCAAGAAAAAGCACCAGAAGAGGAAAGATCCGTACGATGTCGATGTTGAAATGGATGATGCAGACCCTATGATGCCGCCTCCCTCAGCTCAGCCACAGAAGAAGGAGAAGAAGAAGAAGCATGAGCAGGATGGGGAGGCGCTGGAAAAGGTGGAGACTATGACCTCTCAGCAGTCGGGTGCCAGTGGGCAATCGCACGAGAGGAATGGCGCTGAGAAGAAGGAGACGCCGGAAGAGAGGGCTAGACGGAAGGAGGCGAAGAGGTTGAAGAAAGAGGCGAAGAAGGCGAAACAAGCTGCTGCTTGAACAAGGTAGAAGCTTGCGTTGTTGGTATCCCCAGCCAAAATGGCCTTGTGACTTGCTTAGACCGTGCCGCCGTGTGCCTTGATTGCTCCCTGCTCCTTATGCCTCTGTACTGCCTGCCCTGGTGAACGAAGAGCCACTGTCTAGATGACCCGGATCGAGGCCACCGCGAACGGCGCGCGATCACAGTACGGCTATGGCTGTCCAAATACCTGGGGTACAGAAAGCCTTTGCTCTCTGTTTCTTGTCCCTCCGCATCGCTTGCCCTCGTTAATGGGGAGCCACCATCTAAAAGAATTGAATCATGGCCACTGGGAACGGCGCGCGATCACAGAACGGCTGCTTGTTTCCAACCACCAACGACACACCAAGTACGTGTGCGACCTCCTTGACTTCCTTGGTGGATCTCCAAAGCACCTTCATCCCACGAATCGAGAGGCGGTTCGTGTGACCAAGGGCGTGCAGCCACGCGCTAAGGTCCGGCGCGTTTGCTTTGTGGCAGAGGATCTTGACCTTGGTGAAGTAATAGTAGTGTAGCAGGTCAGCTCGAAGGTCCTTGCTGGTCCTCGTGATCGCGGGCTGTTGGACTTTGGCTGGGCGCGTCTTGCTGATGCCGGTCAAGAAGCTGCGGTTCGTGAGCTTGTCTTCGTTGTCGATGGCGAGCTTGCCGATTTTCGACCAGATCTCGTCGGGGAGTTTGAAGAGGGGGAACTTCTGGAAAGGTGTGTGAGCGCGGGTACTCTCTTGAGTGCCGGTGAGAGCGTACCTGAAGGCCGCCGTCGCCGCCGTCGTCGCCGTCCTTCGCCATGGCCGATTGAGGAGGCGCTTTTCTGGAGTCCAGTTGATTGCGCGGAGAGGGTGAGAAGGATTTGGCGAATTCAGACCTAAAGTGAAGCTTGACCAAACGCTTGGACCGCGCTGTTTCCTCGCACTGGCAGACCTATACAGCGCCTCCGGACGTTGCGGTGTGTTCTCGACTGCTCCTAGTGCTGATTTTGCCTTTTGCACCTCACTGTTGCCAGGTGTCTTGTTAGGAGCCTCAGGGCGGCGATGACGTTCCGCGCTGGGGAGACGTCTCGCTGTACGCTTCACGTGTCGAAATCTTCACTTCTCGTGTCTCGCCAAACGTGGAAGGAGCTCGCCGGCTTCCCTTTTCGCTCGTTACTCCAGGCCCTCCCCTCGCAACGAACACTCCTTGCACCGTCTCCTCACAACAATCCACCGCCAACAACACAGTCACCATGTTGGACGCTCCGGTTGCGCCAGCTCAAACCTCCCGCAAGACCGTTCCAGGCATCTGGATAGACCTTCGCGCCCATGATGTCGACTTGTACATTGTCAGTAACAGGCCGACCGCGCGTTGAAGCACGTGAAGAAATACTGACTCTGTCAGGTCACCTTCGGCGGCTCTCTGCGCAATGCGGCCCAGACCAAAGCCGACGCAGAAGCCATGAGAGCCGCGATCCTCGAGCGCGTCCCTGATGCCATCTTCCACCGCGTCGGCCTCGCAGACTTCTGCTACGGTCTTCCAGCGGGACTCGACCTCTGGCATCCCTTCGAGTGCAGGTCATCCTACAAAATCACCCGCATCGTGACCCCAGACAAGGACGAGCTGGTGATGTGGCAGCAGGAGGCGCAGCAGGCGTGGGAGCTGGCGTGGGCGCAGGAGGCAGAGGCCCAGGAGGAGTACGCTTCGAAGCGTTTCGCCGTCCTGTGCCTGCTCTGCGGGCTCCTTGTGGGCGCTTTGGGTGTGTTCATGTGTTTCGTGTTTGGGCCAGACGCAGCACTCCTCGCGGACTCGGCTTGCCTCTTCGTCAAGCGCCTTCTTCCCAGGCGCATGGAGCCGGCAGATTGAGGGGACACAACACAGGAGTCTCCGTGTATGGACGGAGAGTTCAACGGGGTTCTTCATCGCAAGGTACGAGAGCTTCTTCTGGGCGTCCGCAATCAGTGTAATCAGATAGCTGTACAGCGGTTTCTGATGTCCGAGAACGAAACCAAGGTCAAGGAAGACACTCACACAACCACTCAAACTTCATTTCTGCGTTACTGTCATCTATCTTGTTATCGTTATATTATCGTTATGGCCCCTGAGGTCTCCAATAGGGCCTCTGACTCCTGCAAATGGCCTCGGAGGTATCATTTCCACGCTTGCACGCATCCAATCTACATGCTCACTTCAAGAAAGTCGGCACCCAGTGATGATCCAACAACTTCTGTATCTTACTCCGCTGTTTCTTCTCTTTGTCTTGGCTCCAGATCGAGCTCCTCCTCACATCAGCTGCACTCGATCGCTTCGGCTCGAATTCACCCCCTCGGCTCCGACTTCGACTTCGATCTCCCTCGCCGGCTTCCTGTTTTCCGTTTTGGGCTAGGTGCGCCTCCGAGGCTCTTGCAAAGCGTGTCGCAATGGGAACTGAGCCATCGCTGTCGGCTCTCGCGGATGTGGGTGATTCAGTCGCTAATCTGCTGTAAGCCTCGTTGTGCCGCAGCGACGGTCTAGAACTGATGGAGGAGCTGGACGAACTTGGGCGTTGGTGTCCCTCTGTCTTGAGGTCTGGGACTGCTGTGGCCTCTGTCGCCATGTTTGATGTCCTCTCTGATGTTATGTTGCTTGTTCTGACGTCTTGCTGTCGCGTCTTGTGCTTGTCAATGTGACCTACAGTAGTAACTTCCCCAGTGGCTACACGAACACAGTATATACCCCATCGCTCGGCAGGCTCTTTGCGGAATGAGCTCATATGCATCTTGTGAGGTGTGGTGTGAGAGAATTACATCAACATTTCGTGATGTTTCGAAGAATGCTCCAGAATGCCCCGAGCTTGGAGACACCCTGGTCCGTTGACGTTTCGTCGGGGCTGAGGCTTGGCTTCAACAACAACACTACATGTATCCAAGACGAAAACGCTCTCTCTTCAAGGCTTCTTCAGGTGTTATCATACTACTTGGGGAATTGCACCACGTGTCATCCTCCTATCCCACGAGCCTTCTGCTAATTTGCGCTCGTGGCGTCCGCACGGAACATACAGCAATTTATTAAGGGACGCATCTCGTGATAAGCATTGTTACACGCAATTTGGATACCATGAGGCGCTTCACGAGGACGGTATTAAGGGCGCAAGGATGTGGCTGCTCTCTCTCGGAGCGACCGAGAACTAATGCTGGTCGTCTTCATCAAGAACAATTGCCGTTCTGGATTCGACTGGTCCCAGAGATATCTGTTCGAAGCAGCGCAAGCGCTCAAATGGGCTGGCTGCAGCTGTCAAGGGCTCAAAAGTGATGCATCCTCATGGACTCGACGTCCCAGCAGTCTGGCCGCATTTGCTGTACTACCCTTGGTACGTGGGACATTATCAACTTGCTACGGGGCTCATGCGAGCGAGTCTTTTACGCGTTGCTTTATCATGTCTCGACCGCGCTGTGTGTTTTCACCTTTGCAATCAACACCATGTCACTCAATGCTAACGTTGCTTCCATACCGCCAGAAGTTGTCGCTTCATGGCCGACACCGAACTATACCGATCCCGTGAGAAGAACCTGGATGCCGGCCTTCATTCTCGTATGGCAAATTACGTCGACTGTCCTTGTTGGTGGCCGCTTTTACCTCCGGGGGAGGAGAAAGGCCGGCTCATTTGGATGGGATGACTTGTTGATTGCCATTGCATGGGTAACGAATTTTTCGACACGGCTATACGTCCACTAAGCTGACACAATACTCTTAGGCACTCTCAGTGGCCGAAAGCGTGTGCATCTGGATCGACACCGAAAAATATGGACTCGACCGACATGGATGGGACATACAGCCCAAGTGGCTTGCTGCCATCGCGCTCAATGGCTGGCTGATCCAGTTATTCTTCGTCGTGAGCACGGTCTGCACAAAGATTTCGGTCCTGCTATTCTACCGCCGGATGGTGAACCATACGCTCGACAAGAGATGGATCTGGGCACTTCGATCTGCCTTGGCTTTCACGGCTGCCTATGGTATTGCGATTACAGTCACCTACCTCTGCACATGTATACCACTGGAAGCCGCGTGGGAGATGTTTAGCAGCACATATACAAAAGAGTACTCTTGTATAAAGCACGGAGGAGCTCTTGCGGTGATAGCCGGCGCTTTGAGCGTGGTCAGCGATGTTGCTGCCGTCGCGCTACCTTGGGCGATGTTGAGCCATTACAATCTGGATGCGTCAAGAAGGCAGAAACTTGCGCTGTATGCGACTTTCGCTCTCGGTCTACTGTGAGTCCTTCCTCGATCAAGTCTATCGAATTGACTGACACGAGTGGCCAGCGTTTCGGGAGCAGGCTGCGCAAGAGCATACTACCTCTGGAAGATCCAGCACTCGTACGATTTGGCCTGGACAGGCTTCGACCTCCTCGCTTGGGCACTCGTCGAGACCCAACTGGCCATCATATGTGCATGTGCTCCGGCCTTGCGAGTCTTCTTCCGTCGATACCTTCGGGATCCCATCAAGCGGGGCTTCACCAATTACAACGGAGCCAGTAAACAACCGACACTGTCATCAACACACCTCTCGTCATCGAGACCCCAGCGTGACTCCCGGAACTTCCACGAGCTGAGGGAGCTTGAGAGTGGAATCCATGGCGTCGCATACCCTGCCCCGGTCATCAAAAGAGAAAGTGAGGAAGTTGAGAGGGCGAGGACACCGCCCATCACCAATGCAGAAGAGTACACGAGATATGCAGTCGAGCGCGTGAGTCGGCAGGGGAGTTTTCTGGTCAGACCAAATCCGACAAAGCTTTCGCCACCAGCAAGCTGCGCAGAAGATTCGGCCATGGAGGCGTATGACAACAATCACAGAAGCAATGACAATGTGAGATGATGCTGACGTTCATATAAATACATCAAATGCTTAGCATACAGTCGACAGACCGCTCTACCCTATTCAACCAAGACTCGGTCTTCTTTCCTTACCCCGACCTTACGCCAAGCTCCTTTGCTCTGATTAACTGAGCTCACTTCATGAAGCCATATGTCATGAATTTCTGGCAGCCATCCTTGGGCTTTGCTATTGTAGCCTACCTCCACTTGACTATTTCCTCCATCACATGCGACTGTACGAGCTGATAGTGAGTCGAGCAGCCAGACCTGGCGCATTTGATGCAGCATACGCGCTGCTGCGCATTGCCTGCCAATTTGGAGCTATGAGACTTGACTCGTCGAGACGCCAGACAGCCTGATATTGCGTTGGCTAACACTGCGATTACAGGCTCATGGCTGGATATCGAGACGAGAGGCAGATTGAATTCGGGAGACACCGACGGTTAAAGGCAATGCTTGTTGGTGACGCCTAAGCTATGGTGTTCTGTCACGCTTACACGCATGGGAGAGGACAACTCCTGCTTCGGCCGATCCCTTGAATCCAACGATACCCCAAAGATGTCCTAGACGAATTTGAATTGCAACCCAAGGCATTTCTCCAGCACGAAACTCACCAGCTCGCGGGCAAGCCAGACTCATGATGTGTGACCGCAGAACAGCGCGGAAAATGCATCTACATCTGTGTCAGCTGCCGTGGAATACTTCCTGCTACAAGAGCCATACCTTGAGACAAGTCAAATGTCCACGCCGTTATCGTGGCACAGCCACAGACGCGCCCCAAACGCATGGCGATGTTTGTGGTTGAGAAAAGGGGGGGGAGTGCGAAACGTGAGTGCGTACCAGCAGCCGAGAGCAATATGAACAGCGCTACCGGTGTCATGGGAGCCATGCTGACCCGGCCCCAGCGTACCGGTACCGAGGCGTCGGAAAGGCATGCGCCTCGAGCTCTACCGGGCGACCTTCTTCCCTTTCTTTATCTTTGCCTCATCATGCTTGCGTAAAGCGAATAAGCCACAGATGAAGGCGGCGAAGAGGAAACCCAGCGCAGGCTTCGAGCCGCGACCCTCACTGTTGCGGTGGGTCATGGCGACGAGTCTGCTGTGATGGATGTTTGTGGAAATGCGTGTTCGATGTTGTGAAGAATTTACGGTGCGAATGCGCGTTTTGACGGTCGTGGACAGGATTGCTAATCAGTGTGGTGGATGAAGTGCACTTGGATGTCTTGTAAGTTGGAAGCTACGTCCGTGCTCGTCAGTCGCTAGTAGATTCAGCAGGTGCAGTGTTCACTTTCCAGACAGCTTTGGGGGATGTTACCATGGCAATTGCAATCGATCAGGAGCGCCGCTTGCCGTGATCACCGAGATGCCGCTCGTCGTACTTCTCGTTCCAAGCATCAGAGTAGCTGGGTGGCTCTTCGTAACGCATCATTCTGGTATCACTCGATGGCTCGACGAATGCATGTCTCGAGCTAGACCCACGACGGTCATGGTGACGGCGGCGGTCGGAGGATGGCGCAGGACCAGAAGAATATCGCTCCTTCCTACCGTC
Source organism: Lecanosticta acicola (assembly GCA_963674455.1). NCBI lineage: Eukaryota > Fungi > Ascomycota > Dothideomycetes > Mycosphaerellales > Mycosphaerellaceae > Lecanosticta > Lecanosticta acicola. The sequence goes on along the minus strand of CAVMBE010000017.1, from coordinate 134,346 downwards.
ACGCTGCCATCCACGAGCGGCTCGATCCAGGGCCCGGTCGCGCTCTCCGTTATACATCTGACGAATGCGGTCCTGCTCTTGATCTCGTGCCGCACGTCTACCGTTGTGCTCCTCGAGGGAGATCGCCGAGTTGGTTGGAGAGTAGGCATCACGATGGTGGTCAAGGACAGGGCTCGGGGATCGGAAACGAGAGCTGCCCAGATAGCCGTCGTCGATGGTTCGAGTGCGACGCACTGTTGATGGAATACGCTCCACGCGACGGTCAGCCCATTCACGGGGCCATTCTGTGGAGTCGAAGGACACCGGTCGAGAACTCGGAGGGTATTGACCGTAGTCAGAGAAGGCGTCGGGAGTGCTGTAAGAACGAGAGCGGCCACGGTGGTGATGATCGTGGCCATGATGGACGGAAACGACACGGCGGCGCTTCTTTCTGCCTTTCAAGGCGATGTACCAAGCGTAGACGTTCGCAAGTAGGGCGGAGCCAAGCATGAGCTTGCTCGAGTTCTTTCCGTTGGCCATGACGTTTATTGCAGCTTTGCTTTCCTTTCGCTGATGTTGTGTTGCGCTTTGGTCTTGTGGGAGGTTTCGCTGAAGGTAAAGTGTGGAGGTGTTGTGGACGTGGTGGTTGGGTGTGCAGGGAATGAGATGAGAAGGATGATTCTTTTGAGAGGCAAGTCAAAAGCGAAGGAGAAGCATTCACTCGTCTAATCTTTACGGGTCAAGTCACGCAGATTGTCAATGCTCTAAGCTCAACAAGAGCATTCATTTCTTTGTTAAAGCCATTGCCGCGCTCGACTCTATCGCAAAGCCACGTTGTAATTGAAAGCGCATTATTTCCAAGCTTTCCCGATCCCAATGTTCCAGCCGACAACCGAGTCGCTCTCTTCAAGCCTTGGTACCGCTTGACAAAACCGTCTTGTCTCCTATCTCCGTACAGGCCGCTCGCAAGCTTGCGAGAATCCCAAACCCGGTAAGCCAGCCTGCGCAGCACCCGAGTAGGAGGCAACCTGTCTCGAGTCCACGCTAGAACAGTCCCGCGGTGTATTTCTTTGGTTTCTTTCCCTCTCGCTTCCGTCGCTCCGCGTCTTCCTTTTCCCATTCTCGATATCTCTTGCTGTGCTTCTTGGACTTGGCGTCTTCTTCGAAGTCGGAGAATTTCCAGAGCCCGAAAATTACCAGGAAGAAGGCGCCGCAGTAGAAGAGAAAGCCATGTTCTGCATGTCAGATCAGCCCTGATCTGTACAAGAAGAATGAGGACCCTCCTTACGCTTGACTCGAGGCGTCATTCTGTGTGCTGGGGCTCGGGTAACCGATGGAGAATATCTTGTCGTGACTTCGGTCTAGTATGTATGATGATGTCTGTCTCGTGAGATCCACTAGTATTACAAGCTGTGTGCGTTTCTGAGGTAGTTGTCGGGACGGTGCGTGTACAGCGGAGAAGAAAGACATTTGGAGGTGGGTGGTCCGTGCGATGCCGCCAAGACTTTCATGTGAGTGCGTCTCGAGCACGCCACACTAGGGAAGTCCGTGCACTCGCGACAGCTAGTCGTTCATATGCCGAATTGAAGCTTCTTCACACATCTGCCGATTGTCTTCACGGCTGCTATTGCTGATTTGGTATTGTCGTAGTACTCGCTGTTATCTCGGCTTTTGCTAGCATCTTCGAGAAGACTATATATCAGCACTTCTACCATTCCCGTGACACTGCCCTTGAGGCCAGTTCCCCAGGAGGATTCGACGTCCCTCAAGTCACTGTCCACCAATGCCAGTGCGAGCGAATCAGGCTTGCGACATCGTCTCCGCGGACGCGCACATATTCTCGGTCCTGGAGGATAAGGACCGACGATGACCAGAGTGTATTCGCCTGGATCCTAGGCAAGTCTGACAGACCAATTTTTCTGGAGTCGCTATCCTTCATCTCACCGACGTAGGACTTTTCAGGTCTGAAACCTCTCAATATTGGCTGTGTCGTGCATTTTGAAGCTGGGATAAGTGCAAGGCCTGTATTCTACACACTGTAGAATATGTAATATCGCAATGATTCTTATACACCGTTTTCCTCGAGACAATGCTACGAGTCTGTAGGCTGCGAAGGATGTTGACTGATCCTTGATTTTTCATTCCATGAAGAGGTTCCAGAAGGAGTAGACATCTAGCCTAGGCTGGTGAGCATGCTTTGTAAATGAAATCCATTCTTCGTCCCATGTTACCATCGTACTCGGGAGCAACTCTACTATCGAAAACCAGTCGAGGCCGACCAAACAGTCCTGCACGACTATTATAAGGCTAGGTTGGTCTACCGACGTCGTGGAGGATGAAGGCTTGTCGTCAGCTCAAGCGACACGGAGTCATACAGTATTAAAGTGGCGTCTCGACGGAGACTATCGCTGCTGCCACTGCTGCGTTATCTTCCGCGAGGGGTTTTTACGATAAGGCATTGGGTGAGAACGATGTTTAGATGCTGTGGTTTGGCGCACTGAAGAGGTGAAGTTCTCGCTCCGGTGATGATTAAGTAATCCACGAGTCAGCATCATGACAAACCTCGGCGACGGCTGACTCGAGAGATTGAGACGCGACGACATGCCTCTACCTTGTCAGTGTGTCGCATCACTTTCCACTTCATGTCGTCTCGCGAACGGAAAACCTGCCTCGCTGTATCAGCAACCGACTCCTACAGCATTGACTTACCTGCTGCGATGCCAGTCCCATGTGATATCAGCAATCTATGCCCACAAAAGGCGGGGTTTGACTGGATCCGAGGTGGCATTCGTCACGATGAACCAAAGCACGACGTTGGCCACTCAGAGGCAAGGGAAGAGAGGAGCGTTCTTCATAAGATACGTGGCATTCATAGAGCAGGATGCACAATTCCTAATGTCGTAATGAAGGGAGAGCCGACCGCGAGTAGCTTCCCCCAGATGTCTCTCGGCAGCAACCAAGCCGATCGGTGGGCAGCATGGCGGAGAAGCGGACGTCAAAGAGAGTTTAGCCTGTCTCTAGGCCCGCATTGACGAGGTATTAACAATCGAACGCTAGAAGAGGCGTACCGAATCACTTCCTTGTTTTGAGCAGTCCTTCAGCTTTCATCTCTCTCTCTCTCTCTCCCATTTCTACAGATTCTCCTTCACTGGATTCTAAGTGGTAGCGGCCCAGGTAGACATCTGGTATAATACAGGACGAAGCCCATATTCGAACAAGATGCCTGAAGGCGATACAGTACCCTTTCTCAACGGCGAGGTTCCAGTCACAGGCGCAGATCAGTCTGACGGTCATGCTCCAACCATCAGAGAGTTCACGGGCAATGCGACTACCAACGGAGTTGATGAGCATGACCCCATCGAGGCAGATGCTATTGTTATAGGAGCAGGATTCTCAGGCATTACTGCCATCGACCGACTACGAAAGGCTGGACTGAAGGTCAAGTGCTTCGAATCCGGCGGCGATTTCGGAGGGGTATGGTACTGAAATAGGTATACCCTGTCCCTGAGATGATATGACGACCAAACGCTAATGTCCTACAGATATCCGGGCGCCAGGGTCGACTCTGAAGCTCCCTTCTACCAACTGAACATCCCTGAAGTATACAATACGTGGAACTTCACAGAGCGCTTTCCCGGTCATCAAGAATTGAGGAGATACATGGCACACATCGACAAGGTGCTCAATCTGCGAAAGGACACATACTTCAATGCTCGGGTGGCGGATGCTTCCTGGAACGAAAGCACCAATAAGTGGACAATCGAGACCGAGCAGGGCCACACCGCAATCGCCAAATATCTCATCCTGGCGTCCGGCCTCCTGCACCGAACGTACACGCCCGACTTTCCAGGACTTGGCGATTACAAAGGGGAGGTACATCATTCGGGAGCGTGGCCCGAGAACTTCTCCGCCAAGGGCAAGAAGGTTGGTGTGATCGGAGCTGGGGCTACTGGAGTCCAAATCACGCAAGAGCTGGGAAAGGATGCAGATGAGATGACGATCTTGTTGCGGCGACCAAGCTACTGTCTGGCAATGAAGCAACGGCCTCTGACAGTGGAGGAGCAGTATCAGATGAAGACCTTCTACAACGCGCTCTTCAAGGCTGGAAGAGATTCCATTGCTGGCTTTCCTAATGCACAGCTCGGCAAGGGCGTCTTCGACGACACCGAAGAGCAACGTAAAGCCCAATGGGATTTCGCATGGGAACAAGGAGGCTTCAATTTCAATCTGTCGGGGTACAACGATATCGTCATCAATCCTGAAGCTAATGAGCTAGCGTATCAGTACTGGCGGAGTAGAGTATGCCAGCGCTTGACGGATCCCGAAAAGCAGAAGATCATGGCCCCGGAAAAGGCACCTTACTACTTTTCCACCAAGCGGTCGCCTCTGGAACAGGATTACTATGAGGTCGTCAATCAGCCGAACGTGTACCTTCACGATTTGAAAGAAGCGCCACTGGAGCGTTTCACCGAGAAGGGAATGCGCATGGCTGACGGCAAGGAGTACGAATTCGACGCTGTCGCCCTTGCGACGGGCTTCGACAGTTTCACGGGCTCGCTCACCAAGATGGGCCTGAAGAACCGCGAGGGAGTGGAGCTCAAGGACCTCTGGCAGGACGGCGTATCCACCTACCTCGGCCTCACCATCTCCGGCTTTCCCAACATGTTCATGAGCTACACGCCTCAAGCGCCCACCGCTCTCTCCAACGGCCCAACGATCATCGAAGCCCAAGTCGAAACCGCAGTCGACATGATCAAAAAGCTCGAAAGCGAAGGCGTTCGGTATTTCGATCCCACCAAGGAGGCCGAGGAGGAGTGGAAGAGCAATATGAACGCGATGACCAAACATACCCTGTTCCCGTTCACGGACAGCTGGTGGAATGGGAGCAACATTCCGGGCAAGAAGTCGGAGAACATGACTTACATTGCGGGGATCAATATGTATGAGCAGCAGTGTCGGGCTACGATGGATGGGTGGAGAGGTTTCAGGATTGTGAAGTAGAGGGGAGGAAATGAGGTAGCTGGTGTCGGCAAAGATGCGAGGGAAAGTAACTCCGCCGTTACATAGGATAGCGATAGCTGAAACGTGACAAGGTCCACAAAGAAGTCCGTCGTCTTCCTGAGAATTCGACCACAAAGTAAGGCAACAACGAGACGGACAGCGTCAATCATCTCCGCAGTAGCTGTTGAGACGATTGTTGAATGTACACGAAGGAAGAAGTCCACAAGTGGAGCACAGCGTCTTCCTGCAACGAGAAGTTTATCATCTTCCCAAGAACCCTAGCCAATACCAAGGCAACAGTGAGGTGGACCACGTAGAATCACTGACAGCAGCTGTTGGAATGATTCGGCCACGTACGGAGACGCTGCAAGATTAGACAAGACAAGGGAAAGCAGAAGTACGAGCACCGTTGCATTTGAGCTGCCCTATAGATCTTGCCACTCCAATTCTTGGCGCTCTTAACGGGCAGCGAGCTCAGCCTCCGCGATTTGCTGTCTGGCCCATTGAGTGACACCCGGGATCTGTTGCTCATACTTATCGCCGGATTCGTCGTCTGAAGCAGTAGGTACGGCGCCGTGATAGGTTTGGGGGTTCTATAAGGCTACCTCCCTGACACCCCGTTCGGCGTTGCCAAGAAGTCGAGTCAATCATCGCGTCTGGAGGGACTCCACCTCTCCTCCTTGCAATCGATTTTCACTCAGTACGTCGAGCTCCTGGTAGCTAAGACAGCATTTCGCCGGCTTTCGCAATCTGTCGCCAACCTTTGATTGAAGCTTCGCAGTCTCGGCGCGCAAAGAGGCTGTGATGATCCGTGGTTTTTCGGATCTGATGGCCTGAGCTGCTCTACAGTGTCACCAGCGCGGAGCCCCCGTTCTAGAACAGCCTCCAAGTTGCCTTCCGCTGTAAAAGATTCGAAGTAGTTGTACTCATTGGCCGCTATGGCTAGGTTGTTGTGCAGCCATCCATCGCCATCAGAGCCATTGCAGGTGTAGGCGGTTGCTCATCCTCATAGAGGATGGTTCGGACTGGCCTTTGCTGGATGGTTCATCGCTAGGCTCGATTTGGTCCTATGGGTGGAACTCGTCGCTGTCCTCGTCCTTGGCCACGTCGATTTGAATCATCGGGTAAGATTCGAAGACAAGCAGAGAGATGCACGACTTGGTGCTTCGTCCAGATAGTTGTGAAGCCGTCCACTCGTATCTACGCATCTCCAACGTAGAACATGCTGGTCCACAAGGATGCTCAAAGGATCTTGTCGATCTCCAGGCCGGCCTGAGATTGTCTCGCGCGCAAGCGATGCGCCGTCATGCTGCTTCACGACAACACAACCATCATTCTTTGAACTGGCGTGATGACTGCGAATCACGCGAAAGGACTCCAACGCTCGATCCTGGCGTTTGACGGCGCTTGTCAACACACGTTAGAAGCTGCTTCCTCTTCCCGCTTGCTGTGAATCCCCATGATTGCTGTTCCTCCCACCTTTGAGGCAGCAATACGTGTTTAGCTGGGGACAACATCAAACTTCCGGCTTCCGACTGCCCGTGGCCGTGCCGGGCGTGGTTAAGAACCAAAGACTGTGCGTTGGTAGGCAAACAGAGCAATTACCGCAACACCAGAAAGGTGAACCCTAGCAAACGAACTTGCAGAACTTGACTTGTCTCTTTAGCAGTCTCTGTCGGCAGGCATATGTCTTTCAAAACACCACAAGGCAGCTTGCATTAGCAACGCTGCCGCAGTTAAGGGCGGTCTGCCTGCTGACACAGAGAAGATTGATGGCGACCGCCAATGGGTGCTGGCCTCATGCGGGAAACGTACATACTCTGAATCTGGCGAAAGCATTGTAAATCGGTAGAAGGCTGGCTACCTATGTGTACTTTAGCAAACGAGAACCCGAAGGATAGTTGAGGTTATCGGAGAATGGCACTAGAGCCACCGAGCAGCAACAAGCGAAGTAAAGAGCTCTTCTGCGCACTCGATGCGTGGATTGAGCATCATTTAGAGATTGAAAGTCGAGCAGAAACCTCCTCAATCTGTTCAACAAGACCGAGAACGCGAGCGGCGGCGGTCAAGATGCGCCAAGCTCTTTCATCGCTGAGATTTCAGCCAATTACAAGCGTTGCGCAGTCTCGTGAGCGACTGGCAGCACAAGTAGAGGACTGGGAGAAGTAGGTGGAGCATGCGAATAATGAGGCGATCCGGACGCAGACTACAGCTCTGCGTTGTTCTTTGATGCTTTCGAAAGGGATCGGATTGCGGGATCACCCGACAGTGATGTCAAGAACGGTAAATCCCGGGCATTCCCGCGCTTCTGGCCCTTCCCAATCTACTAGCATTATATATTCAATTCTTGACATCGCTCTCATCCAATGAGAAAGCGGTCCTTGGCCATTTATCATGTCTTCGGTTCTCCGCTCCTTTAGCTCAGAGGTAGAGCGCGGGATTGCAGTGTGTGCCATTATCCTGAGGTCAGTCGTTCGATCCGGCTAGGGAGCTTCTCTTTTTGCATATCGCGATGTTGGTCGAAGTCCGGCTCTGCAGGGACGGGTCTCAAAATTGCACTGACCTTTTGCCTCTCCCCGCGTTGTCACTAACAAGCAGACTCAACAGCTCAATCAATTCTCCGACCGTCAATCAAGTTTGGGCACGTTTGGGTAGACAAGAGCTCCTAAGAGGGGCTAGGATAAGCATACGTCGGCATCGTTTTACCAATCCAAGAACTGCTTCTACGGGTATATCGAACGCGAAAGAGCAACGTGACCTTGACTCCTTGGGTAAGCGTCGAATCCACTGCGACCAGCAACGCTTCACACTCAATGATACGCTTATATCTGATTGATTCACTCGAAGAATTGGTCGAGGTCATCACATTCCCTCCATTTGGCATCGTGGACATTGTGGACCTCCAAATTCCACCTACCTTAGGTCCCGTCACCAGCAAAGATAGAGTTTGGCTCCACGTGATAGCCCCACTTTGCGACGACTGCCTCACATCCATGATGTCCCTCGAGTCCCTCAGCTGCCTCCGTAGGTATACAGAGCTACACAACACAATTGTACACTTGACCAGCAAGATCGTATGGACTGACTGGTGATCGATCTACGTGGAACGAGCGTACACGAGTTCGGACACGGCCCTCGCTTATTAATAATCGAATCCTTCAAACCCTTCTCGCACCTCAGCTGAGATCTCGACCTCTGGACAGTACCCATGATCCTGGCCTTTTGATTACGACCTGACGTCGATCCTCGCTCGTTACGAACCATTCCAATGTGGAAGCCGAGCCCAGCTCAACGACCGGCAGTCACCTCGACTTCGAAATCGCCAGAGCAGCCCGATATGGCACAGCAGCGGGCACAGGTACAGCCGTGCCGGTATAAGACGGGCAAGACACTGGGTGCAGGCTCCTACAGTGTGGTAAAGGAGTGTGTGCACATCGATACGGGGCGATACTATGCCGCGAAAGTCATCAACAAGCGGCTCATGGCGGGACGAGAACACATGGTGCGGAATGAGATTGCGGTATTGAAGAGGGTCTCGATGGGTCACCAGAACATCCTCACACTGGTTGATTACTTCGAGACGATGAACAATCGTGAGATGTCCCGCGTGCACACATTCACACGCAGCTGATACGTGAAAGTCTATCTCGTCACTGATCTCGCTCTCGGCGGTGAGCTCTTCGACCGCATCTGCCGCAAAGGCTCATACTATGAATCGGACGCCGCAGATCTCATTCGGGCCACTCTCTCAGCCGTAGCATACCTCCATGACCACGGCATTGTCCACAGAGACTTGAAGCCTGAGAACCTCCTCTTTCGAACGCCCGAAGACAATGCTGATCTTCTCATCGCCGACTTTGGGCTCTCCCGAATTATGGATGAAGAGCAGTTTCATGTGTTAACAACAACGTGTGGTACGCCAGGCTACATGGCGCCAGAAATCTTCAAGAAGAGTGGACACGGCAAGCCGGTAGATGTGTGGGCGATTGGAGTCATCACATACTTCTTGCTCTGCGGGTACACGCCATTCGACAGAGACAGCAATCTGGAAGAGATGCAGGCTATCTTGGTAGCCGATTACAGCTTCACTCCTCTCGAATACTGGCGTGGAGTCAGCCTTACAGCAAGACAATTCATCAAGAGATGTCTTACCATTGACCCGACAAAGCGAATGACTGCGCACGAAGCGCTCATGCATGAATGGATTGCTGGTCCTGAGAGTGGAAGAGGCGAAGAGGATCTTCTACCGACCGTCAAGAAGAATTTCAACGCTCGGAGAACACTGCACAAAGCCATTGACACCGTTCGAGCAATCAATCAGCTGCGAGCTGGTGGCATGGGCATGATGGATGGTGCGGCATCTGTGAATCCAGACCGTATGAAGCCAAAGGATGAGGACGTCGACATGAGAGATGCGTCTGGTCCTACCGCTGTCCAGCCGGTCGATAGTATGGACCCGAGAAGCAACGGCAAGGGACAGACGCAACAGCAGATCGAGGAGCAGCAGCGAAGACAACAACAAACCATTGCTGGTCTCTGGCAAAGCAAACAGCAAGGTCAAGCTGCGTCATGAAAGATGAGAAGCACGAAGTAACGGTCGAGTCGCGTACGGACAAGCGGATGATACAGGTTTTGGACAGACATTTCTCTTGCTGAAGCGGATACCCGGAGAGGCGCAGTACATTTGGCTCGGCAATGCTGCTTGGCTGGCCATTTGCGAAGCGATTCCTCCTTTGCTGACCAACATCGCTAGTCTTTGTAGATGTCGGGATAACAAACAACCAGGCTTCTGCAAAATATAAGCACTAACGATTGCGAAAATTTCTTCTGTTACTCTAGAAGGATCTCAGATCGCCGTGGACCTGGTGCACGGTAGGACCGATTTGAAACACCAGATTACTGCAGTGCTCCCGCCGCGCCAGAGTCGGTACCCTTGGCTTCAGAGCCACAGGCCTTCAAACACCGATGCACCAAAGTCAGACTGTTCAAGAGCACGAAAATGCAGCTTCTTGCAGTAACAACGCCGAATTGCAAACATTTGAAGATTGTGCCTGAACTAATGTCAGTCAATCGGTCCGAAATCCGTCAGCTCCGCATTGCTATTCCCCAGGCTATCCCAGGTGGAGGCGGGGAGCTAGATATTCCGTCTCGTCATTTGTCCTTCTCTTCAGCACTAAGTGACCATTTCCTCTTTCCAGTCGCCGGCCCGATCAATCTCGAGGAAGTGCCACCCCCAGATCATCTCCTGCCATGCACTGCTCACATGTACTATGGTTCCCCACACCGGCGCCCAGTCTAGCCGGGGAGGCTCATGGCGGAGATCTCCTCTATCCTATACGAGGCCATGGCACGCGACAAGGAGCGTAGCACAGATAGTTCTTATTTCCGCTGGTTTGTCGCTTTCGGTTCTTGTTGGTTCTTTGCAGTCGCAGATTTGGTCTCTCCAGTTGGTGATGGAGTTTTGTTGGGTTCTTTTGAGGAACATGAAGAGTCTACTGGTCGTATTGGCCGGCTCTTCGCTGGCCAGCGCTGAAGGCTGGGCCTGGGGAGGAAACCGACCTAGTCGGCTTTGGGGACGGCAAGAAACGGCGAGTCATGCGGATGAACAGAGCTGCGCGGTGTTGACTGCGGATTCGATCAGTTCGATGGGCAACAACTCGCTATATACTCGATGGAGACCTCAGAGCCACTTCATTGCTCCTGCTGGCTGGATGAATGATCCCTGTGGTGCGATGTACGATCCCGTTCGAGACGAATATCACATGTCCTACCAATGGCATCCGGTAGGCTTCAACAGATGAGTCTACTCCTGAACTATACTGATTGATTCCCACAGGAACACTTCAACTGGGGCAACATTTCTTGGGGTTCAGCAACGAGCAAAGACCTGATCACATGGACCGATCACGGAAGCTGGCAAGGAACAGATGCTCTAATCCTCGGCCCTTCTGGCAATGGGAGCTACAACGGCCTGGGCATCTTCTCTGGAACAGCTCAGCCGGTCAACCTCCATGGCGAGCAAGATGGTACCTTACTCATCTTCTACACTTCTGTCAGCAAGCTGCCGACAAGCTGGTCTATTCCTTACCAGCCTTATACCGAGACTCAAAGCCTGGCGACCAGTAAAGATGGAGGTAAGACTTGGCAAGAATATGCCGGCAATCCGGTCATTGATACTACGACGGAGACGGCACCTATGTTCTGGAATGTCACTGGATTTAGAGATCCGTTCTTCGAGCCCCTTCCGGAGCTTGATGCTCTGCTTGGTGTCTCAGAGCCTCATTACTACGCGGTCTTTGGATCTGGCATTAAAGGTGTGGGCCCAAGGATGCCAATCTGGACTGCTCCGGCTAGCGACTTGACCAAATGGACTTTCCTGGGTGCGCTCTGGGAACCACAAGCTAACACTTCTGTCGGACCTGTTCTTTCTACTGGAAGCTATGGTGACAACTTTGAAGTTTCTGGCTTCTTTCCCCTTCGCGATAGCAAAGGAAATCAACACTGGTTCGTCAATATGGGAAGCGAAGGAGGCAACGTTTCTTTCCATCAGTCTCCTTCATGGGCTCTCTGGAACGGAGGGAGTGTTTCCGCCCGTGAAAACGGCAGTGTAGAATTTGTCCCAACCTATGGCGGTGCCGGCGATTGGGGCAGTGGATACGCTCTCAGCAGTTTCAACGACACGAAGCATAATCGCCGTGTGCAATATGCCTGGATCAAAGAGGACTACATCGGCAACGGAGGCCTCTTCAGCGTCCCCCAGCAAGGTTTCCAAGGCGCTCTCTCGCTCCCTCGCGAGCTCTTCGTCCACGAAGTCCGCAATGTCGAAAGCACGGCCGAGCTCCTCGATTCCAAAACTGCCAACCTCCAGAACGGAACAGCGTATACCCTAGGCGTCCGCCCACTCCCCGACGTCGTCGAAGGTCTCCGTCAAGGCACGAAGTATACCTGCCACGGAGGAAAGAAGCATAATTCCACCACCCTGCTCTCCCGACGGGGTTCCTCCCACATGCAGATCAAAACCTCCTTCTCGCCCTCCAAGACCACAGCCGCGGGGCTTCGAATTCTCGCCTCGCCAGATGGGAGCGAATTCACAACCATTCTTTACCAACCTACCAACCACACCCTCCTCGTCGACCGCACCCATTCCTCCCGCATCGTCGAGTTCAACAATGCTACTATCACCGGCTACTTCCTTCCCTACATCATTGCTGGTGAAGAAGAGGAAGACATCACCATGGACGTCTTCATTGATGGCTCTGTGGTGGAAATCTACGTCAACGATCGCTTCGCGTTGACTGCGAGGATCTATCCTGCGAATAGCTGTAGTACCGGGTATGGAGTGTACGTGGAAGAAGGTGGAGAAGGAGTAGAATTCAAAGGGATCGAAACGTGGGTTGGGATGAAGAACGTGTGGCCGGAGAGGCCGGTGAATGCTAGTTCACGGTTGGTTTGGGATTCGGCGGAAGAGACGAATGGTTATACCTGGTGGACTGGGAATTAAGAGGATAGAAAATAAAACTTGTACTCGGAAGATATGGCGGTGATTGAAATTTTCGTTTTTGAGCCACATATGAATCTCATTCTAGGTTCTCCGGCGCGGTGTGTCATGTCCACTCTCGGTCAAATTGGCACCTTTCTTAGATCAATGGCTTCTTGGAGAGCCTCAGGAGAACGTTGATGACACTGGCAGTAGCGACAACGTGCGAGAGGGTACGCGGCAGACCCACGTTGGCGATGTAGCTTGGGTAGTAGCTTTCCAATAGTCAGCATCTTCTTTCGTCCCTTGAGGTATCGTGACTTACACCAGGGTCTTCGCAATAACGTGCATTCCCAAGAGAGTGATGACAGTCTGGTCACCCGGCGCGATCGCCTGCGCAAGAGCCGCGCTGACTGCCCAACCGGGGAACATCTCCATGAGATTCTGATGCGCAGAATACAATCGCAACGGCAAACCCCTCAGGTTGCTCAATTGCGCGCGAGGATGGTTGTTATCTCTTCCGTCCTTGTTGCCGGCATCTGCTCCCGCAGCGCTGCCCGCGCCGGAGAAGGCGTAGGTGACGGTGACGTAGAGAGCTCCTAGGGCTGCGATCTTGCCAGTCTGAGGGACAACAGAAGTTGAGCCGGCGGTGGAGATGTAGCCGATGCTGCTGATGACGCCGTTGACGGCTTTTTCGAAGACGCCGTTGGGGGTTGCGAGCCAGGAGGTTACGGGAACGAAGGCGAGGAAGAGACCGCCAAAAGCTGCCATGGAGAGGCCCTTGGGGTTGACACTGCAGTTTATCGTGAGTTGAGGGTAGATATGAGGATTTTTGCTTCCACCTACACTCCATCCTCTTCCAACTTCTTCAGAATAGTGTCCTTGCCATCCTCAGCTGCTGCCTTGGCCTGCTCGGCCTTTTTCCTAGCTTCTGCTCCTGCGTCGCTTTGAGACATGATGATACTCTCTCAGTCGATAAGGCGGGAGACGCAGCATGCCCCCGACACCCGAAAGATGCCCCTATCTTATTATATAGCTGCGCTCGGTTAACGGCCATCATTGTACTATAGACGCGTTCCCCGCTCAAGAAAGCCAAATTGTGACGACCAGCTTATCGTCAACAACGCCACCCCATTCAAACTTTGGCGTCTCGGGGGGGTGGAAGCTCTCGGTGCGCCAAGTGCTCAGACACGTGTGGGTGTAGGAAGCTCAAGATGACGCTCAGTGACGCAGAAACCGGCTTTTCTGACTGACTAGGCGTGCCGGTCCGTGAGCTTGATGTCTGTCACAGACTCGACGCGCGAGAGGTCAGGAATAGGCCGAGCTATACGCTCAGAAAGTGGAATGGTTCAAGGACGGAGTGTTGTAGTTGCTTGCTTGTCAACAAGACTGTGGTTGAGAACTCAGTCCGGTCAGTAGCACTGCGCTGTAGAGCATGGCAAGACCTCTCGTTCGTCGTGCCCCGAATTGCCGTCATGCGCAAGAGGTATGTAGTTTTCTGTCGAGGAGTTCGCTCATGTGGTGTTCAACCTCGTGGAGAGCATTGTTTTGATCGTGTCCATCGTCAAACCTACATTGACGCGGTCTTCCGAGTGCGTTATGGGGACCAGAAATACCAATTCTTTCCTCCCAGCATGAAATATAATAGCAAATGACGGATTGGAGGAGCAGCTTGACGGGTGTTGGTGCAAGGACACTGAAGCAGAGAAATCGGGAGACATATCACTCCAGCCCTCGGCAAGAACGAGTGAGCGAGGGTCCGAGCTTATCCTATGCATACCACGAGCAACTGACTGACCTCACAACCACCTTCCCTCCAATCACCTCACCACGCCAGAAACACATCGTCCACGACACCCTCCGCCCATCATGGCCGCTCGAGCCCGTCCCTTCGCCGTCCGTCTCCCCGCCCTCTCCCGACCAACAGCACGACGAAGCTTCCAAACAACCCGAACCCTCCTCGCAGACGGCGTCACCTCTCCCCGAAAACCAATCGGCGCCTTCAGGGGAACGTATGTGAAAGCACACAGCGAGAAAGCGGGAGATGAGGCTGATATTGTCTAGGCTATTCGGTTTCCTCCTAGGAACGGTCGGAGCAGGCGGTGGGCTGTACTACTATGTTGTGGACCAGTACAAAGTCGCGAACGAATTGTTGGTTGAGGATATCTACGTACGTATACGCCGAAGAGGTGCTAGAGGCGGGGGAAAGAGACTTCGCGCTGACGTTTGGAATTCGTGTAGGCGCTACAATCCGCGGTGCAGAGACTAGAAGGCTATGTCAAGGGCCTGGAAGAGGAAGTCAAGACGAGGAAGTGAAATACGACTCTCTATCAGAAGACTGCGCTTGCTTTGCCTGAAGCAGGCGGTAACATCTGGCACGCCGCCCACTTCTGCAGCATAAGAGAGAGGTGGTGATTCAAGATTCCCTTCCTGTACATCTGCTACGATGATACTATATACCCCCAAAATCGCGCTTGCCGCCGCTCGCATGCTCTGACAAACCAAATCGTCCGTCATACGTTTCGAAAATCACAAGCTATGCGCGAAGTATTTCCTACCCATGCTATACTCCCAAAAACGCCAACCCGCTCTCGAATCCTCGGACTGGCCTGGAGTGCCTATTTCGGTGCGGTCTGTTTCGCCCGGTCTATGCTGTCCGCCGTAATCTTCGCCAGCTTGTCCAACTGCTCCCGACGCATCTTGCGCACAGCGCGGAAAAGCAGGACAAAGAGCAGTTCCACTCGTTCTTTCGTCATCATGAGGATACCCTGTACCAGGAAACCTTTGAGGAGTTGGGGTCCAATGCCTTTGTAGAGGCCGAGGAAACCGTCACGCTCGAGCACGAATTGCATGACTTCGACAAAGGATTTGAAGGGTTTGCCGTTGCGTTGTGGTGGCGGGTTTCCTTGGAGGCCGACTTTGGCGATGATCAAGGGTTGGGTTGCGACTGTTGCCATCATTTTGGAGAGGGCGCCGAGTACTGATCGACCATTAGCAAACAGGGCTGAGGTTCGGGGGATCGTACTTACGGAACGACTCGTGAGGCGCGAGCGATGTCTTGCCCGGAAAAAGCAACGTCCGTAGTCTTTCGTAGGCGCCGTATGTGATCGAAGGGTTGACAACCAACACCATACTGGCTTTGATACCTCGCCAGAGACCAGCCACACCTTCTGGACCGTCGACGATTTCTTTTGCAGTTGCAAACATATTCTTTCGTTCGTCTTTGCGCTGCGTCTGTTGCCTGGTGGTTATCACGGAAATTGGAATGGTGAAGATCTGCGCCAGAGCGCCTGCGAAAGCTCCCAGGGAAAGCTCTACAAGCGTTCCCGCCGGCGCATCGCTCTTTGCTATCCTCTTATGGTATAGGGTCCTGATAAATCCATACCAGTAGAAGTATGCGAAATTCGTGCTGACGACTCCAAGCAGATTGCCCGTCATACCCTGGAAAAGACCATGCATGCCCTCTTCTTGCACGATATGTTGGATCGCATGGAGAGTGCCCTCGTAATGAACGTGGCTGTCATGGTCGACGTGAGTGTCCTTCTCATTCCTCTTGACCTGCACTTGCAGCCGGGTTTTTACGATATCGAGTGGATAGACCATCGCATTCGCAACGAGGGCTCCCGCGGAGCCGGCGAGAGCAACTCCCCATGGCGGAAGCTCTTGTTTGGAGGGCGCGGGCGCCATTGTAACTTTTCTATTCTTTTGCTGGGCTGTCTGTTCTCACAAGGCGGTATCTCAGGCAGATCGTGTGCTTCTCAGGCCGAGGCTGGTCGGTCGGCGGTTTTGGCGGAGGAGAGTCGTTAGGGCGAATTGTTTGGGATCACGGGACTGCGAGGGAAGAAGGACGACAACGAAGACTACACACGCAGGGGAGAATGAGAAGAAGCGGCTCGATCGCCCCCGGAAGCGATAATGCAGACCATGGCGTTAGGTACTATGAGATGCTGGCGACGAGTAGTATCATTACAGCCGAGGTCATCCAGAAGCGAGCTTGTGCCGATTGAGCATAATGCACGGCCGCTTCCCGGAATTCTGTGTCGGAGGAAGCCGCACCGGAGACATGTGAAGGTGCCACTAACCTGGAACTCCATCTCCCACTTCACCCCGTCTGATCATTCGCACCGCACTCGGCCATCTCTCGTACGCGGTCCGCATCCGGATCGACGCGTGGTGGTGGTCTAGGGGAGGAGAGAGCATGAGTCTTCCCAGCAAGCACCTGGAAGAGCTCCGTCAGGATGCTGAGCGACTCGCCGACCAGCTGCTACGCTCCAGCAGCAGAGATGAGGCCCTGCAGATTGCCATCCAAGCGGTAGAGACTTCGATGAAGGCGTTGCGGCTGGTGTCCGACCCCAGCGAGAAGGCCAAGTATACCGCCAGAGCCCAGGTGTTGATGCGGGAAGCAGAGGAGATCAAGAAGAGTACGGACTGGCGGAGAATCATTCCACAGAGCTCTATCGTGCGCAGTGCGGCTCCCCGTCCGTCTGTCATCGCAAAGCCTCTCAAGGAGCCTGTCAATTCGCGAGAATTACCGAAGAGAGAGCAAATCATCAAGCTCAAAGCCGGCTGGCTCAATGGAGTCAAGTTTCCCGAATGGTCCGGGCCTCCAGATGCGAGCGAGTTCCAACTCAAAGACGGTGAGAATCTATTCGTGTAGGTCTTCTTCTTTCCACATTCCGCTTCCCGCTAATTTCGACTCCAACAAGAGACGAATCCTCTGAACTGCCACTATCCGACTTTCAGGCAGAGGTCTTAGACGGCTGGAAACGGCCCATCGACGCTTTACCGCCCCCGCTCTGGTTTCCTGGCGACCGCACGAATGTAGGGCCTGTCATGCACACCCATCGAGATGTCGATCTGGTACAGGATGCCGCGACTGATTGCTCGGTGGTTGCTTCTCTTTGCGCTGGCCTGGCTCGAGCTCAGCGCGGCCACACGAGCATCTTGTCCTCAACCCTCTATCCCTACGATTTCGAAAACCGGCGACCACAGATCTCGAAGAACGGAAAGTACATCGTCCGGCTAAACTTCAACGGCTGCTTTCGGAAGGTTGTTATCGATGATCGGATACCCACCACTTCGACAACTCGAGTCATACACGTGGTGGACCGGAATACGCCGGGATTATTGTGGCCTGCATTACTGGAAAAGGCATATCTCAAAGTCAGAGGTGGATATGACTTTCCCGGCAGCAATAGCGCCACAGATTTGTGGATTCTGTCAGGGTGGATTCCAGAACAGGTGTTTCTGCAATCAGACGAGATGGAGCCGGATCGATTCTGGAAGCGGATTCTGAATGGATTCTCCTATGGCGACGTGCTAATCACCCTGGGTACCGGCAAGATGTCTAGTAAGACAGAGCGGGCCATTGGACTTGCCGGAGAGCACGACTATGCCGTGCTGGATGTGAGAGAAGTGGAAGGTCAAAGGCTGCTTCTGATCAAGAATCCATGGGTGGAGGGCACAAGTTGGCGTGGAAGGTTCAAATCCGCGCCGAAAGCAAGCAAAAGTAATTCAAATCAGGACGATTTACTGATCCAGCTGGATGATGAGGAGCCGGTGGGGTCGCCGAGAGATCTCCTCAATGTCAACGATCAACTCACGCCGGGAACATTCTGGATGGATCTGGATAACGTACTCCAACACTTTGAGTCGATTTACCTAAATTGGAATCCTGGCCTGTTTGCTCACAGACAGGACATTCACTTTGCGTGGAATCTGTCAGTAGCGGAAGGTAGCGTCAAGAGGAACTGTGGGACGCACGCAAGTTTTCGGCACAATCCGCAGTATACAATTTCAACATCCAAGAAAGAACCAGTATGGCTTCTGCTGTGGAGGCACTTCAGGAACTCCGTTCCGCAGGACGCGCTCCCTGAAGACATGGAAGGCGGGCGCCAGTTCATCGACTTGAATGGTCACATTACGTTGATCGTCTTCTCATCGAAAGGACGCAGAGTGCTTCTGTCTGAGCGACATCTGCAAAAGGGGTGGTTCGTGGACAGCCCGCAGACCATTCTCCAGCTGGAGGACTGCGAGCCCGGCGAGGTGTATACTGTTGTCCCACTCGAGCAAGGTCTGCCGGCAGATGAGCACCATTTCACAATCTCGGCGTTCAGCAGCTCGCCGATTAGGCTTTCCGAAGCAGCTCCACGTCACGAATATGCTACAGAGATTGCTGGGTCGTGGACGAAAGAGACGGCGGGCGGCAATGCACAGCAGCCGACGTATTGCGATAACCCACAGTTTGCCATGACAGTACCACACAAGAGCAGCATCAGCCTGTTGCTGGAGACGAGCAATCAGCAGTTGAATGTGCATGTCAAGCTGCTCCACAGTAATGGCAAGCGGATGTTCCGCGTCCATCGTAAGGACATTATCGTGGACAGCAAAGAATATCGGCCCAACTGCTGTCTCGCGGAGTATGAAGAGCTGGATGCGGGGCAGTATACCATCATCTGCAGTACGTTCGAGCCTGCACAACTGGGACACTTCACGCTGCGGGGCGAGTCTTCGCAGCCCGTCAGTGTATCGCAGCTGCCTCGTGAGGGTGCCGGAAGGATCCGATACGAACTCAGCGCTGCTGCTTTCAAGAGTGGAGAGAGCAAGATTGCTGCGCCGATGCTGCCGAAACGACTGGTCAATCTCTACGCAATCGCACGACATGCGGACGCACAGCGCTCGAATGGAGTGGTATCTCGCAGATCCAACCATTCACATATCCGATTGAGCATTGAATTTGGGAGAGGGCCTCAACGGCGTATCCCCATCGCATCGAATGGCGGAGAGTACTCGGATAGTGCCGGTGCTGTCCGGACGGAACCAATCGATCTCAGTCAGGAGCATTACCGTCGATATGGATATCGGGACTGCTGGATCGTGCTGGACCGGATGTACGTGAGTTCGGAGTCGCAGGATGAGAGATTCTCGGTGGAGTTGTTTGTTGATCAACCCGATGCTATTGAGGTGGGCGTTTGGAGGGCCTGGGAGGACTGAGGAAAAGGTGATTTGAGCGAGGCGTTGGAGGGATTATTCTGGGTTCATGATCGAGGGTGTGAATGTACATGTAATGTGCAGCTGACAGTGCGGATGATGAGGATGATGATTGGGATGAATGAGTGCGGTCACGTGGCGGTACACGTGCGGATGTGAGACGGCATGGACGGGAGGTTTGGGGGAGAGACCGGAGTGGCCAGTGGTGAGCTTGCACCGGGCTTGCGTGGGGCAAAGTATTGGCTGGTAGAGCTCCTCAACGCGGCGCGTGCGTGGTGGTGGTGGAAGGTGCAACTGTGCGTGCGTGGAAGGGTCACCCCGAACCGAATAGTAGAGAGAGGCAGTCACCAGTCAACATGGATGAGATGAGATGAGATGAGACATCTCGTCCGGTGTCACGACTTCGATTGTACCTGAGACCATCCACCCCAAACAACTCCCTGCACAAAGAGATATCCTGCGCGTCGTGTGAGAGAATCCAGCACACACCACCGACACTGAGGGGCAGATTCAGATTCAGATTCAGTGACGTCGTGGGGATTTCATCGGCTTTTGATTGAAGAATAGCAACATACAGCACTCCAATCACACCGCCCTCTCCGCCTCTCCCATCCCCGCCGCTATCCACTCGTCCCGACCTCAACGCAGCGCAGAGGGGAAGTCCATCGACACCGCCTCACACCTTCAAGATGGTCTTCGGCCTGAGCAGGAAGAACACCTCCAACGAGCCCACCGCCGACGAGGCTACCGCAACCACCTCCACCACCACCACCACCCCCGATGCGAACGCCTCCCCCGCCGCAGACACCGCCTCAACATCCTCCCCCACCGAACCCAATGGCGTCCCCCTCAAAGCAAAAGAAGAGCTGGCCCAGGCCGCCGCAGTCGACGGCCAGACCCCATCAGATACCAGCAAACTCAAGACCTTCCTCATGATTCTCAGGCGCTTCATCGGCGTCACGGATATTGCCGCCGTGCGCTTCTCCCTGCCCGCCCAGCTCATGGAGCCCATCCCCAACCTCGAATACTGGCACTACCTCGACCGTCCCGAGACTTTTGCGGCGATTGGGGATAACGACGACCCGCTGGAGAGGATGCTGGGCTGTCTGCGTTTCTGGTTCACGAAGGATCTGAAATATGTCAAGGGGAAGCCGTGTAAGCCGTACAATAGCAGCTTGGGGGAGTTCTTCCGGTGCACGTGGGACGTGGAGAGCGAGAAGAACAAGGAGGGGAAGCCCGTGAAGGTCAACTACATCACCGAGCAGACTTCGCATCACCCGCCCGTCTCTGCTTTTGTGTATGATTGCCCGGATAAGGGCGTGGAGGCGGTGGGCTACGATCAGCTTTCTGCCAAATTCACTGGCACCAGCGTCAAGGTCACCCCAGGACAATACAACCGCGGAATCTTCATCCGGCTCAAGAACCGCGAGAATGAGGAGTACCAGTTGACACACCCAGCCGCTTTCCTTGGCGGGTTTCTGCGTGGGAATCTCGCCGTGACTGTGGCCGATATCTGCTACGTGTCCTGCGAAAAGACCGGCATCAAGACGATCCTGCACTATCTCGAGGAAGGCTACTTCGGCAAGACGCAGAACAAAGTCGAGGGAATCGTCTACAGACCCACAGCCTTCGCGTCCGACGACATCACGCGGTTAAAAGATGTGCCGAAAGAGCAGATCCTCGGACGGATAGAAGGCGTCTGGACGGAGAAGATTTACTTCTCTCCCGGCGCGACGGAATTCAAGAAGACGTCCGAGAGTGAACGGATCCTCCTCATGGACGTGACTCCTCTGCTGCCCGTGCAGAAGAAGTGCCCGCCGGAAGAGAAGCAGCTCCTGAACGAGTCGCGAAAGTTCTGGGCCGATGTCACGCGTTTCATCCAGACCAAGCAATTCGCACAGGCCACTACGCGGAAACAGCAGCTGGAGGAAGTGCAGAGACAGCGGGCACAGGAGCGGGAACAGGCGGGCAAGAAATGGGAGCCGAGGTTCTTCGCTACCGTGACGGAGAAGGACGGTCGGGCCATCCTGAGTGAGGAGGGTCACAAGGCGATGGACGGCCTGCAGAGGGAGGAGTACGATCTGACGCCGCCCAAGGAGTACGGGGCGCTCTGAATGTAATGACATGTGCCGCGTCAACCGCGGATACGGATGGCTTTGATTCTTTAGCAGTGGGATTGGCGTAATGGATGGGAATGGGGATGATATTGGCATATCCAGTGCCTGCAACGCTTCATTGATGACGGGAGGACGCACGCGCAGGGCGGTAGACATTGGAAGATGGAGGGATAGAGTTGTAGATGCTCTTTTCTTTTCGTTGGGGGTACTCTGCCTGCGATGAAGATGAAGAGCGGCTAGGCTAGATGGATCAGTCGTGCGCATCTCAAAGAGATAGCAAAGCTAGCATACGGATGTCTTGGCCCTTTTTTGAAGGATGCTGGTTCGAGATGCAGGTCGTGGCTCAACGCCAAGCTCTTTATGAAAATGCACTTCTTGTGATGATGATGATGATGACGATGATGATTTTGTTCTCGTCGTTCGGCCAAGATTCGTGGTGTGCGCAGATTGATGGTGCTCGCTCGCCAGAAGATTTCGATAAGTCCTCTGCTCTGAATCATTCACGTGCATGAAGGCATTGAAGCTGAACATGGAGGGGGAGGGGGATGTGCTGGTGAGTGTCGAAGAGGGGAAGGTGAGAAGATGAAAAGTCGGAAAGAAGGCCAGGCAGACACGAGACGCACGTGTCAACGGCGTCAGATTCGCGTTTGTTGGTGGTTCAGGAAGGGACGATCGTCTCCGCCAAGCCTGTGGATCGGATTGGAGAAGGCAGGCAGCATGGAGCGCTGCAAGGAAAGGACGACTGCTTTGTGGAAGGACTGGTCCCTTGGCTTGGCGTGGAGAGAAATGGAATTCACAACTGCAACCCCGTTCCCACCTCTTCGACGGCCCTCACCAACCCCTCCACCGTCTCCCTCCTCGTCTGCCCATTAACCACCACCCTCAGGAATTTCCCCTCCTCCCCCGGTGCAAAATCTACCATGAACCCCCTCGTCAGCATCAATTCCCTGCAGATAGCCTCCGTCATCCTGCTATTCCGCCCAGCATCGCCCTCTCGCCGATCGAAATAAAAGCAGACCTGCAGACAAGGCGGTGGCTTCTCGGAGACCAGTGTGAAAGCAGCCTTCTCCTGCACGAGATCGGCGAGATGAGCCGCGACGGAAAACGCATGATCGATATGGGCCGCGAAACCGTCGGTGCCGTAGAAGATCCAGCTCATGGCGAGTTTGAAAGAATCCCCGCGGCGACCGCATTGGGGGGTCAGATCTGCCAGGTCCCAGACTTCCTCGTCGCCGTCGGTATGGTGGAAGAGATATCCCGCCGGCAGAGTCATGCCTCGATGGAACTGCCGCAGGTCCTTGCCCAGCAGAAAGCTACACGTCAAGGGGACGTTGAGCATCTTATGCGGACAGATGGAAATCGTATCCGCCTTTGCGATCCCCTGGAGTTTCTGCCGCTGGCTGGGACTGAAGCCCACCGCACCGCCCCAGGATCCATCCACGTGCATCCAGAGTCCATGTCTCGAACACACCTCGGAAATCTCCTCCAGCGGATCGAAAGACCCCAGGACCGTCGTCCCAGCAGTCGCATTCACGTAAAAAGGCGTTTCCCCTGCCTCCCTAGCCCTCCTCACAGCAGCCTCGAGGGCATCAACCCTCATCCTCCCCCTCTCATCGACCTCCACACCCCTCACAGCCTTAGCCCCAAACCCACAAATCTGCGCCGCCTTTTCCAAACTATAATGTCCATGCTCACTGGTAAAGAGCACGAATTTCCTCGACCCATTGCCTTCCTGCTTCGTTTCCGGAAACATACAATTCCTCGCAATCACAATCGAACTCGAATTCGCCGCGCTGCCTCCGGGTTGACACACGCCTCCGGAATTCTCTCCCCGGAAACCAAACACCCCTGCCAAGGCCTTGCCCACATTCTTTTCAATCACCGTCAGGGCAGGCGAGACTTGATAGACGTGTACATTCGTATTCAGCGCGGAGAGGATCAGATCGCTGGCCAATCCTACAGGCGTAGTGGCGGCGTATAACTTATCGAGAAAGCCTTGGTCCCAAGTATTGACGCTGTATTGGAGGGTTTTCCGGATCATCTGGAGAAAGCCTTCCTTGCCGAGTCCCTGTTGCGGAAGGTTGATTTTGAGGAGGTCTTTCAGTGCTTCGGGAGGATGGTGTTCTACTATGACGGATCGCGTCGGTTTGTTTTGGGCTTGAGATTTGGACGAGGCTTCAGGTTCTTCGTCGGCGGCGCGAATGAAGGATATTATGAGTCTTTGCACGGCGTTGAGGAGCTGTCGAATTTCAATTTCAATTCTGTTAGCGCAGTTCCTACCTATTGCATATGGTATGGGGATCAACTCACTTCCTCAGCTTCCTCTGCTCTCTGCAATGATTGCACTCCATTTGTCTTCGCCTGGGAATTCGCCGTCTCGCCATTCGCTGTCATTTTTCAGATCTACAGTATAGTCAGTCTGAAGCAGGGACTTCAAAAAGAAGAAAGAAAAATGTGTGGTGTGATTAAAAGAAAAAGTCGCGTCGCACAAAAGCCGTCGAGCAACGCTTTATTTTTATTAGAAATCTGGCAAAGGAAAAAAAAAATTGCTGGCTGTTTCGCCCCCCAAACAATGATGACATTATTTTTAGCTTCCTCCCTCCCACCCACCCACAGCTCCCGGTCTCGGACGAAACCTGGAAATCTGGGGGCAGAGCCGCAGAGGTCGGGTGTGTGTGTGTATCTGTCTCCACTTTTTACTTGTCTCCTCATTCATGAGTTTGCGCGCAAGGCCCAGGTTTTTGGGATTGTGGAACAATTTCGCTTCACGCGGCAGCCGTGGGAGGACGAGCAGCGGCATGTGCGTGTCGACTGGTGGTGCTCCGACCCCTCTCGGGCTCCTTCTTCTCCTTGCGCGCCTTGTTCGCGGCGTGCCTCTCGCGCGCCAACTGCAGCGGCGTCTTCTTCGAACCGTCCGTGTCCGTCTTCGCGTCCAGCTCGGAGAAGCTCTGGAAGCCATCGTTGCTGGCTTTCATCTTGCTCTGCCGGATCCACTCGGGTCTCCGGCGCTTGTAGATGTCCATTTTCCAATTCCGCCACACGGCTCTTCCGTAGGCGGATTCTCGCAGTGCCGCCTCGTTCTCCGCCAGTTCTTCCGCGATGCGCTCGCGGATGAATGCCAGGCCATGCGTGCCCTCCCAGATGCAATCCACCACGTGTGATGCGGATTTGTCCAACGCCATGTCCCCGATCCTCCCGTAGAAGCGCTGGACCAGCTTTCGGCGTTCGATGATCGATGCATTCTTCGTCGTGAGAGCTTGTTGGAGTGTTCGTGTCACGATGAAGTCTTCGGCCATGCGGGTCAACGATTCTGACGGGAGCGCAATCAGGGCATCGAGGATCAGCGAGCTCAACGATCCAGGCACGATGAGCATCGCCTGAGCGAGGATGTTGAGGTGTACCTTGACCGGCTCTGTAGTTCGTGAGGGAGCACGATCTCTTTCGTCAGGACCAGTACCTTCTGCCTCTGCATCTACCGGCATCGACTTGCTCCCGATCTTGAGCATCTTGGCGACATCGAAGCCTTCTGGCCCGGGGAATGATTGATCGATTTGTACGGCGATTGCCTGGGTGTCAATGTCGCGGACTGCACAGCGTTCAATAAGGGTGCGCGTGAGACTCGTCCATTGCTTTGCCAGTAAAGTGGGAATCACCGGACAGATGATTTCATGGGCCTCAAGTAGATCATCATGGCCCAACCGCTCCAAAATCCTGCAATCGACATATGTGCCCATTTCGTTGCGAGCATACTGCGCCAGTCGTTCCTTGAAGTAGTTGTTGTACAGAGACTTGAAGAGCTTCGCTGGAGCACACTCGATGATCGTCTCGACTAGATGTGAGCCGACGGGATCGTAGACCATTCCACCAATGAACGCGGCACTCTCGCAGTCGCCGGTAAGTGGATCGTCAGGTAACAGAGTCCGGATGATTGATCGCTCGTCTTTCGCCCGCTGTTTTCCATAATGAGTGAGCTCCAGTCTCACCAATAATTGCAGTACGGGATTGGCGTGAGTGTGAGTTGCAAGAGCACGCAGCTTAGCCGTATCTAGTCCAGCCACGCTGTCGGAGATGAGCTTCTCAAGAGCAGTTGAAAATGATTCGGGGACCGTGCGTTCTTGCGATGCTGCGTCTTCATGACTTTTCACACCACCGACTGTCACGCCTTCTTTCCGTTTGCTCTGAAGAAGTGCCCTGATGGAGTCGGTGGCGAGAGGTTGACCGGATAGGACCAGAAGCAGTATTCGCAGTGCGTGAGAGGCGTATCGGTCGGTCAGCAAGAAGCCAATGTTACCCTCGAGCTCGGCAAGCGTGTGCAGAAACAGATTCTCCAGAGAGACGTAGACGTCATGGGGATCCTCCGATTTTTGGTTGCCTCCCTTGACCTCTTCGCTGACGGATGGCGCAGCGCAGGTGAAGAGTGTCTCGGCGCAGTGCGAAGCAAAGCGGTGGGAGAGCAGGGTAATGAAGCTGTGGAAATTAGAGTCAGCGAGGTGGCGATGCACGTGGGGTTGATATACTCTTCATCTACTCACTTTCCACTGAAGGCCTGAAATAGCTTCTTCAGCTGCGTGGCATCGGAGATGCGGATCAGACGCTCCAACAGGCGAGAGCAGGACTGGCTGTGAGCAATCTTGAGTTCTTTGCCTTCCGCCTCTCGGTACACATTGGCGAGGAAGATGGACCGGTCTTCCGGAGTGGCAAACGAATTCGACTCGAGCATCTCGTCGGCTTGTTTGAAGTACTCCTGTTCCTGCTCGGACAGCATGCCAAAGAAGGCGTGCTCGACTGGAGGGTAAGCTGCCGACATGTCTTGATTTTCGACGTCCAGCGGGAGATATTCTTGCGCGGGTTCCGAGGTGTCAGATTTTCTGCGTTTGTTGGAGCTGCTCTCGGCAACGGCGTCGACGGGGTCTTCTTCATGCTTCCTCTTCATGCGCCGGCCGCGCTTTTGGTGGGCCTTGGGCATTTTGGGTGGGTGTATCAAAAGCTGTCGTGCGGCGAAAATTTGCTTCCCTTCCCTCCCCGTCCAGGTCCAGGCCGTGAAGCAGTGCGACAGGTGAGGGGATGGCGAAGTGCAGAGTCAGGCGACGAAGGGGCTCACGGGCAGGAAAGCGTCATAGTGCGGTGGAAGATTGCAGACAGGAGGGATGGGTTGTTGGCGCGGTAGGAGAGGTGCGGTAGGACAGCAAAAGGATGTGCTGAGTTTAGCGACGCACGCTAGGATCTGGTCGGGCTCGATCTAGCGTGAGAAGTGCGGGCGAAATCGATGACGACCTGAAGAAGTTGGAGGATCCGATTGCATGAAGGGCGATGCCGGAATCTGATTAGCCCGGACGCTCGCCGAAATCTAGTTTGTACTAGGAGATCTCACGCAGTACCTCGATCTGGACCGACTGACTCGCGACATCAGCAGCACCGTGCTACCAATGGTGAATGTATGCAATGTGCAAGGTGCAAGCTGTGGGAGTGCAGATGTGATATCGTGATGGATGGTCGATGGATTGATCGGCGTGCGTGTGCGATGCAATAATAACACAATCAAATAATCATCGCGGTGAGACAACCGAGCTGCCGAGCCGAGCCGAGAGCACGTGAGTAACTTGAAGATCGGGGCACGCACAGCACGTGACCTGTGGGGCTCCCGACTCCCGAAATCCACTTTGGGTTCAAATGGAATTCACTTCCTCCGATGCATCTCCGTAACAACATTATTACCTTATTATATCATCACACATGCTTGTGGTCCTCATTCATTGTCGTGTCTGACAGTGAAGTATCGGAAGAAGCAGCCTCCCGAGACATGGCTTGCGTCTCGCCTAACACCACGCCAGATCAGATCGTACGGACACGTCTGCGTCCCACAAGAGATCTCGCGACACGCCCGTTCCACAACTTCATCTTACAACTCCCCGATCTGTGGATCCGTCCCCATTCGGATTCTGTACTGCTTCAGACCATCTCGCTCTGCGATCAGGAATGCACGGCCAACACTTGAACCAAAATAAATTGCTGCCTTACTGCCTGACCGCCCCGCCCCGCCCCGCCTCAGCCGCGATCAGCAGCACTCCGCCTCTCATCGCACATCCTCCAACACGTTTTTGTTTTCCCTGCTGTGCTGCCATACATCATACATATTCATCTCTCCGTTGATCCTATCCCAGAAATGCTGTTTCTCATGCACACGCCACACGGCTCAGCCACTGGCAGGATGGCATCTCTTCCATCTTTCACTTGCAGCCTTTGACTGATGGAATCCTACAGCCTTGCCCTCTCTGCACATTGCACCGCTTTTCCAAGGCAAAGATGAGCAGCCTCCAGGCTTGCGGTCTTCCTGCTGCCCCGTCCTGTACCTTTCCGCCGTAGCCATATACTGTTCCTCCCCTCCCTCGCCTCTGTGTGACTGTTATCCGTATCTCGCTACTGCTATCCTACCACGCTATCCGCCGCACCCATGGCTCTACGTGCTCCATGGAACAAGGGCTGGGTTCGCATTGCGATGCCGGTTGCCTTACTGCTTGTTCTACTCAACACATTTGCCGTTCTTGCGCTTGCCATCTTCAACGTCGCCGCTCTGGATCTCTCCGACCATGACAAACCGGACAGCATCCAAGCGAGCACCTTTGCAGTCAGAGTGTAAGTCACCGCAGCCTCAAAATATCAAACAACCATCAAACAACTATCAAGGCAATGCTGACATCTCTCAGACAACTCGTCTTCTTCTGGTGCACCATCCCACTCGTCCTCTTCATCACGACCGTCTGCGAGAAGTTCTGCCTCTGGGCCGACCGACTGAGTCCCATCCGGATCGTCACATCCTCCGCACTCGCCATCGCAGCATGGATAGTACAAATCGCACTCTGGGATCAATGCATCAGCAGCGTCGGCTCCGCCAATACACCAGGCTACTGTCCGTACGTCTACCAAGGCGACGGATGGGGTACTTATCCTTCCTGGGAGGTCGCAAGTCCCCACGGAGCCGTCGACGCCATTCCGACGCTCTTCATCCTCTACCTCTTCCCGCTCTGCTTCGCGAGCATCGTCATGAACCGCCAACGACGAACCTCTTTCCGGAAATCCGACATGCGACAATCCTGGGTGCGACAGATGGAAGAGGCAGCTTCAGAGTCCGCCCTCATCAGCCCGGAGCAGCAAGGCCGGTTCACTTCTCCCGTTCTGAGGCCTAGCGAATTCGAAGCTACCCTTCCACCACGACCGCGAAAAGATACCATCTCAGGTGAAATCGCCCTCAGTCCCTTCGACAACGCCGGCCAGGCAAGAGGCACCCCCTTCTGGTCCGACAACTTAGCCCTCAGCCCGCTAGACATCCCAACCCGCTCTCGAAGCAGCAGCACAGCCTCCAACATCAACTCCGACGACCGCGGCGGCCCCGTCACTTCCCTCTCCGCCGGCAACCGCTCCCGAAGCAGCACCTATTCCCAACCCGACCAACCCTCCCTCTCTCCCACCGAATCCAGCAATCCCCGCGCTTCCCACAAACACCGCTCCCGCGCAAGCACCGTCTCCTCTTCCCGGGGAAGATACTACAGCGGCGTCTCCGCCACGGACATCCCACTCCCGGATGAACCCCTCCGAACCTATCCCGCCGACGAGAGCAAGTCCACAGAAAGGAGAGCCTCGAGGAGTCAATCGAATTTGAACCTCGCGTACGTGAAGAGTCTGCCGGAGATTCTGCCGCCTTTGCCCTTGAAAGGGCGCAATTCGAAGTAGTTTTTGGTTTTTTTGGTGATTGCTGTATGATACCCTTTGATGTTGGCGGTTAGATGGAAAATGCAAAGTCTGTCGATATAAACTGCTCCTTTTCCCTCGTTTGTGTGATGTGCGTAGATCTGCACGACTCAGTGAGCATGGCGAAGTGTTCTGACCGAGTTTTACACCCGAAAAGCCCCACGTTCGAAAGTTTCGTTTTGCAATGGACTTTTGTGCAAGACGACGGAAAATCGGGAAACAAAGCTCCGCGACGACCTACCGGCCTCAGACCACCGTGGGAAAATAATTTGGGCATCTCTTACTACACCAAATCTCTCAGATATACCATATCCCATTGATCGTACAGAATTCCACGCATGGGGTGGTCGATCCCACCCCTTTATGTAACCCCAAGAAACCCTAACTAATGCAAATCGGGTCGTTAGGGTTACAGCTAATACAATGGACAACCACAATGAAGTAAAGAGTGTAGACGTAAACGGTCGACCCGGCCTTTCTTCAAGACATACATAATGTACAGCATCCATCGCCGCGCTATGCGTCGACTGTGGGCATTACTTTTGTCTGTTCATCATCATTCCATCTTCATCTTCCACGCATCGGCATGCCACGACCACGCCCTCTCATCGCCCGCTGTGCCGCACCGGGAGGTAAGCCTCGCGTCGGCGCTTGCGGTTGCTGCGATTCTTGGTTCTTGATCGTCTCGTCCACGCTCAGAATCAAGCAGCTGGCCTCGATCGCGGCTTGGATGGCGTTGATCTTGACCAATGAAGGCTCCCACACAAAGGCTTCCAGATTATCCCGAATACCTTCATGATCGAAGTCGACACCGGCCCACTTGTTGCCTTTCCGATGCTCTACCCGCAGTCTGTTGAGGATGTCTGTTGCGTCGAAACCGGCATTGTCGCAGAGTTGCCGCGGAATCACCTCTAGGGCTTTGGCGAATGACTTGATGATGCTCTGCTGCTTGTGCGGCACGTTCTTGTCCGCGAAGCTGTGCAGATAGGCCGAGATCTCCATCTCGCACGCACCGCCTCCCGCGACGATGCTGTTATTCTTGATCGCCCGCTTGACAATCATGATGGCGTCGTGCAGACTCCTCTCCACCTCTGCTATGAACTGCTCGGCACCACCACGCAGCACCAGGGTGCAGGTCTTGGCTTCTGGACAGCCCTCGAAGAAGTTGAAGCGCTCGCCTCCGACCTGGCGCTCCTCGAACTTGTCGCAGGTTCCCAGGTGGTGTGCTTGGATGTCAGAGCATGTGGATTGGATGCTCGCTCCCGTCGCTCTGCACACGCGCTCCATATCCCCCGATGCGACACGTCCCGCACAGAAGATGTCCCGATCTGCGAAGTATTGTGTCGCCAGGTCTCCGATTGGAAGTTTCGATAGCACAACCTTTGCGCCAGTCTTGTAGAGTGCCTCCATCTTGTCGTAGATGATCCGCCATTCTGCGTCCACAATCGCCTGGTATTCCGAGACCAGCTCCACACGGACTTCCGCATTATCCTTCTCGCTCTTCAACTCGAGTTCGACATTCAAGCAGACGATCTTCGGGTTCTTGAACGATTTCGGTTGTTGCTCGAAACCGGCGTATGAGAAGGTCTTCTTGAAGGCGACGCCGTTGACGAAGAGCGAGTCCTGTAAACCACCACCGGTGATCTTTTTGATGCCGATGAGCTTCTCGTTGAGGTCGTCCTGGTCGAGGGACAGCACGGCGTCCACAACCACTGCATGCCGTCAGTATCCCCAATCAAGATGTCAGATGTAATGCTTACTCTTTGTGAAGAAGCCGGCATTCCGGTGGATGAGCTTGCTGCTCATCGCCGTCCCAGCCAACTTCTGCAGCGTCTCTCTCTGGTTGCCCTCACTCGTGTTCACAGCAATCTCTTTGACCTTGTTGACGGCCATCACACCCGCTCTCCGCAGACCCTTGATGATGACCTGACTGCTCACACCCTGCTCCACGTGCTCTTTGACCTCCTTCAGAACCTCGCCCGCCAACACCACTACAGAAGTTGTGCCGTCTCCAACCTCTGCATCTTGTGATCTCGCAATATCCGTCAAGATTCGCGCGGCGGGGTGTACGATATCGAGGAGCTTCATGACAGTCGCGCCGTCGTTTGTGATTGTTTGCTTGCCATTCTCGTCAACCAGTAGGAGGTCCCCTCCGTACGGACCAAGCGTGCTCTTGATTGTGGATTGGACTGCTAAACATGCGTTGATGTTGGAGATGATCTGTCCTCGTCCCTGCGACTGATCCGTTCCTGTGTCCCGTCAGTATACGAAGAGTATTCAAGGTGTTCCATCCTGCCTACCCTCCTTGAGGACGATGATGGTCGGCGTTTGCCCGCCGAAGGACATGATGAAAGTCGCTGGTGTTTCTTCGTATGATTGTGACGGGTACTATGCAGAAGGGCGAGGTTCGCGCGAAATGGACAGGAGCTGGATGCGGCGTTGGATGGAGGTCTCGTGCGTTATGGTGAAGCTCTTGGAAAAGTTCGCGGACGCGTTTCTGAGGTTGCCACCATATACGGCCTAGCGCTGCCGGGTCCTCCCGACGACATATCTTGGCAGGGAGGGGAGCCCACCAAAAATGCAATGCAATAATGCTGCATCATTTTTCACCAGCAAAGGTGGTAGAGACTTGTTGAAGAGCTTTCATGGAGGATGTGCCGTTGTAAAAGATCGCACGGCTGGTTTGCATCCCATCTGCAGCTCTCTCACCGCTGTCAGGGGTCGTTCACTTAGCGACTAGTTTTATGTGCAGCATATCTACTAGTAGTAACTCTTGACGTTCGTGTACCCGTCCACTCTTCGTCGTATCTCGTTGCGTTTGGAGAATAGAACGGGCATTCTCGTGATGCATTTGTTGAACTCGATGATGGCGCAAAGTTTGGTGTGGGGAGCTAGCTTTCTCTTGATGCAACCCGCAATGCCAGCGTATTCAGATATTCCACAGCCTACGTCTCCGTCTTCTCGTCGCTGTTGATATCTCCGCTGCTAGAAGTGCTCGTCGCAGCGACCGGATATGTCATGTGACCCTACCCTCCTTGACATGTGAAAGACCACTGGATGACCGCCCTTTCTCCCATCTGTTCACTCTGCCCCGCCTCTCAATTAGCCTTTATATACGCGCGCTGCGCCCCGCCGTCCACCCAATAAAAGCTAAGCGATGTGCCCACACATCGTCCCTCACCTTAGCTCACCTGGCAGAGCGCCAGACTGTAATTGTCTCTTTCCAGCTACACTGGATTACTTTCCTACCATCTGGAGGTACCTGGTTCGATCCCGGGAGGTGAGAGCACGCTCTGAATCTTTTTGCGGTTCTTTTGGTGTCCTGGGGGTGGTATATGGTGGTATATCGGTGGAGGGGCGGGTCGGCGGGTGTGGGCGGATTTTGGCGGGTTTTGCCGGTTTCCGGGGCACGAAAGCGCGCCAGAGCATGCACAGTACGTTCTTTTTGATCATAGCAATCGTTTGTTTAATGTATGTAGTCGCTGGGCATGATAAAAGGCGCAGGAGAAGGGGTGGTCATTCACTCACCAGACGCCAAGACTTTCAAAAGGGAAGGAGCGACCCGCCACCCACACAATATATGAGCCATGCCAATTTGGATCCCCATGACGCGTATCCCGTCAAGTCATTCGCTTTTGCGTCACTGTCGTTAGTTTGCGCGATTACACAGAACTCCACGGACTAGCTTTCGGGGACATGCCTACGAAGTGTATTCACGGGATCTCGACACTACCAATACATCACCACGACTCCTCAGTGTGAGAGAATAGTTGACAGTCTGGCCGCATTGCACGATGCGAACAAGCTGCTCTGCAGCAATATCTCGTATTAGTATCTTATCAGCAACGCTCCTCCAATACTCGCATCTCCCTTCTAGCATATCCGTGCGAACATCGCTAAACCCATCTGCAGCAATCACGCACTCTTCATTCGTCTGCTCACGCTCTGAAACACCACACGGAAGAATTGGTGTGAATGCTCCACCGCATTACCCACCACAACAGGATCGAATGGCTGCCCTCCGTCCATGGTCTGCCGTAGAGGCCCAAGTACAGGCAGCTTTCAGTTCCATTGACCGTCCGCTGCGGGTCATGCGTCTGCGTGCTGTTGTATGTGCCGTTTGGATCGGTATAGGCGTTTACACAGCGCGGAAAGGCTCTGGCCAGTTGGCGGTGCTGCGAAAGGTATCTTCCTCCAATATGCAATGTTATGTTGGCTTGAGCAGGTTCCATGAACGTGCAGTAGTCAAGCTCCGCAACGAGCGCGCCCTGCAAGATTACGGGTGTAGCAGAAGAGAGGAGAATTGGAAGAGGCCCAAAGAAGGCATATCGACGGGTACTTAGCAACGCAACGTTGAAGCATCCTTGATGTGGATTTGGAAGGATATGTGGGCCTTACACCTACCTTGACATACGGAGATAGCATTCGCAATTCGGTACTTCACGAGATTCGCTTGATCTGTGCATTGTCTGTTGGTGCTGATGATGGAGTGTAGTGATGACCGATGATGGAATTGATGAGGTGGATGAAGAAACGACTATGATCCAGCACAGACCACCGCGTCAAAGCACGCACCGTGCCTGGCACTTCACTTGCCGTCAGCGCAAATGGATTCTCATCATCACCATCAAGCAGAACACGACACACAGTGACATGAAGTCTGACCAACATCTCGAGATGATATCCAAATATGTCTTTCCTGGGCCGTCGCGTCGCCCGCGATACGGCAACTTTCATCACCAAGCTATCGAAGACTCTGCACGTTGCTGGAACTCATCTTGATACTAAGAAAGACCTGACCTGTTAGAACATTGTAGAGCTCCAATCCCGAAAGCGTCTGAGCAAAGCAGATCGGCATGGGATTGGTGATGACTGCCAACTACTACAGCACTACACGACGAGGAGCAGGAATACAATTGAGACTATGGTCCGCGAATGAGAGACTTCCCGAGCACGCCGAGGCAGTTTTGGAGATGAGTCTAAGATTCACACTGTGACACCATCTGTAACCCCATCTGGATCTTGCCTTGCACTCTATGACCTTGGAAGGTGATCTACAGCGGTGGATGCTGTAACGAATCAAACGTAATCGATTGGTCAGGCGCTCGATGAAACGAACCTACGATTCAGTCCCTTCATCACGAGACGGTTACAGATGTCACGGCTGTGATAGCCTGGACCAATCTTGACCAGGGTCTCACGGGAATAACAATCTCTTCAACAGTACCATTCTTTCCTCTGTCTACCGGCACAATTCTCCAGCAATACCGTCAACATGGTCAAGGCCTTGAGCGTCGGCTCTCTGCTGGATATTCATGGTCTTCTGAGTTCTCTGGGACCTGCACCTGCGAACGACCCCAGATTTACCAACTGGGTGGCGCCCGGACCTTACGATGGTATGGGTTTGATTGTGGTACCGGTATACCCAGTCGCTAATGAACGCTTGCAGTGCGCTGCCCATGCCCGGGATTGAACACGCTGGCCAACCACGGCTTCATCCACCATGATGGCAGAAACATGACTTTGCCTCACTTGTTGCAGGGCTTGGCAGCAGGAATGAACGTACGCATCCTCTCGACACATACCCGGATGGACAAGAGCTGACTCGGTGCAGATGGGCGCCGACTTCACCATCCTCATCGGTGGCGCTGGGCTCCTCTCTTCACCCGACCCACTCGGAGGCGCCTTCGACTTGAACGACCTCGACGAGCACAACTTTCCAATTGAGCACGATGGCAGTCTGAGTCGACAGGACGCCTACTTCGGCAACGACCATTCCTTCTACGACAGATACTGGCAGCAAGTGGTATCCTTCTACAGCGGCGGTATGACTGATCTCCTTCCTGCCGCGGAGTCGATCGCCAACCGTACCGCCGACTCCGAGAACATAAACCCAACTTTCACCTACGGTTTTCGCGAGTTCATCTTCCGATACGGCGAGACTGCCATCTACTTGCAAGCAATGGGCGCTGACGATGCCACGGGTGTCACCCGCGTCGACTGGATTCGAAGCCTGTTTGAGCAGGAAAGGCTTCCTTACGACCTTGGCTGGCGACCGCGAGCCGAGCCCATTACCTTTCCTAGCCTCGGACTGATGGTGTTGAACCTCTTCCGCGTCAGCCCGCAGAACGTACCAGAAGGCGAGAAGGTCTTCCAGGATTCGTACAAGGATGCCTTCGAGGCACTTGTAGGAGGTTCGGAAGTTCTCAACCGCATTACCCAGGGCTTGTCGTCTGCTGTTGGATTGTAGAGTTAGGGCATTTTTGGATATGGTGTACATATGCATGGCGGCAAGCGAAGGAAGAATCCATGATGCTTATTTTACACGTCCCATCCCCAGATTCGAACCCCTGGGATCGCGAGAATGATAGTCCTCGAAACATCTCAGACCATGTCAATGCAGAGCTCCTCGATCCTATGCACGTGGATGCATATCGGCATCTTTGCTGTGTTGCTTCTTATACCTTATCGCCTCTTCATCTCTCGCCTTTCACGATACATGGTCGTTCCAACAGCACTTCTAAGCGTAGACGTAAAGTACACCTTTTTGACGTAGGAGCATCGCTTTGCTGATCACTGGGAGACCATCCAATCGCGGCAAGACGAAAAAAGATGACAGGTACATGGAACAAAACGCCCAATTATTTCGGAGTCGACAGATTCTGACCAAGAAGCAGAGAATTCGCAGCTATGATAACAAGCCCCCAGAGCAGTTATGCTTCAGAATACTCCCCATGGAAATTCGTCACGGCCACAGCACAGGACTCCGACGATGTCGTAGCCTCTGAACTGGAGCAGACCACACTCAATGACATCGCTGCTGGTAGGAGTCAAGGTGTCCACCTCCTGATTCATTTGAGCTGACGTGCTCATTCTTTAGTCAACGCTCGCGACTTCTCGGCCGAATCTGCCCTTTTCCAGAACAAGGCTCCTTACTGGGAAGCTGAACGGACCGCTGCTCTCTCGTTGAAGACACTCACTGTCGCCGAATTCGTTGCATCGATCAAGAAGGTCACAGAGGACTGTCCAGACTACCATGTTCGCGCTATTGATTCCACAACGAGCGTGAATAAAAGCCTCCGGACTGCTGAGGTCTTTGCGAACTTTGAGACGACTGGACGCTGGCCTGGTGTTGCTAGGAGGAATGTGACGACTTGTGAATGTCATCTTCTCGATGGGATCTGGTACCACGTGAGCCATCGGAGCATGCCCGGCATGGGCCCAATGATGCCGGGAGTGTAAGAAGACTCTAATTGTTGACCTGTTCAAGGACTATGGCGACGCGAAAAAAAGAGCCGTGTCGAGATAAAGACGCCTTCCTCGGGTCTCATGCCGATCCAAGGCTCCCTGAAGTTGCCACGGCAAACGGCTTCCTACATTCGTCCCTGTCTCTCTGATCTGTCACGCCGCTTTCCGCTGTCGATGCATTATTGGAGATTTCGTTATCAGGTCTCGATACGCAAAAGCCGCCTGGTGTCATAACGCTAGGTGCTAGTGGTCGCCCCTTCCCCCTGCTAACGGCAAACTGCCGACGCGCCAAAGTCGTGATGTTTCTGCCTGCGGACAAACTTCTCAACTTCTTCCATGCACTTTATGCACGGTCAGCAACACCAAACACAACTGCAATATAGATTCTCGCTTCAGCCTTGATTGGGACCGAAAGTACAAAATCGAACCTCGAACTCGAGGGGTCCTGCAATTACGGGAGGCCATGCGAGTCTCAGCAACGACACCAGCTTCATAACTAGCAATCTTGACTTCGTCTAGGCACTCAAGACTCTTCTGCTGCGACTGGGACCTGGATCTTATCCAGGAGCTGAACAAGAAGTGTGGACTCGGAGAGCTAGAAAAGAAGCATGGCAGAGTCTCCCGCTCTTCTGATGCTCGACGTCGTCAGGAGGTATGTCCCATCACGAATCGCTGTTCTCTTTCGCCAAGGTCCCAGGCATGGTATGACCAATGTACGGGTCCCGGATCACGGCCGTATGAAATGAGAAGTGGAACTGGCTCGCAACACCGTCATGGAAGGTCTGCTGCACGCTTGACCCACAGTCGATGAGCTTACGCAGACCTTGGCGAGCCTCTCCTTCGATCCCTACGCCATTGCCCACACTCGTACTCAATCCACCAAGGCGGACTCCCGTCCCCAAAACTTCATGGAAGAAGCCAAGGAGCTTCACAACGCGTACAACGAAGCACGCTCGAAGTTCAACGGCAAGTCTTGGAAGCGCGCTGACAAGGATGTCTGCGGCGGCTGTGGCGCTAAACAAGACCAGATTGGTAAGCCGCTGAAGGCCTGGTGCCAAGTGCAAGAGACAAGTACTGCTCTCGTGGTTGCCAGAGGCAGGGTTGAAAGGAGTCTAAGAAGGTCTGCCCAGAAATGGCTGCCAAGAAGCCGCTCGACCCAAGTGCGGTTCTGTCGACCATGGTGCTGCCAAAGAAGGAGGATGAGGGAAAGAGAGAACGATATTTCTCAACGGACAGCGCCCGTAATTCTGTGCTGTCAGAATCGAGCTTGCGATACTTGAGGAGACAATCAGTCTTGGAGAAAGACAGATGTGCATCGTCTTCATGCAAATACGATATCCATACAACCTAGGGCTAGGAATTCTCAGCGAGAACTCCTCGAATGTTCTAATCCACAGCATCGGCGTCCTCATCGATACCATCATCGTCCGGACAGTCCTCATTGCCCACATCTTCATCATCTGATCCATCCCGTAGATACTTTTCTCGAACGAGAGCTGCAGCTTCTTCCCTCTCTCGTGTGGAGTCAATCGGCGATCAAGCTGGATTCGCGCCCGAGTGAACAGTCCATCGGGTTGCAGGCGGCGAAGACGTTCTTTCAAACCTGTTGAAATTCACTCCAGTGGTTAAAAAACCTACTCCAGTTGTCGCCGAAAGCAATGCCGTAGGCGGAGGTAGGGGCAGCGGACTGTTCAGATGTCTGTCCCCTCTTCTTTCTTGGCAGTCTTGAACGTCGAGACGTCTATAGTGCCACTCCTATAACGGCGTTTTTCTTTCGCGGAGTGTCGTGATAATAGTGTTCCCTCTCGTGGTGCTCCGCTAGAACACTGCTCCGCCGATGATAAACACGCGCTCCTCCTCCCTGCGGATCCACTGTATGACCTTATTCGCGCCCTTAACAAGCTTCTCCCGTGTTGCATTTGGACCAGCAACGCAGTACAATTCGAACAAAGGCGTCTCCCAGGCCAATGCAGTCGCATCGCTCCCAATACTGTGTTGGACTTTGAGATGTGCTGTTCTCGAATGGATGCTGTCATGCATCTGGTGATATAGATTGAGTAGCTTTCGCCTGTCGACCGCATCGGAGAACTCAGGTTTGAAGGATGGCATGACAAACTGAACGTTGCCTCGTGATTTGTAAAGGAAATGTCGGATGGCCGTGTTTGGGACAATCTCGGCGCAAGAGGCATGTCCTTTCCTGATCGCCGTCTTGATGGTTGCCATACTTCCATTAGTTGCCAATTGGGATACAAGGTCGTCTCGCATCTTCCGTAATTCGTAGAAGGCTTCCCTGTTGGCGCTTATAAGCACGATAGCGAGTTCGTCGTCTTCACTCCGAGAAGGTGGTCTCTCGTCTGCTGACTCGGCAGCACTCTCTGAAGCTGCAAAGAAACTGACATACATGTACAGAAACCCGGTGTTGTTAAAGCCTGGTAAGCATAGCGGTATCCAGTTCTCACCACCACCTGCTCTCACGCTACCCGCCTCGAACAGCATGTTGAAGATGAGATGCAGGTCTCCCGGATGTAGGGAATGCTTTTTTGGACGGACGACACTGACCAAGCGACCTGCGGCAACAATCAAACCGTAAAGAAGATTCTGCGATCGGACATCAAGTAGCGTGTCATTGATTGCCTTCCGATGAGTCTTCTTGAGGCGCAAGCACTCCAGTGCAGAGAGAAGAGTGGAAGGAGATCCGCGGGTAAAGCCATCTGCCAATCCATCGAGCAGAACGTCGGTCCCTTGCAACGGCCGGCGCAAATCTGTGGAAGGTCGATGAGAGAACATCTTTTCCATGCTTGGTAACGTTAGAGTTGAGAGGATTTGCATGTAGAGCGCCTCAAGTTGGCTCCGCAGTTGAGCATCACTCTCTGGCAAGCGGCTGATGGCAACCAGATTCAGAGGTCCCTTGGATAGTATGACGAAGCGTGCGCCACCAGCCGTGAAGCCTTTCAATGGGTCGTCGCAGCTCTGGTAAGACGATATCACTGTCTGCACAACGCCAACGTAGTGGCTTATGAGCTGATCATCTCCATGTCGGCTGTAGATTGGCTTTCCTGAGGCAGACAGAATGAAGAAGTGCTTCAGCTTTGCTTTCCAGTTGACGAGCAGTTCCTCCTCATTGCTGCCTTGCGCGTTCAGAGAGCCGACCTCTTCGAATTCATGCTCAACCTGACTGGCGAGCTCCTCATCTTCCGAGTTTAAAGTCTGGAATGTTTCATCATCGTCATCCCGCTCATGAGGTACCTCACCGGGGAGAGCAGTGAGATCCCGGCCAAAGTTGCCCAGTATACTTTCATTCTCGAAACGTGCGTCCAGGGAAGGAATATAGCTCTTTATGCTAGCGGAGTCATCGCCTTCGCTGCTCGTATTATTGCTCACAAAACGGCCGAAATGCGCAAGACTGTGCTTCCTAGACACAGCTCTACTTGGAGGTGAAGACACAGTGCTTGCGCTTTCTGCGTGAGACTGCGTATGCACATCCGCCAAAGACAATGCAGTCGTAGGGTTCGAGAGCAATTGCGGTCGAGAAGATCTTTTTGACAGACGGAGAGATCCAGCCTGGGATAAAGGAGGTCGCGGAGGTAGCGGAGGAGGTGTCAGCTCCTGGGACTGGTCCATATCGCTTTCCAATTTGGCGTGTGAGGAACCATCTTGAGCATTGTCGTTCTTCTGCGGCGTCCCGTCGCCACTCAGCCGTGACGAGTCGGTCTCCTTCGCATCACCCTCGGGCATCGCCTCATCGAAGCATGCTGTGTATGGAATCTGTGCCGCTTTCGCTTCTCAAGCTGTAGAAGATGCGGATTGTTTGAATGATCGCCAGGAAGTGACGTTTCCAAGATGTCGACCATGGTGCACGTGACATACCCCAAACAGTCTAGCTTCTCGGTATCGGGTAGCAGGCAGTAATCTGGCCTTTCACGAACAGCATTACTGCCTTCTTGTACGGTGCTCCCTTCGAATCGAGATCTTCATTGGAATTCCTACGCTTCATCGAGCGGTATGCGTGCGAATGCGCACTACAATGAGCCATGACGCCGCTCACGGCCGCCATTCCGTCTCACCTCCTTCTTCTGGTCGCTCTTCGCCGGTTCCACGCGCCACGCGTCGAGTTGTCGAGGATGGTATGTGGGTTTGTGCGTTGCTAATCATTTGGACAAAATTCTAATCAAGGTTTAGGATTGTACAAGGCCGACAAAAGCTTGAAGCGGTATGCCGCCAATATCGAACGGGTCCTCAGCACATGGGAGATTGCTCCAGAAGAATGGGCCGACTACATTGCTTTCTTGGGCCGTTTACTGAAAGCAATACAAACACATCCCAAGGATGCTCCAATTCTCCCGCATAGCGATGCCATTTCTACGAGGCTCGCGCAATGTCTGAATCCGGCATTACCTTCCGGAGTTCATCAGAAGTCGCTGGAACTTTACCATTATATCTTTACGACTTTCGGGAACGATTACATCGCCAGTCATCTCCATGAGCTGCTACCCGGCCTCTCGTCGGTTCTGTCATTCGCCTCACTAACCGTTCGTCCGGGTCTTTATAGCCTATTTGAGGACCACATCGTGGCCTTGTCCCCGTCAGACCTTCGACCTGCACTAAAGTCACTGATACTTGGTCTGTTGCCGGCTCTCGAGGAGGAGAACAGCGAAGATTTTGAACGCGCTTTTGGCATCTTGCAGTCGTTCGAGGAATCATTTGCTCCCACATTCAAATCAGACGATCTCACCCAAGAAAGCGATGGTTACTTCTGGCAATGTCTCTTCTTGGCCGTTGTCTCAAGCCCTTCAAGAAGACAAGGGGCACTCAACTTCCTCTCTCGAAAATTGCC
Organism: Lecanosticta acicola; assembly: GCA_963674455.1. Taxonomy (NCBI): domain Eukaryota; kingdom Fungi; phylum Ascomycota; class Dothideomycetes; order Mycosphaerellales; family Mycosphaerellaceae; genus Lecanosticta; species Lecanosticta acicola. The sequence goes on along the minus strand of CAVMBE010000017.1, from coordinate 92,954 downwards.
CAAACTCGGGAGAGACCCTGCGGCGTCTAGCGCTGGTCCTGATAAGATTCGGCTTTCTCGAGAAGCACAGAGAATAATCTCTCCAGAGCCCGGACTGCTCGTGCGCTGCTTCATTTGCAGCCTGTCTGACCCTCAAATACTGATACAAAGAGGCTTTCTTGATCTTCTGGTCACGCACTTACCACTGGACTCCATCGTGCTTCAAGAAAAGATTGGCAGCGATGACTTGGATCGATTAGTAACGGCGGCAACGCAGGTGTTACTCCGCAGAGACATGAGCTTGAACCGACGTCTATGGAGCTGGTTTCTCGGACCTGAGCCGAAGGACCAACCAGATGCCAGCCAGCCTTCATCTCCTACGATTTCGAGAGAATCTTCTCAAGAAAGTGAGCCTAGTGCACAGCTGCGATACTTTTCCAGAAATGGCCAGGCAAGTCTGAAGCGTTGTATACTCAGCATGCTCCAAAGCCCAAGAATGGAACCATCTTGGAGAGCGAGACCCTTCCGGATATGCCTGTCTTTGATGGATCGTTGGGAGATTGGCGGACTTCTGATACCTGAGGTCTTCCTCCCCGCAATGAAGAGTCTGCACACGTACAGCTTGAACGCTCCATCTAACGACGTCGCGGATGTCGTTCGCAGTGCGAGCTTGTTTTTTGACGGAGTCGAGGCAAGCCTTATCTGGGAACGCCTGATGGGTGTCCTACGTGATGCATTCGAGCGAGGACAGCCTGCTGGACCTGCTCTTCAGCTGTATCAGTGGATCATCAACAGCTTCAATGTGAAAGACGAGGAGATGTTGAACATCCATATCCCACATGCGATCCTCTATCTTCTCAGCAGCTTTGATCCTGCCAATTTTGCATCCAAAAGCCGGCAGCAGATCTTGACACTATTGTCTCAGATGCTCGAGATCGTGCCTGCTAGAGTATTCAAATCTTCAGGCGATCACGAGCGGAACGTGCGAAAGCATGGCCCCTCTGAGACTGCAGGTGATGATAAAATCCGCCGAGCAATCGCCAAATACTACAGAGGAGACGAGCCGAGCACAGGAAAGCCAACCGCACCTTACGACAGTGCGGAGGTGCTCAGTTTAATCATCCCACGGATCGTCTCAATACTGGAGAAAGCACTTTCAACACTAGATTCGGAACTATGCGCGCAATCTACCGCCCTCTTCATGGACTTATTGTCGAAGAAGGAAGGTGGTGTAAGTCTTCATGGTGCAAGACTACGTGAGACACTAACGAAGACACTATGCGCGACTTCTGGTAGCACCAGCGCCACACCATTTCCCATAATCAGCTCCACTATAATGCTCATGACAATGTTGCGGTCACAGACTTCATCGGAAGACTACTTCAGTGAGAGTCAGGCCTCACAGTTGACCGTTGCATTAAGTTCGAGACTGTGGGAATACTTCTCTCCCGAGAAGCCCAAGTATCACGTCGAAGCTACAAAAGCTCTCTGGCAGCTTGAAGACTTCGCGTTTCCCGGCGATGCATTGGCAGCTACTCTGACAGGTCTAGTAAGGAATCGAGGTGAAGCTATCGACCAAGCTGAAGCTACTCGCCGATTCTGCGTGCTGTGGAATCACTCCATCACTACCGGTGGATCCAAATCTGGCACCCTTCGAAGAGGAAGTGCTATATCTGTGCTCAGTGACGCCAAGCAGCACAGCAGATCTCTTCAGGTGCTTGAACGGCCGCTCTTGCTGATAATCGACCAATTGGAAGATCCTGAGCTCCCCGCCTTCGACGTTGTCAAGAGCTGGCTAGACGGACTGCATTCGCTGGATCAGGTCTTGGTTCTGCTGTTCAGGAACCTCAGCGAGCTAAGGCTTTCAGTATTTGAGAACCGGGACCCCGGTGAGCAACAAGAGAAACGTCGTAGAGACGGCGACATCCGTGGTGTTGAGTACGTCCTGAGCCTGTTCCAGAACATCCTGACACATGATAGCGAATGGACTTGGCAGTGCCTGAGCAGGATTTTGGTGACCGGAAGTACCGCCGAGGAGGAGCATGATGGATTTGCTTCCTTGACAGAAACATGCTTGGCACTGCTGTGCAATGAGAGACATCGATCAAAATCTCTGGACCGACGATTGATATCTATCTTGGAATTACTCTTGAACAGCCCTGCAGCTGTGGAACTAAAGCCACTTGATCTGGATACAATCCTACTAGATCGTCTCGTCGCCTGTATTGAGGGCGACCTGGTCTCGTTGCAGGGAGGGATATTGAGACTTGTGCAAGCAGCATTGAAACTGCGACTTCCGAAGTCAGAAGCTGAACAACAACCAACTACAACTCATAGGGGATCGTCCAGCAACTCCCCGAAGAGAAACTCGACTGCTCCATACCCTAGACCTACTACCAGCGCTTCGGTCACGAGTCCAAGCCCTACGCCACCGCCTCAATTGTTCAAGTGCCTGCGCCTTGGGTTTTCTTCTCCTGCTACAAGGTATCACTTGGACCAATGGCTGGCTTTCCTTGCCGACGTTCTCCCTAACTTTGCAGACGCCATCTTTTCAAATCTGCTTCCGTTAATTGAGTGCTTCTGCCAGCAGTTGCGGAAGAATCACGAAGAAATGCTCATGCTATCCAAAAAGGGTGGCTCTGCGAAAGCTGTTGCTCCCGAAGCTGTGGCAATGAGTCTTTTGGATGGCCTGGAAATGCTGCTAGATCGCGCATACGAATGTCTTGTCAGCGAGGCAGTATCTGAGCCTCCGCCAAAAGAGAATGAGGCCAAGCAAAGCTTTCTGACCAATGTCACATCTGGAGTCTTCAAATCGGAAGGCCCTCCTTCACGTACCTCAACATCAAACAATCGACTGACTGTGATCCTGGCCTTCCAAGATTCGATCCGGGTTGCTCTTCGAATGTGGATCTGGGCCAGCAAGCCAAGTACAGCATCTGATCTCGACGACAGCAGTTCGGCGACGACTGCGTACAATGCACTTCGGGTACGCAACAAGACGAGACATCTCTTGGAACAGATTTTCTCTGTTGAACCACTGGAGAGTCTCGAAGTGCTGATTGCGCATTGGTGCTTCGCCGGCGAGGACACAGATGCACATTCAGCACTCAGCATTCTCCAAGTGATGCAAGTCTCACGGCCTAAGAATGTCGTGCCCGCAACACTGAATGCTCTCGGGACGCGGACCAATCCTGGTTCAATACCGACATCCCGCACGTCTAGCTTGACGCTGGATCTGAGCCCGTCCGATATTGCTACCTTCTTCTCCGCGTACCTCGACTCCACAGAAGACGACGCCATGGATGAGATCTGGCAGGACTGCATTACTTTCTCCAAGGATGTCCTGGCGAACCCTCTGCCTTATCGCCAGATCTTACCACATCTGCTGTCAATCATACTGCTTCTTGCTGAAAAGCTCAACAATACGAACTTCGGGGAGCAGAGAAAGATGCGCCGCGAGCTCACAGATATTTTCCAGCGATTGCTTTCTGCTACCTTCACGGCATTACCTTCTGGATATATTGCGGAGCTCGCCGCAGAAGACGCACTGCAAAACGGCGACACTGCTTCTAGACACGCGAGAATTGCACATTCGATGACACTGATACCGGTACTGAATCGTGTGGTTGGTAAAATCGATCTCATACTCGACACACAAGAGCGAATCGGCGCTTCGGTTAACACCATCACTGCCAGCCTTCTGGTGCCCACCTTCCATGCTCGATCGTTCCCGAAAAATGTCAATGACGACGTTCTAACTTTGGTCACGAGCATGACGAGGAAAGCACCCTCGGCGAAATCGTGGAAAAAGGAAATCTCCGAAGCATTCAACGATCCCAGGTTGCTGTCCTCGGCACCAGCAGTGATGATTAATGGATGGTTCCCGGTCCTCCATCAATGGTCCCTGTACGACAAAGAACGGATGCCAGAGCTCTTAGCACGGCTCGCGCCACCTTCCGGTGCTGGGATCATGTTCGGTGTTGGAGCCTCCGCTGCCAGGCTTGAGGCCGACCGCAAGACACAGTTCAATCTCCGACGAATCTGCATCTTACTACTCGCATCTCCAGAAGACACATATGTCGCGCATTTAAGGCCCATTGAAGAGAAATTGGCGGAGCTGTTCGAAGCCAGCCGATCTTCCTCGCCATCAGCTGCGATCAGAGCCGAGCTGTTCATGCTCTGCAGAAGTCTGGCATTGTCTGTCAGTACAATGCACCTCTCACCACTCTGGCCGATCATCAACGACAGACTGCAGTCGGCGTTGACGTCCCTGCTGCCCAATAGCCAGAACGCCAATGACTTCAACAATTTGTCTCTTCTTCAGGCTTGCAAATTACTGGACCTTCTCATCGCATTGTCGCCTGATGAATTTCAGCTACACGAGTGGCTATATATCACCGACACTGTTGATGCCGTATATCAGCCAGCAGATTGGAATTCTGCAGCTCTATCAGACCAGGTTGCGGAGGTGCTGGGATCCACTACTGCGGACGACAACCTGATCACGGCCACGCCTAACACTTCCGCTTCAGCAGGACGCAGGCGAGCCCTCCTCGCAGACGACCTTCCAGTCGACAAGGACGATATCAAAGCTTTGCCAAAGGAAGAATTTGTTCGTGCCGTGCTGAGGCCATTCCTGAGTCAGCTGAGTATCCACGCGTATGAAAGCGTCTACAGTATGGACAGTCTGGATGCGGATGCGCTCAAGAGAGACTTGCTGAATGATCTACTGGATTTGGGCAGTATTGTAGAGTAAGGTAGAAAGAGCCGGCATTATCTCATTTGCCTATCAAACTCAGATCACTGTTGGTCACAAACCATGTGGCTCCTTCCTGTTGTTGTCGCCTTCACATGCCACGAGCACGTGGATGCTTACCTACACTTCGCTCTTTTTTAAGTAGCGTTTCGCGACAACTTCCAATCCTCTCTCGAACAACAACAACATCGACATCGGACAACAACTCGAGATCAGAGGTGACCGCGCCCGCCTTTTGCAGAAGGCACAGGGGTCTTAAAGCATGCCTCTCACGCTGCGCTTCTCTCTGGCGCCGTCACAGTCGCAACCGCTCGCGGAAAGCGCGCCTTGGATGCTCTGATCAGACAAACGCTTCTCTTCGCCTTCTGGCTTAGATCAAAGTGTAGTATCTGTTCTTTTCAGTTCGATCTCTGAAACTGGTCTACATCCCATTTCCAAATCCTCGCCGCTTCCCAGGGCTGCGCTGGCCTCACTCGCTGCTTGCGTACGGGACCCTCATCTCTGCCTTTGTGGCTGAGGGAAGGACCCTGCTCGTCACTGTCTCGAAGCGGGTCCGCCACTTTGCTCTTGGGAATGGACATGCAGGGCGATCATGAGGGCGAATACTGCAAGACAAGTTGGGCGCTCCGCTGAACTGGGATCCGTGGGTCCATGAGAACTTCTGCCTTGAGGCTATTAAGTCTCACATCGAGTGAGTAAATGATTTCTACTAAGGTGCGTGTAGCTAACTGTTAGTGCAGGCACAGCAGCGAGACCCAGTTCCATCACCACACCGACCCAACTTCGAGCTTCGTCACCTTCTTTGTCAGACTTTCGTGATCTATCGCCTCCACAACCACGCGAGGGTCAAGGCTGAGCATCCCGGTCTGCACAACAACGAGATCTGTATGTATTTCTCTTCAAAAGCACGGACTACTTGCTGATGTATGATGTTTGAGCCGAGATCATCAGTCGCGACTGGCGGGCAGCGAACCAGGCTATCAGAGACGAGTACAAGGTATTGGCAGAGGAAGAAATTCTTGAGAATGTCTTCTTCTGAGACAAGAATTCTTTGTCGCCAAGTCGGACGCTTGCTTGTGATGGATTGGCCACTGGAACAGCAATCAATCAATTCACGTACCCTCTTCCAGCAATCATTCCAGATTTTCAAGCTGGCTTGTTTTTCATCTGATTCCGATCGTGAGCGACTGACATGGTTCGAGCAACTGCTTTCATTAGCTCAAAATGATATTGGTGATAATGCTTGTTCTAGACGGCCATCCTTCTTTCAACTAAGCCTGCTCTGCGTACAAAGGGCAGCACGAAGATATAGTCGACTTCGCGACTGCGTTGGTTCGATGTTTGCAACCTACAGCTCCAAACTGTGAAGATGGAAAAGTACTCCCATCTCGCGCAGGGCTACGGAGGCGTTCCCGAATCCTCCATGACTTGGTGCAATATCGACAGCAGCGAAGAATGAATCACTCACATCGGGACTCGCGGTTGCACGGGCTGTGTTTGTGTTTACGTTCCACTTGGTGATTGGAAGTGCTTTGCGGTGCATATGGCAGCCCACAAGACGAACATATCTTACCCAGACAGTCTCTCAATCGAGAGAGCATCGATCGAAGCGGAAGCCGCTCTCCCAACACCCACGACCAGAACCAATTGCCTGAAGTAGGTACTGAGATGGAATTCAAGCCACGAGTGAGGAGAGAGAGGCGGGCTTGCAGAGGTCGCTCCTGACCTTGTCAGGAACTTAACACAAGAACCGAAGGACGCCGCAGTGATCGTTTGCCTTCACCAGTTCCATCAAGAGAAGCAAGCGGATGACGGGGAGTGTGAGTATATCAGAGGATGAGAGAACATTTGGTCTTTCCAAAAGCAGTCTTCACTCTGCACATGGCTTTATCGTCAATACCGAGGACAATATTTGCACTTCACTCAAGAGGGTTTCGGAAGAGCCGCCAATTTGAGGAGGACTGGCAGCGCAATACGATACCAGGTGAGATTCGAAGTTGCACTAAGATTCTCTAGAAGAGAATGGCCGAGAGATTCGGGCGTGTAACGACAGGGTACGGAGTATGCTGTGCCATTATCCACTGGAAATGGATGTATGGCATGAGATAAGGCAAAGGCGTTTGACATATGCAGCGTCAGTGCAGCTCCAATGGCTAGGGATCGCGATAGATTTGCATGCACTCTGTAGGGATAATACGCAATCTGCAAGGATGCTGGCGGCCCAAACAAAACTCACACGCCAAGACCGTGAAGTTGACATGTGAAATGCTACCAGAGCTCACGGCACGGACGTGGAAAAGCCGTCGAGGTGAACAGAACTCTCCCTTCACACTGCATCCAATAACATGTGAGCTTTCAAGCAGGGGAAGTTGAAAGGGATAAAAACAGAGGGGTTTGCACTTCACTTGTGAGTTTCTTGCGTGCTTTTTGCGTGGAACTTGTGTGAATGTTCATTTCACAAGCCGAACTTCTTCGACGACTTCAACTTCAACTTCAACTTCCACCCGCACGGTGTCCACGAGACAACGGCTTCGTTGCTTTCCCCTTCCTTCTATCTACTCGACCACCACACACACACACACACACACACACAATTCTCTCTGAATAACGACTCGACATCCAAAAACCATCCAAACATCCACCCGTCAACACGCGCAAGTCCTCTCCAACTCCACCTCCCAAGAACCATCAAACAACCCCCACCCACCGCAGCAACAATCCAAAAACAAAATGCCCCTCTCCACCAAACAAATGGAATACCTCGCCCTCGCCTGGCAATGCTTCGACAGCGAGCCCAAGGTCCGTCCCTCCCCAAATCCCCCTCTCCCGCATATCTGCCCCCCTAACAATCTCACACAAGATCGACTACGAGAAATTCAGAACCATCGCCAACCTCGCCTCTGCCGCTTCCGCGCGCGAACTCATGCGCGTCACCAAGAAGAAGCTGAAAGAGGAATATGGCGCTTTGAACGGCAACGATTCCGCCACCGCAACCCCGAAATCTGCCGCTACGCCGAAGAGCACGAATGGCACGGGCAAGAAGCGCGGTCGGCCGGCGAGGGCGGCGTGGGAGAAGGCGGACGCGGACGACGGTGATGATGATGACGATGATGATGATGGGGAGGAGGGTTCTGCTTCGCCGAGTGTGAAGCGCGCTCGCAAGGCTGCTGGCAAGAAGAAGACGGTTGTTGTCAAGGCGGAGCCGGTCGAGGAGGAGCAGGAGCAGGAGCAGGAGAGCGAGGAGGGTGGCGAGTTGCTTTGAGTGGCGACACGATGAGGGCTTCCGATGCTTCCAAGTTGCAGCCGACTGCTAGCTGGATTTGCTTCTCCTTTCAGAAGCGACACTTGAAAACGAGCACGACGTCTGCTTCGTTCGACATAGTCATGGCCTTTGATTCTCCTTTCTGCAATGTGACATGTCAGCCCGAAGCGAGCAGCAGCAGAGTAAATGGAGTGACATCAAGTAAAGAAAAAGTACACTTCACTCTCATCCATGAAAAGTGACAAAAAGGCTCGAGATTTCTCTGTATACACACATCTTAATCCAAAGCAAAAACAGCGACACAAATCGTTGTGGGTGGATAGTTCATCTTACTCAACACAAGTCCTCCAAAGACGCCGTCTCTTTGCCCATGTTTTAGAAGATGCTGTTCATTGCAACAGACTAGCCCAACCCGCTTTCTATTCCCAGAATCCGAAGTAAGTCATCCGCCGTTCGCTCATCAGGTACGCCGCATCACGCCTTGCTCTTCCGATGTTCCTGTTAGCTGCTGGTATTCGGCTGTTGCATCGCCATCTCATGCAGCCCACAAAGTAATCCCAACGCCACCTTGTCCGTGTTCGGCATCATCAGCGCGCCCAAGATCGCGTGTCCCTGAGGTATTCCCTCCCATTTCGGCTGTCCTTTCAGAGCTTCAATAAGGTCATCCTTATCATCATGAATACCGTTTGCAGTCTCGCCATTGACAGCGCCATTCTTGGTGACGGCATGTTGCAGATTCTGCAGCGCCCCTTTGCCGGCCTTCTCCGCGAGTCGCTTCATCATGGTCAATGCGCGGAACGTGATGAGCTTGAAGGTTTCGACGTCCCATCCGAGATCTCGTCCTTTCGGCCCATTCGTCTTACTGTGGTCGACAGAAAGGAGCGCAGCGAGGTTGAGCAATCCGACAGCCCAGCCGTCCTCACTCTCTATCCAGGCGCGAGCTAGTGCGGTGTCGTTACTCGCAGCCAATGTCGTCAGGATGTCAGCGGCGAGCATACCCTGGGTGAGATAGGCTTTTCGCGCTTCGACAATCCGCAATTGCATACTATTCCCCAAGGAGCCTTTTGATCGGTCCGGTAAGACTGATATTGAGAGTCCGAACGCTCGTGTTAAAAGGTCCAGAGGAGATTCCGATGCTGCGAGGGAGGAGCTTGTGGCGGTGAATATGCTCTTGTACAGCATTCGATTGGGGTCTTGTCTGGCCAGGAGCTTCGCCAAGCAGTCGACCGCAGGAGGAAGATACTTGTGGTTCGCGGGTACGAAACTCGGGAAGCGCACTCTGTCGCCGCTTTCTCCGTAGATGGGAGCTGGCTGGGGCGCAAAGGCGAGCAGAAAGTGGAGTATATGTAGCGCATCATCGCGCGACGGTAGCTCCAGGCTTTGTGTGACATTGGAGAGGAAGATGATTATGTCCTTGTAGAAGTCTTGGGTGTTGAAGTGGGTCCGTAAGAGCATGTTGCGAGTCCCCAAAAGCCGAATTGTGTTGCTCAGCCATTTGATTAGAGGGCCTGCTGTTAGTAATCGATGGTTGTGTTCGTAGAAAGAGAAGTTCCGCAGAATGGTGGTGATGGCGATGACCTTGTCCGCTGCGCGATCCAGTTCATACGCCGGAGTTCCAAACGCAGGTACCTCTTGCAGCGTATCGGCCTCGACTTTAGCGTTCCGCAAGATGTCCTCGTAAGGCGACAGGTCGAGCGCGTCGCTCACTTCGGCAGCTTCCTCGGACAGGATATCCGTCTGATCCTCGGCACAGTCGACGATCACGTCCATCAGGTCGTCACAATTCTCGAGATTGAGGCCTACTCGTGTGTCGTGCGATATTATTGCCAGCGTGTCTAGAGCATACCTTACCTCAGCGTGCAGCCCCGATGCGAGACTGAGTGTGATAGCCTTGGTATCAATGACTCCCATCTCGTCAACTGTTGGATGATTCGGCTTCGCGCGCGCAATCGTGTTGCCCAGGTCGAACAGTGCAGCCGTGTCATATCCTCCATCTGTGTCGATGTCTCGCAGCAAGGGAACGTAATGTGTGCTTTGTGGCTCCTCGCTCTTCATCACGGGACCGCTTGGTTCTTGCTTCACCGAAGGCGGTCTTTGCTGCTTGTTCATCAACGGCGAAGCGGTCGCACCGGGTTGCTGGACCGGCTGCGGTGTCATTTGCTCTGGCTTCCTAAGACTCGAGTTCCTGCGGTGATGGAGATTGGCTTGCGCGCCCGTCATATGCTGCGGCGTCGACATGCCGTTTTGCGGTAACGTCGCATTTGCTTGCACCGGTGTGCCTTGTGGCTGCTGTGAGTTCTGCTGCCCTTGCTGCATCGGCGAGAATTGGTTCTGCTGTCCAGGTATCTGCATCATCTTGGTTGGAGACTGCTGAGGTTGATTCGAGTAGCCCGCCATCTGCTGCGCGTGCATTCGCGCCGCCTCCTGCTTCTTCTGCATCTGAGCCTGCATGAACAATCTCTCGTACGAGGAGATATCCCTTTGGTGGATCATCTTGATCTCTTCCGCAGCCGAAGGGAATTGCTGTTGTATGAACCCGAGTTTTTGCGCAACGAGTGGCCATTGTCCCGCCTGATCAATTTTTTGTGCACCACCCGCGGAGACGGTCACTTGCCACAGATTGAACAGGTCAAGCGGCCGATTGCCAATGGTAGGGTTGGGATTGAACGGTCGTCCTTGCTGTTGCGCTTGTTGCTGCAACGCAGAGAGGAACTGCTTCTTCTTGGCCATCATTTGCATCTGATGCGCCTGCATGGCGCTTGGCTGGCCATTGGGCATTTGCACGCCGGGCTGCTGGCCACCAAAGTTGTTCATCTGATTGGGCTGTCCTCCCATGCGCTGCTGCGGCGGCATCATCCCACTTGCGCGCAGTTGTTGCTGATGCTGCATAAGCTTCATCTGATAGGCGCGTTGCGCGCTTGGCTGGATGTTGCCGCTCATGTTGTTTATCTGCGCGGCCATGGCATTGGGCATGCCCGCCATGGACATGCCCGGATTCATGCCATACTGCCCTCCGTACTGACTCATGTTGCCCTGCTGCTGCATGTTGCTACCGTTGGGCGCAGGCGACATCTGGGTGCCATAGTTGGGCTGCTGGCCGGGGAAAGGACTCGCGTTGTTCATCCGTTGCTGCTGTCCCGGCTGGGGCGGGTGGAATTGCTGATTTGACATTGTCGGCGATGGCGTGGCATTGTTCGAGCCGGGCTGTTGCTGGAAGCGCTGGAGAGGGGTAGGCGCGTTGGGAAACTGAGGATTGGGAAAGCCGCCGGGCGCAAAGGAGGGCGTGTGTGATCGCGAGTGCTGAGGTTGCTGCGGCGATGCGGACATGCCATCGTGAGGCCGTTTCGCAGGCACGACAGAGCCGGGGGTGAAGGTCTGCTGTGCGGGTTGGGGAGTGCCGGTCTGGGAGGGCGCGCCGTTGGGGGTGAAGGAGGTGAGGTCGAACTGCTGCGGTTGCGGTTGCGGTTGCGGTTGCTGTTGCGGTTGCTGTTGCTGTTGCTGTTGCGGGTTGTACATGGACTGGGGGTTAACGTTCGGGAAGGTCATCTGCCCGTTGGCCCATCCTTGGTTCATTATGGCATCGACCTGGCATGGTTAGCAGGTGAAGGGCGCATGCAGCGTCGCGGACAGCCAATGATGGCGTCGGGTGGTGGTGGAGGGAGACGCGGTCACCGGCGCACAGTGGGAGAGTGAGGCGCGAGCAGCAGCGGATGGAGTCGCGACAACACAGCAAGAGAGGGCGCTAGTGAAGACGCGTGAGGTGTGCGCCGCTGTGCCGGAGTGCGGTGGACGGGAGCGCGGCGAGGTGCTGACTGCTGGGAGTGAAACGGGGCGGGCAGAGAAACAGCGCAGCGCAGCGCAAGGACGGGACAGGACGGGCGGGTCGGTGGTCGGTATGCCGGTGGCGGCCTCAGTCATCCATCCATCGCCGCGTATCCGTCCGTATCCCAACCAGCAGAGGAGCAAGAAGCCCGCGGTAGTGTAGTGTAGTGTAGTGTGGGAGTAGTGTGGGAGTAGTGTGTGTGTGAAAAGTGCTGTGCCGCTGTGCTGCTGTTGCCACCGGCCGCAGGGAGTAGTGGTGGTGGTGGTGGTGGTGGTGGTGGTGGTGGCTCTCCAGAGCAGAGAGCGAGGGGAGGGCGTACGCTACGCGCAGCAGAGCAGAGCAGATGCATGCGCATAGCGCAATCGCCCGTCCACGTGTTTGCGCCGGCGTGTTGGCGTCAGGGAAGAGATGAAAGGGGAGAGGTCAGACTCACCTGGAGGGAGATGTGGTGCTGGGGGCCGTGTGTGCCGACGCTGCTCGTTCCCGGCTCAGCGTGGGCGTGGGCGATGGAGATGCGATGCGATGCGATGCGATGCGGTGCGTTGCGTTGCGTGCTGCTGGCTGCTCGCTGCTGGCTGGAGGTGGTTTTGCAGAGCTGCAGTGATGGCTGCCCTCTCCCGCCCACGCCTGTCCCACGACTTTTGAGCGTCCGCCGGCTCCATCGCCCTCAGCGGACATGGGGAGGGCGGTGGGCGGCGACGACGACGACGACGACGACGACGACGACGACGACGACGACATGCTCCCGCGCACTCCGCGACGCCTACCTTACCCCCAGACAGACACAGACAGACAGAGCAGGCGAGAGAACGTGCGACCGACAGCTGCCGTCTGCAGTCTGCGTGGAAAGAGCCGAGATCCCCAACTGCCCAAGATGCCCTTCCCGACGTGCCCACACCCGATCATTAGTCTTTCATCACGCTGGCCCGAGCGCCTCTATTCTATTCTGGAATGGACCACGGCAACCCGTCGCACGACGTCCTCATCATCGAGCTCCTCTCATGCCCGTCTCTACTCGCTTCTTCGGCTGTTCTGCCTCTGTTCCCCCTTGCCCCCTCCACCGTCCCGTCCCGATAACGCTGAGTTGCTGGGCAGGCTGGGAGGTTGCTCTACGGATGAGACACTCTTCTTATTACGAGAGCCTCACCAATAATATAGGAAGCGCATCTCACCTCTGGCCCTCACGTCCTGGACCAGTCACTGAGTACGAGCATTCCACTCCCAAACTCTTCCAAGCTCCGTCTCATCCTGGAGTCGCAAGCTCTGCCCGACCGACTTCAAGGGGCTTGCTCCCTCATAGTGGATCATCCCGCCCCAAACAGACGTTTGCGTCTTGGAGCCGCTGCCAAGGCTACATCGGCGTCGATTTGATTGACATGGACTCTCCTTGGGCGGTCCAGTATTGGCCTGGCCTGTATGTGTCTGCTGACTGCTAACACATCCTTCCATGTTACTGAGGTACGTACCTGAGGTGTAGTTGCTTGCCTCAGGCATTCATCAGCATGCTGCGACTTTTGACCATCGGCGTCGCTGGCCTCGGGATGCCGAGCTTTACACTCGACAGAGGTCTATTACGCCCATCCATCTACCGTAACAACCAGCTTCGCCTCAGGTGAACGCCATCATCCAACAACAGCACCCTTCACCTGGCTGCCTTTGTCTCAAGAGAAATCCTTCAATTCGACAGACGCTTGTCCTCCACCATCGCCGGCTTCCTCGCATATATTCTGTCCGGCAACAATATGGTCTGGTTCTCCTCATCACCCTCACAAGCCGCACCAGAACCCTCACGAGATGGCGGTTTCATCGCACCCGATCGAACTGCTCGCCAACAATGTTGGGACGGCCGGGACAACTTCTTCAAATGCTTGGACAAAGTCGGGATCATCGATAGCGTGAAAGAGGACGACAGGGCCAAGAAGAGCTGTGCGCCGGAATTGAAAGAGTTCGAAAAGGCTTGCGCGGAGAGTTGGGTAAGTCCTGGATACTGTCAGACTGCTCTGCAGCTATATTGACATCGGCAAAGGTCACATACTTCAAGAAGAGGCGAGTGATGGAGTACCAACGAGACCAAACGCTGAAGAAGTTGAACGCGGAAGGGGCAACGCCAATGGACGTTGGAGGCGGACAGCCACGGAGATGAGAGGACCGAGACAACAGGGTCATATGAAAGATCAAAGACTCCACTCAAGACGGAACGAAAACAGCAAAGGCTAGCGTCAATGCGGAACCAATCGCCATGTGCCCGGCGCAATGAGCTATCGGAAGACTGAGACCTTCTATTGTTGCAAGGGCTGAGAATGTCGTTATCAGATTGACAGGATATAGCAGCGAAGAAAGCGCTACGTCTCTGCTGTGAAAAACGGGAGACAGGTGGATCCCCAGATTTCAGGGCCCAACCTGCACTGTACCATAGATTACTGTGAATACTGTACACTATCATCATGTGAACATACTGTACACTATCAACGTGTGAACAAGACCTTACAGCTGCAATACACTTTGAATGAATGTTGTGTAACCTGAGGCATGTAGGTGATGAGTAAGCGGAACGAGCCGAGTCTTCGAATTCGCTCTTTCCGCCAACTTCAACTCTTCTTCCTCCGTGACTTGACTTACCAATCTCAGTCACGATCAACCAAAGGTCGCCAAAGAAAGTCCTCTGCAACGTACCTGGACCCTCGATACCGGCTTCATGACACTGCACAGACACAAGCGGCTTGAGCGAGATTTCGGTGGCGGATAGCAGTGGCTGAGATGGAGCAAAGCAATTCGAATCGAGGAAATGCAACGAATGGCAGTGCCTCGACAGCCCTACTAAACTATCCAGACCCGAGTCAGGGAAATCAGACGCCGTATCCGGTGCTCCAGAAGCCGCCGTCGTATGGACCTTTCCCGGGCAGCACTCGTGGGCTGCTTCCTGCATCCCATGCGGCGTCTAGTTATGGCGCTGTCCCAGGATCACAGGCGCAGAGCTATCACGGTCGCGAGACACGCCAGCATATGAACGGCTTTGGACCTCTCAGTGCCACTGATTCCGAGCCTCCGCATCTTGCCCCCACGAATCTACTTGCGCTGCCGGCCTCGACACAGCTCACTCCAACCCAAAGACTTGCGCAACAGTTCCAAGTTAGGCATGGAGACCCTGGCGATCGTTCCGTAGGACTCGAGAATGGCCTGCTGCCACAAGACGGCGAGAGGTGTTCCGAATACGCAGGGATCTGGCACGAAGATACTGGAGGTAAGGCAGCGCAGAGCGCGGCATTTCATGCTGCTATCAGGAATGGCGAGCAATACCAGTGGGATCCGGACGCCAGCAGTGCTCGTGACCCTGAAATCGATGCGCTTTTCGAGGCGGAGGAGCTCGCTTCCAGGGGGTCGCGCGGCAGACCTAGAGGTCGAGGGCGTGGACGAAGTCGTGGTTACAAGTCGATTCTCAAAGAACTTGACGCCAGAGTCTTTCCGGAACAAAAGAAGCGCGGACGAGGCGGCAGCCGTGGACGACCCCGGGGACGTGGACGGGGACGGGGAGGCCGAAGGAGCAAGGCTATCGATCCTGGTCCAGAGTTCAAGAAGTATCTGCAGCTCGCGAACAAAGCATATGTGGACGGCGTGAACGAAGAGGCTGCCGACTACGCTCGTCAAGCTATTCAAGCCAATCCAGAAGTCTGGCAGGCGCATTCACTTCTTGCTCAAATCCTTGAGCTGCAAGGGCGAGACGAAGATGCTGTCAACGCCATGAAATGGGGCGCAACGTGTTCCAAAGAGCCGGAAGTTTGGATTCGCACAGCTGAGAAGATTCTCGAGGTGGCTGGAGATCGCCGCACGCGACAGGCGCTCAGAGATGCAGTGGACTGCTATGGCGAGGTTCTCAAGCTCACCCGAGGGTCGAAGTCTTCTTCCGACGGCGAAGATGATCTTGAACTTCAAGTTCGTATGACGATGATCGAACTCTTCAAAGAGCTACACGAGACCAAATCATGCCGGATGCACTGCAGGTCAATTCTGAGGCATCATCCCGGGAACACCGTGATCTTGCGCGAATATGCTATGCTTGCTGGCCAATGGCAAGATCCCGGCGACATGAGAGTCGCACAGGAGGCCTACGAAAAGGCATTCGAATTCTACCGGGATGCCGAAGAATTTGGCGCCGAGGACGACGGAACGGACCAATTCAGTCATCTCAACATCTATCTTGACCTTGTCGAGATGCGCGGTAATCCAGCTGAGGGCATTTACAAGGGTAAGCAACTCGCACGGCGGTTCCTCGGTCGCCAAGACGAGACTTTCTGGGAGCGATACGTAGACGATGATCGCGAGTTCGATGACGGAAACGAGCGCAGAATCGAAGTTGGCGAGTTCCAGCAAGGGCGAGCCAGCCGCGACATGATGAAGTATGGCCACGGTTTGCCGATCGAAATCAAGGTCAAATTTGGCTGCCTGCGCATGAGGATGGGGCAAGGACATTTTGAAGAGGCACGCAAACATTTCCGACCGCTGCTTCAATACGCCGACGAGATCGAAGAGTACCATGACATGTTCACGACAGTGGCATCTTCACTCCGAAAGTCGGGCTTCATGACGGAGGCGGCTGAATACTACGACTGCGTGCGGAATGTACCAAATGCAGATCATCCAGACTACGGCCTCAGCGAGGACGTCTGGATGCAGATGGGCACATGCTATCAAGCTCTTGAGCGGCAAGAAGATGCTGTGGCATGCCTCGAAGCCATCCTCGCTCGCAAAGGGGACAAGTACGCCCTGGCTTGCGCTCGATTAGCCAAGCTGTATGAAGATATAGGCGACAACGACAAGGCCCGCCTTCTCGCCAACGAATTGATCATGCTCAATCGCCGTGATCTTCTTCATGAGGCCGGTGTCAGGTTGGTGCCAGTCATCAACAGGCCCCCACCCGTGAAATTGCCTCCAGAGCTCGAGGCGAGACTCGCTGCGACCGCGGCCCTGAACAATCCAAAGAAATCCGCGGAGCTTTTGCCGTTGCCGCCTCCTCGGCTACTGAGAGAGCTCAGGCCGGCGGGACCTGTTCCAGCGACAGCTTCCCTTCGACCAAAGACAATCGAGCAGGATCCGATCGAGGAGCAAGTCTCACAATCAAAATCGAGGAAGCGTAAGCGTGGTAAGAAGCAGCTGGAGGCACATCCAGAAGCTCAAGCGGCGTCTCCAGCGGCCGAACAGAGCCCTCCAGTCAAGAGACCTCGGCTGAGGAAATCTTGGGTACCCACAAAAGCTCAACATGAACGTGAATCACGCCAGAGGCATATTCAAGATATCGGAGAGCGGTCGAGGGAAAATTTCGATGTAGTCAGGCATCATTGGCCGGCACTGAAAGAAGGCACAGATGAGTCTGCAGCAGAAGAATGGATTGCAGCAGCGAATGGAATGCTTGAGGATTTCCTGTCGATGAAAGTGTTCTTCCCGGAAAGAGACAAGCACATCAAATTGCGGGAGACTGACAACCCCGGAAGACCATACATCAGGAATGTCTTCTCACGACAGGATGAAGGCTACAACCCCAGAGACTTCTTGAAGATTCCATTCGACGACTGGCACCATGTGTTTGTCGACTTGGCTTTGATTTACGCGAAGAGCGGAGAGCAGGATCGGTGCTATAAGGTGGTGCAGGACGTCCTCTTCGCTGCCAACGTCTTCTACCAAGATCTCGCGCTTCATCGGACGAGCTTCGCGCTCGGCATCCACTGTGGTCTGGTTTTCAACGACAGTCAATACCTCATCGATCTGGCTCGCCAAATGATCACCGATAGCGAATACCGCGGCCCGATGACTTACCAGCTCTTCGCCGCCGTCAATCGCTTCTCTTTCGGTAGCAACTGGTTCTCGTCCGGCCCGTCACAAAAGTTCATGCTGCGAATGGTGAAGCTTTTCGACTACCTGGCCATGGAGCACGGCGATATGAAAGGTGTGCGTGACCGCATGGACTGGGCGGCGCAGAAGCCTAGCCTTGAAACTAAGGCAGCAAGGATGAGAACATCGGGCGAGCCTTTTCCCCCGGAACCTGATGCTGGGATTCTCACAATGTACGGACATATGGTTGCTGTCGCGAATCATTCCCACTCGTCGCTGCCTTACTATTACCGTGCTCTTGCTCTACAGCCGGACAACATCTGCATCAATCTGAGCATTGCCGCGATGTGGGTGCAAGTTTCCATGAAGCGACAAACGGAAAACCGTCAACATGGCATTACTCAAGGGCTCGCTTTCTTGTATCGATACTACGACTTGCGCACTGCCAGTGGCAAGGCATCCCATATCCAGGAGGCGGAGTATAACACTGCGAGAATGTGGCATTACCTCGGCCTCAATCACCTGGCCGTCCCTGCGTACGAAAAAGTCTTGGCTTTGAGTGAGAAAGTTCGGGAGGAAAATAGGATCGAGGGCGGGAGCTTAGAGCTCGATGCGGAAGACTACGCGACTGAGGCGGCTTTTGCTCTGCAGGGCATCTTTGCGCTCACGGGGAATCTGGAAGCTGCGCATAGGATTGGCGAGAGGTGGCTTGTTCTCTGATGGAGAGGAGCGGTTGTATTTTGAGATACCCGGTCTGCATGGATAACGAGCAACGCGAGCTTTCAAGATTCAGCTCGCCGCCCGATTTCTCGCTTGTTTGCTGTCGGCACTAAGAGATTGAGTACCACATTCTCTTTCAGCTATGCTGCCGCCTGTACACCCATCCTTCTTCGCCGTCAGTTTCTTGAACGGCTGATCGTGAGCTCTAGACCACAAACCATACCTTAAAGCGGCATGGAATTGATCTCTTTGATTGTCCTCTCTCGGGTCGCTAAGAGCGCCGAAAATCCCACTTTAGCGGCTCTTCTGAGCACTAAGGAAATGTCCTTTATATTTTCCAACCACTTTCCTGATCCGCTGCAGCTCGACCGGAAAGTTTCCCTTCGTGTGGATCTCAGACTACACGATCTATGTGGCGGATGAGGCTGCAGGGCCAAGAGGGGCAGCCTCAGTCATTCAGTTCTGAATCCGTTCGGCGGCCGCTTGCTGTGCGGAGGGAGACGGGTTCTTCGTCGCTGGGGGCCAGCTCGCAGGATGGTATATCACGGAGCTCTCTGGGAAGTGAGAGCAAGCTTTCTGGCGGCTCTCCCGAACGCCGAGCTTTCCTTACCTATCGGCCGATGCTGTGGGTGGGTGCCTTCTCCATGGTGGCTGCGGCTGCCCTGATTCGGTACACGATTTCCATTGCAGATGTGAAAAGGGGGCCGAATTACACGTTCGCGACGTTGTGGAGTGACGCAGAAAAGTCTTTGTCTTGAATTTAGAAAGTAGAAAGTGCAGGAGGAGGAGGAGGAGGAGGAGGCAAGCACGACCGCCAAATTGCTGAGTTGCAGCCAGCATGGTCCGTGCTTGCCAAGAGCATGTGAAAGCTGTTTGCATCTCCTTGCGAATGATCAGAGAAAAGCTTATCTTACCATTGCTGGTTGAAAACATTTGAGCTTGCAGCATATTGGGATGTAGTGTTGCACTGCTCAGTCCTTTTTTGGTGTGTCTTCATCTCCACCTGTCGGTATTACCTTGAGTCCAAAATTCGGCTGGCCTGCGTTCCTTGCTGCATTGCGGGCGCAGTTGGTCAAGTGTATCGCCCTCAACTCAATTACGTCTGCCATTTGTTGAACAGCTCTGAGATCCCGAATGGTGACGAAACCTCTGCCTTTCGCCTCAACGAGACGACCAACAGCGTCCTTGGTCGCCTCAATCACCGTTCCCCACTGGGGATAGACCCGCCCGGAAAGATCGCCCGCCATCGGAAACGCGTCGAATTCGATCTTCCATGGTCCCTGCTCGGACTTCTGTAGCCAGTATGTCGGGATGTACGTCTGCTCGTGCTCCACTTTGAGGCGCGTGATGTGCCGCGTGACCGTAGCGCAGACGCAGTGCAGGTCACGCGGAGGGAAGAGCTCCCTGTCGAGCTCGAAATTGTCGGTGGTGTAGTCCGTACGCTTGGAAATGATCGCGCGGACTTCGAGGCGGACTCGACGGCTTGTCTGTAGGAGGTTTGCTGCTGTTCGGTAGGTGGACGCGCGGTAGCAGGAGACGTTGCTGGATGCGTGTCTGTGTCGACGCACCGTTCTCACGCCGATGCAGAGCCAGCACTCTTTTGGGTCGATCGCAGATATGATGTATATATATCACGTCGCGAAGCTCTCGCGGTAGGCTGAGAAATGTGGCTGGCTTCTTCGGGATAAATCTCTCGCTAGACGGCGACTTGGTCGCGTTTGCTGGTGCCACATTAGTCTTAATGGTTCTCTGTAAAGCGCCATGAGAGCACTCGCTAATTCTGTCGCTTTGCATGGTGGATGCCGATGTGTTTGAAATGGCTGATACTGTTGAGTAGCAGTTCAGAAATAGCGATTTGAGAATCAAGAGGGTGAAGAAAAGGTCCGTGCTTTCATATACTCACTTCATTTTTCACTTCGACCATGTCTCATGCAAACACCGCCGCTTTCTGCATCCTGGCCCTGAATAACTCATCCTGTCCACCATAAATGTTGTCGACAGGCTGTCTGCTGGCGGACAAAGGAAAGCAAGAAGTAAAGAAATTCGAACAAGACTTTGTAGCACATGTCGATACGAGAGAGTTTTGCAAGAAGAGGAAACATAAACTCGCCTCGCTTACCTCGCTGTACTGTATGCCGCACGCCGCATGCCGCATGCTGCAGCTGCCCTCACTTTGCCATTTACTCACTGCCCTGAGTCATCTTATTAATACTCCGAACAAAGCGGAAGTCAACCGTACTGCCGCTCTTGCTGCCCTGAGCGACATCTTTCTTGATCGTTTCCGCCCTCGTCGCCAATACCGACGAATTCATAACCTCAAAATTGTCCAGATCTCCGTACGATCCCCCAGCATGACAATCGTCTGCATAGAGCATCATGCGCAGCATCACGTTATTGACGTGTTCCTCCTCTGCGCCCTATTCACCGTAACTCATCTCGCAATCAGACGAAACCCGCTCCAGGACCTCTTTCAACGAGTACTCGATGACGTACGAAATGCTGCTAGGTGTGACGAGCCCGGTACCAGAACTCAGCAAATGCGCAGTCGTAATTCCGGTGAGTTGCTCCACTGAACGCCAGTCACCAGGTACCCAGACCTCTCCTTCTGTTCTCTCAGTGAGGCTCTCATCGTCTGCAGCCATGATGCCGAGTGTCAAGTCTGCTGTGACTGTAAACGCAAAGTTGTGGACGCAGGTGCGCATCGAGATGTAGCCTAGAGCTAGGCAAAACTTGTAGACTGTGTTGCGCTATTCGGCGGATAGGTCAAGGAAGCGAAAAGGTCTGCAGTGGGCCATGAGAATGTGCGCTGCTGTACCGAAAAGGTAGTGGACTTGTGTGGCGAATGTGTGCGCTGCTGTACTTGGGAGGTAGTGGATTTGGGCGGGATCTGGTTGATTTCTGCAAAAGCGCGCCGAGTCACTCTTGGGTATATTTTCAGCTCGAGAGTGTTTCTAGTCTGAGCAAATGCCCTCCTGCGGACGCTGTTCGTTTGGGACGGCATGGCAGAAAAAGTCCAAGCCGGAAGACTGCTCTGCGATACTTGTTCCGTCTGCTACTGCGGTCCAGGGTAAGAATAAAAGTCTTCGAGACGTAGCCTCGGTCGTGATCGGAGCTGCTGAGGTCCTCTTGGTGATTGAAGGTGTGGCCGATGATGGAAGGAGGCCTGTTTACCATTCGGAAACACAGGGAGTGCCTTGAACGCGCCGAAAGCGTCCACCCGCGGCGGAGCTTTGTTGTTGAACTCGAACGGCATCTTGCAATCAGTCCATTGAATGTTGCGATGCTGCGATGTTGATTTGTTGGTGAAGTTGCAGCTTGGCGAGAGATCTCAAATGCAGCTTGAAAGTCGCGTCCGTTCGCATACGCGCGTCACTGTGTTTTGAATACCTGCGAGACGTCAACTGAACAGCAGATCAAAGGCAAACTTGACGATGAGTAGATGCGTGAATGGAAATAGTAAGCCTGAGCGCCGGTGTTCTGTCTCCCAGGCGGCAAAGGATGCTATCACGAGTTGTCTCGTAGACATTCGGCGTAGCTCCTTGGAGGGGTTTTCGAAACAGGAGAAAATCTTCTCGCCCTTTACTACCGTTGGAATTGGCTGTGCGAAAGACTCAATGCTGATGGGGTCGTGGATACCCAGAAGAAGTGAGCAGGAGAAGTGAGATGCGAGGTGAGGTAGGACGAGGAAGGTGAGGTCTAATTCCACTCTTGGTCAGTGCGTTTTTGCCACTAAGTCATTGATGCCACCTTAGCCATAACACAAACATCGATTTCGACAGCGACATCGACAACAACATCGACATTCTTATCATCTGGAAGTGAAAGCCACGTATCGTTAAACGGGAAATATGTGAACAGGTCGACCCGCCGTTCTCCTCTCGGACAGAACGCGAAACCATCCATGACATACCGGCACCGGAATAACCGTGGAGTGCCTGGATACGACCAGACATAGGATCGCTGATGTTTCACCTGATGCACAGCGTCGGTACACGTCCGAATGTCATCCGCGTGCGTGAATGACTCGACCTCTATCCAAGGATCAGGGGGTTATTGTGTTAAAGCCCGCCCGGGGAACAGCTTATCATTAGCTTCCACCACTTATGAAGCTGCCCTACGGCTGTCGATAGTCTTGGAATGCTTGATCAGAATATCACTTCTGGCAGGATAGTACCTTTGTGCGAGTCACTACGAACCACGCCACCATTCGGACATGAGAAGGCGCTGTAGCAAGGATTTGGAGAATTCCGCTTACTGAATGAGATAATCTGCGGGCGAGCACTGTGCACGCTCTCAAAAGAATTATCAGCCCACAGGGGTTCGCAAATTAGGATGGATTGACGCTAGTTGCTTGGCATACCACTCTGTATACTATCTCTACCAAATATCATCTTTTACACGCTGTCCACTATTTAAAGTGAGTTGGTAGCACCTCTATTGTATGCTCTATATTCTATGCCTGATTTAATCTATTAAAATCTTATACTAGGCACGAATGCAAGCTGATTTGAGAGCCTAATAGTCCATCTAATATAGGGCCTCTCTATATAGCTTTTTAAGGCTCTCTTTAAGCAGAAGCTATACTCCTTTAATTAGATTAAGGTTAGGGCTTTATATAGGGTACTAGTAAAGCTGAATTAGGTGTTCTTACCTAATCTTCTCGGGTAGATTGTCCTTTAATCTGTAACTATATAATAGATCACTATCTTCTATTAAAATAGTAGGGTAGCCTTGATTCTTTATCTATTTAATCTATTTAATATACTTTAGAAGGATATACTCTATATAGTAGAGCTAGCTTATTAAATTGCCCTTCTTCTAGGTATGTAGGGGCTCTAAATTGGCCCATTCCTTTAACTCTACTTAATACTACTCTTCTATCTTCTACCTTCTGTTTCTTCGTAGTTTTTAGCCCTTCTAGATTTCTATAATATGCCTATAGTTCTACTATTTATCGTTATAGAAGACAAGCTCTAATTTGTGCTACTAAGAGACAGAGGCAGTAATATAGGCTACTAAATAGTTAGGCTTAGGTTACTCGTATACTATCCCTTTATAATTGCCCTTCTTACGAAAGATTCGTTAATAAAGAGACATAGCCTTATTAATATAAGCCTCGTCTGTCTAGTGAATCTATTACTAGAGGCTATCTACTGTCTCTACCCTACGTTAGTACCTATATTCAATCCTTAGCCTCTTGTTAGTTTATAAGATCTATGTAGTACTCTACCTCTTACTACGTAGTATTTGTAGCTACCTTTCATTTATCCTCCTTCTTAAGGTTGTATATAAGCTTGCTATATACTTTTGGAAGAAGGAATAGTCCTGTTTCCTTAAATCTTAGGGACCTTTAGCTATTATCTCAACCTAGTAGGATAGATCCTTCTTTTTAGGCCTAGGTACCTACTTTCGTAGTAGTCTTCGGGTAGGGGATAGCTCCCCTTCTACTCTTAGCTATGTGCGTTAGTGGAGCCAATTACTAGCTGTTATATAGGCAGGGCACTATTCTTTATAGCTATAGAGCTAGCAGAAGTATTTGAGTATATATTGGTCTCTAGATGCATCCCAATAGTCAAAAAAACGCGTTCTGTGTAGTGTCTTGAATTTCCCTGGTCTCTTTGACCTTTCTGAATGATTTCTGAGCATAGGAGGCATGGTGGTGGTGATACAGAGCCTTCAGAAGAGGTGTTGGTAGGGAGGTTTGGTATGCCAAGCAACTAGCGTCAATCCATCCTAATTTGCGAACCCCTGTGAGCCCGTCGGAGAAGACGATTCAAGGAGCACGACCTTACTCGCAACCTTCCGAGGCTGTTACAGGAGCAATGTTGCTGCAGCTGCTCTTTGCCAAGGATGTTGCTGTCTACACTGACAGATTTCAGTCTGCTGATGGCACGAGCATACTATCCACGAGACCTAAGTTGATGGTTCAAAGGGCTTCTTCGTTGGTAAAATTTCCCAACTTCTTCTTGGTAGCCACGCGACGCTGTCAATTGAGAGGACAGCCCATCTTTCGTCTCGCAGACTCTATCAATTTCGTCGTATCTTAGATTTGAGATATGCTTCAGGTGATAAACGAGGTTCGCCTGGGGATCCTGCCGTCTGTCCAAAGCGCATGGACTCGTGCAGGTCAAGACTTGGGAAACCCTCTCCCACTGGCACGAATGCGCGAATATAAAGAAGACCAAACGATCCAGTCGGCCCGTCCAGCCTGCCTGCTTCCCAGTGTTGAATCTTCAGTCGCTCGCTCACTGTCACTCCCTTAGTCTCTCCTGGCCCACCATGAAGGCATCTCTTATCAACTCAGCGCTCTGCTTCGTAGGCTTAGCTTGGTCCCATCCACCAGCTCCACAGCCGCAACCTCAGTCTTCTGGTTTGCAGCTCGGGTCCGACTGTATCCCCCGCCACCTAGCGAACGAATGGCTGCAGCGCTTCATGGCAGTCATCGGTCAGCAGCCTTCCGACCTAGGCGATGCTAAGACGACCGCGAACCTGATCCTGGCGGACAACTTCCAAGAGAAATCCAACGGCATTCTCCTCCTCGAAGGGCGTTCCCTCAGTGGCGATGGCATTGCCGAGTACAGCAAGCAATCGTTCATCAGCAACCTCTTCAAATACCCTGCCTACACCGGTATCAACACTATCAAGGTTCTGCTCGACTGCGATCAGCTCGTCTGGCACTGTACGTATCGGCTGCTTGCGTATTGCGCGTATATGCGACCGGAAACTGACGATCATGCTTTTCGCAGACTACTACACTGGCATCGGAACCAAGCAATATCCAGTCAGAGGGTTCAATAATTGGAAGCTCCAGAGGGCCTATGATGGATGTCCTTCCCAAATCCAGGCTCTCGACATGACGCTTGAGTTCGATAGTCTGGCTTGGGCTCTGGACACCGGGTATACTGCGTATTTCCAGAACGGCACGAAGTACCCATCTATACCGTATTCTTCGCCGGGACAGCATTAGGCAAGCAGCGCTCATGATCTGTGAAGGGCATCGTTATCTGGGGGATCGTTCGAGCATTCAGTGGCTTGACAATATGTCAGCATTGGAGGTACAAGTACCTATCTTACATGTAGAAGTGTAGGATAACGCGTTCGCCAGGAAAGCATCACCCGGGTATAGCTCCTAGACTAATCAATATTTGATGGATGTCCATTGGAGTTGAAGCCCCATCTGAAACATTCACTCCAATCGTCCGTGCGTTCCCGGCATCACCTGGTAGTGGGTGCGCAAGCCTTTCTCAGCCGAATCTCATTCTCCCCGACTCACGCATTCCGCCTAGAGCACATACAGGAGTCTTTGTCATCTTCGACACTCGGGACATATCGACGACATGGCTGCTGCCCGGGTAGATGGAAGTCACCTGGGCGGATTGTAAATCAAGTTCGGGATGGCGTCATGCCGCCGGCAACACTGTTGGAGAGCATGCACATGCGCGGTATGCTCTTGCACATGAACTTGCGATTCTCGCCCAAAATCGCGAGCTATCCCAGCATCGCAAGAGTTACATCGACCCACACAACAATCACGAAAGGTCTGCCTCGAACACAGCGATTCGCCATGACGACCACCATTTTCAAGCACATCGACCCGAGCACCATTGGCAAGTCGAAGCCATGGACGAAAGTGGATGGCCCGGGCCAGTCCTTCAAGATGATGGACGTTGCGCGACCCGTTCACAACATCAGAGGCAAGGAGAAGGAATTCACAACAGACAACTCGGGATTCGCCGTCTACAACTGGCCAGCGAAAGAGAAGGCTTTCGTGGACGACCAAACCGTGAGGGATGGATACTACGCGGAGGTCGAAGATTTGCTCAGGAAGACCCACGCAGGAGTGAAGAAGGTCGTGATCTTCGATCATACCATACGCCGCCGCGAAAAGTCATCACCTCGACAGCCGGTCCAACAAGTTCACGTCGACCAGACGCCTGAAGCCGCAGCTTTGCGAGTTCGTCGCCATCTGCCCGCCGAGGAAGCCGAGCAGCTGCTGAAAGGCAGATACCAGATCATCAATGTGTGGCGACCGATCGAAAACCCAGCCTCCGACTTCCCATTGGCTGTCGTCGACTGGAGGTCAACTTCGCCCAAGGACTTTATTCCGCTCGATCTCATGTACCCCAAGCGCCCAGACTCTGCTATGGACGATGATGATCGCGGCAAGGAGAAGCTCCCAGACGAGAGCAAGCACTTCTCAACTGAAGGTTACGAGGCACGTGGCGAGACTCTGGCGGTTCAACCCAACGAATCTCACAGGTTTTATTATATGAGGGACATGAGTCCCGACGAGGTCATGATGCTGAAGTGTTACGACTCCTACGGTAACGATGAGCCAATGGGCAAGCAAGGCCTGGCAGTAAGAACCCCTCACACTGCCTTCATCGACCCCAACACCCCAGCGGATGCCCCTGGCAGGCAGAGCATCGAAGTGCGATGTCTAGTCTTCTATGAGTAGATCGGCTAGTCAGACACGTTCCACCTGGAGTGGAGCATACTCTGCTGAAATCAATGCGATTGCCTGCCCTGTGGAGCTTTCTTTCTACTTCGTGAATTGGGTCGTTGCTACATCATCACAGCACACACGGTCTGTGGTCGCGCGCCACCGTATAGCACCATGCCGGCAAAGCAATCTGTCGGCCTCGGTGGTCTGCTCCGACATGAAGTCATGATGATTACAGGGAACGTATAGGACCTTACCTTAAAGTCTTGATAATCTTAGCGCACAGACCACATCGCTTGTCGGACTAAGACGCTAGCAGATGTGACATCAGAGACAGATGCTACACAAAGGGATCACCACACTCTGTGGATATCAAGCCCGCATGTGGTTAACTCTGGATGTAAGGATTGATTGCACAGTGATTGCATTGTGCCCGGAAGGCTTACCGAGAAGAACCTGGCGGGTAAAGGCTTGGGCTCCCGCGAGACGACAACTACTAAAATGCGTCAGGGTTCGGGCCTACGCTACCAGCCCAGGCGAGCATGCATGCACCGTACAACAGCGTGCAATTCCCTTTACAAATACACGCGTGGGACAAGTCCCATCTTCCGTTGCTCTCCATCCACCCGACTCCTCGTCCAATGTCATCGAAAGGGAAGCCTAGCTCTTCAACCGCGGGCGAGCCCGTTGTGCCCAAGGTTAAAGCAGCGTGTGAAGAGTGTCGAACGAAGAAGACCAAGGTATAACGTTGCTTTCTTGGATGCATCGGTCGAAGAGCGACGGTGCGCTGACGGTACCAGTGCGATGGTACTCGACCTACATGCGGCCGCTGCCGACGAAAGTCCATATCATGCGTCTACGAAACGGAACCCGACGAGTTCAGAATTACTGCTCTCAAGCGTCGATATACGGAGCTGGAACAGTCATCAGCGGAAAATTCAGCTCTAATCGCCCTGTTGCGGGATCAGAGCCTCGCCGGCGCCCACGAGATCTTGAACCGTCTTCGCAATAGAGAAAGCGCTGCCTCCATTCTTGCCGGGAGCGGCATTCAAACTGACGCTGAAGCGGGACAAAATCTCGTGAGCGCCGTGGAAACGACGAATACTTCGGAAGGGGAACGCACTTCGTCTTCTCATGGATCAGTAGCTGGAGAAGCAGCTGCGGATAAGGACCGTAGGTCTGCAGCTGGAATTGACAAACAGTCAATCGCATTCCTGGTCGGTGAACCAACTGGTACTGGTCCTCCACTAGACGCCCAAATTACGAGCATGCCGGCTGGCCCACTCAGATCTCATCATGGCCAGCCCCTGCAGCCTCGACAGAGGGGGGAGAAACGAAAGCGAGTGTCTCCTCCGCCACTACGACCCAGTTTACCGGTGGCGGCAGGAGGTGCACCAATTCCCATGACACCAAGTACCGACAGGTCGCTTAGCATGAAACCGCGAACGCAAGACAAGACGTGGATGAAGCGCTTCGAACGAGTCCGCGCTGCGGAGTGGGAGGTGTATTACACCGATGATCTCACATTCTTGGAGATCCTGAAATGCTACTTTACCTGGGAGAATCCGGTGACGGACTTTGTGCCCGAGGAAGCCTTTTGGGAAGGTCTGTTGAATGACGGATCCGATTTCTGCAACCTAACACTCGTCCACAGCATCCTCGCATTCGGAGCTGTACGTGCGAAGCCTCGACTTGCCTCATGTGGACTCAATATGCTGACTGGGGAGGTAGAAAATTTACGGCATGTTTGAACCGGAAAGATCAGCTTCTGCGGAGCACTTTGCACTACTCGAGGCTACAAAGGCCTGGGCGTGGGATGCAGATGCAACAGTACCTGCAAACATATCTGCTGGATTCCTGGTACATGCTACGTATGCGGCAAATGGACAAGAAAAGAACGGTACTCCGTACCTTGGGGCAGCGATGAACCTCCTTATAGATTCCGGCCTCTTCTCGCCAGAGCGCATCTCCCAAGCATACCCATCATCTGACCCTGAGTTATCGCGAGCCAGAGCGGCCTTTGCATGGTGCATATACGCTTTCCATGGGTGAGTGCGAGCAACATTTCGAGGGAAGGCTGAGTCTGACTCTCGCAGGCATCACACGCTCACTTTCAAGAAGCATCCTCTACTCTCATGGCCGCCTCCTATAGGCATACCAGAGCCAAATAGGGACGAGGATAGCAAGGAATGGCAACCATTTCCTTCGTTGGGGCCCTCAAGACCAAGCGTTATCAGTACGAAGAACCACGCGAAAACCAACCTATGGCGAATCGGCAACAATATACTACCTCTGCACGCACGATATGGCAACACATTGACAAGCGAAAGTCACTGGAACGACGCGAAGGGTCTTTATGCGGAGCTCTGTCATTGGCATTCAACGCTGAATCCGCGCTTGGGCAATCTTCATGGGGCGCCCCCTCATGTTTTTGCGTTGTAGTGAGTCGGATTACGTGCTCCAACATGGCAGAGGAGAGCTGACCCGTTCAACCAGTACGGACTACCACAGCTGTATTCTGGAGCTGATGAAGCCGTTTGTGAACTCCAGCAACCCTTTACCGACGCGCGAGATACATGATCAAGCACACAGCATCAGCGAGCAGTCGCGCATCCAGCTACGTCTTTTGATTCATCAGTTGGACCTCCAGTTCCCAGACCTTCCTTTATCCCTCAATCTGCTCTTGAAACCAATCTTATGCGTCGCGAAAGATACGCTGCCGCTCTTGTCTCACGCTGATGAGGCCTCAGATGAAGCCTTCTACTTCAATCTCTGCATCAATTTGATGCGTCGAATGGCAACGTCTTATCCATTGACGTACTTTGTGGTGCTGGAGATACGAGATATGGCGAATCGTCAAGGATACACGCTGCCAATTCCGGCGCAGGAGACGATCGTGAACTTGGAGAGGAGTCGGAGGGCTTCTGTCCATATCGCGAGCTCCCAGTCTGCCTCCAGAGGGCTTTCGGCGGAGGACATAGAGGCGGCGAACTTGAGGAATCTGATCGGAGAGACGGACAGATTACACCTGGAGCGGGGAGCATCGAGTCGGTGATGAGGAACTGGGAGCGATATTCAGATCAGCTAAGACTCTCGTTTGCGTGACTCCTTAAGGACTAGGGAGTGCTGGAAACCAATGCAACTGTTTTCTAGACGATGGTGACGATAGAACAAGCGAGAGATTTTGATGGCCTTGAACCAACACCTTGTGCTGGAATCCCGAGATTACATCGCGGAGGCCTTGCCGATACATGAGGTAATAATCGTCTGAAAGACAAGGAACCGAGGTTAGGCCGGGCCTGAAAGCAGCACATGATGATGCGTTTTTGGAGCGAGAGACGACCGCAAATTTGTCAAGTCTGCACGAGACCTGGGCGTTTCGTGGTGCGATCCAATCCCACACCTTGCGGATTTGCTTACCATTAGACACGCCCTCGTCAAACTTGGCGAAGCCCTTTGGACGCAACAACGGCAGCTCCTCAACCATCTCAATTTTTCCGACCGATCATGAGCTTCGAATCCGGTGGAAAAGGGAACAACAACTGTCATGATTGCGTGGAGTGAGAGCTCCAGCCCTGCATTCGAACCTTCCACACCATTCCGATCCGCGCCATGACCGTCGGCTTGCATACCGGACGCCTGGTCATTCTGATGCCGATGCCAAACGGCAATGAAACCAGTCGGTTTACGTCCTCCGGAATATCGATGTCGAGCTGGAGCTTTCGATCACCGAATATCCGTCGCCCGCATGCCCAGCGCTTGATGAAGATTGCAGAGGGGGTGGAGAACATCGTCAGGCCCGTTAGCGTGTGGGTGTCTGGGAGAAGGAACAAAGTATAGATGTCTCAGGGGTCAAGCATGCAAAGAGTCTCGCGGTAGAGATCGCTGGAAGACACGCTTGCTGCACAGTACAGCTTTTCGAGCGCGGCATCTCGACAGTTGCTCAGAGCACCAGGCATCACTGTGCGAGAGACGATGTTTTTCCTCAAGTGGCAGCGTGTATGTCCAGTGGATACAACTTGTCAACCGGGAAGTGTCGTAGCACCTACGAGCTGCAATTGACGATCAGGACGGCAGACAAGTTTCCACAGATCCCTAGTGTCACGTCGAGAGAATCATTCTCTGCGCTACGATTCCTCCCCAAGATTGCAACATGGCTACTCTCGAACAGGTAGAGCATCACTGACCTCACATTCGCAACGTTTAGGAGCAGGCGAGCGCGAGTCAGATCGATGAGCTGGAGAAGCAGGAGCATGGTAGACAACTTGAGCTGCGGCATCAACTTGAAGACATCCACGCGCCTTCGAAGGTTGAGCGAGGAGTGCACGCCGATTTCCCACCCATTTGCAAGATCTCCAGGACGCGTAGATCTCCAGAGATGTAAAAGAACGAGCAGGCAGGTATCACATACCTCAAGTGGAGCAGCATTGAGGTAGTAGACGTGTTGTTCCATACTCTTTCAAGCTTAGGCATTGGCTGGGAAGTAGGCAGCATCTATCGCGAAAGCAGTGGCAGAACCGTAGGATCACCCAAGCCGCAAGACGGGCTCTATCTCTTCGATATCATCTGCCTCGAGAGCGATCACCAGACGGTGCCTCCATCTCTCCTGTCGTGTCAAGAGCACAACGTGCGTCCAGAGCGCTCGTCTTGTCGACCCGTACGACGTCACATTCGTCCAAGGGGCAGCCTCCCAAGGCATTCGCTAACAAAGGGTGTCTCCCATGACGCGAGCTGTGCACGGAGCGCGTTTCGCTATGTTGATGTTCTCCGATCGTGTTCAATGGAGACCCATAGCTGTTCTGGTTGTACTTTATCAGGAGGTTGTGCTCTGAGTCGCCCAGGCTGGAGGGTCTCCGGCTTCGTATGACTGTTGACCGGATCTATGGCTTCCAGTAGAGCCGCTGTACGGTCTGATACTGTTGAGACGCCGTTTTCCTGATGATGCCGACATCTGGAGCAGTCGCGAGGTTGACAAGCAGTTCTGGATACTCTCAGTCGTCTCAATGGCCTGCATGAGGCTGCTTGGTGCCCACCGAGGAGAGACTTGATGCGCCGGTGCGACGGTGTATCGTGTACCTGGAGGAGCGTTGCTCAACGCGCCCTCTTGCTCGCTACATGTACTGCTTTGCGATATGATGGACGCGGGCCTCAAGCGAATAGCGCCATCGCGTGCATTCTGGCGAGGAGAGAGGTTCCTGGGGCTGTGGACGTTGCTTCATACCTCGGCGGATGGCAATCCGCGTCTGCATCCGAAGACGTGTTCTGCCGTCGACAGGCGTCGCAGCGGTCGTTGATTGCTACCCCAGAAAGATCAGTGTCATTCAGCAGTAGATCTCGGTCTTACCGGGGGCCACTGCGATGCATGTGAAAGCGCTGCTGAGGGTAAGTGAATGTGTCGTTTGAGACGACACCGCCGTCTGGCTCTCCTCTGACATGACATGTCCACAACTTGCGATCCTCTGGTCTCCAGAAGAAGATGTTTCATGACGGGAGATGACGTGTGTCGAAATGCTCTTGCAATTCAGCGCCCAGACGACCACTTCTGACGGCAGGTGGCTACTTATGGCCAAGAAAAGTCACGGGTCGGAGTAGACTCCTACGATATCCATCCGACGCAAAACTTCATGGACCGCAAT
Source organism: Lecanosticta acicola (assembly GCA_963674455.1). Taxonomy (NCBI): domain Eukaryota; kingdom Fungi; phylum Ascomycota; class Dothideomycetes; order Mycosphaerellales; family Mycosphaerellaceae; genus Lecanosticta; species Lecanosticta acicola. Next base: position 60,512 of record CAVMBE010000017.1, on the reverse strand, counting down.
TCCCGAATGTTCAGCACAAACAGAAAGAGCACGTGAAGACAATCCACTGGACATTGCTGAAGCATTGATATCGATCTCCGAAGGCTGCCCCAGCCACTCTTCCACTGAGAACACGGCCTCCGGATCACCACGGTCGATTCTCACCACTGCCTGAGGAGATGAGACCGCACACCAAAGACCGCAGACTTACACCGTCCGAGGCATAGAGCATGACTCTCTTGTGCTCTCCAGAAGGTACATGGAAGATGGTAAACGTCGACTCATACGCTACTACTTGCTGGATTGTGCCCTGCTCGCTCTCCCAGAATGCGTATGCTCCTCTCGCAATTGCGATGCAGCCTCTCCTCTGAGACTACATCCGCGGCCTTTCCGGCATGGCCAATCCCCGAGCCAGCAATCGCATCGAATGAGTACACACTTTCCATGCATCGACAATTCTTGGAGGAAGGCTCTACGTCCGAGAGCGTACCCCAAGGCACATTATGGAGGCTCGAGCCGGCACATACTCTCGCTTGCATGAGCCACACGGAGCAGTTCCAGACGTCTAGAGCCGGCATGACTGCACACCAAGGACAGGGCAGCTTCGAAGGCTCGAGACGGCCGCTCACACGCTGAAATCAGCTGAGAGTGTCAGAGACATAGTAGGCACCTTTTGCAGCGTCGTGGAGATGTCAAGACTAAATGATGACGGTAAGAAGGTCGAACCAAAGTTGTACTGCCTTGTCAACGTTGTACGCCGTTACACTTTATGGATGGACATAACACAGGTCTACCATTCATTCCGCGCAAAACCTTACAGAATACAAGCAAGTCTGTTGCTGTGTAAGAAGCCAAGCATGGTTGTAGTGTCTCAACGTGAACTCTCATGCCCTGCACGTTCGACCAAGTAGGAGCTGATCGACGAAGCATTGATCTCAGTATCCAGTGCAGATCTACGTGCACTACTACGGATCGGCACATGTGATTGTAGCTGAGTAAGCATATCGCCACGGATCGGAGACGGACAGCAGGTCCGAAAGCCCATACATCAGACTCGTATCCACCGTCTTCACGGAAGCATGCATGACAACCGTTAGTGTCTGGCGCTCTGGAGCAAATCAGAAGCAGTATGGTAAAAGCGGATGCGTGTGTAGGGATCTTTTGGGTCTTGACGCACTGTGGACGTAGGAGGCGGACGATATCTCCGTCGTCCGGCTAGTTCCTGGATGATCCTGCGCAGAAGCGAACATGACCGCCTTTAGCCCCCTGCGACTGTGAGCAAATCAAGAGCTGATCATTAGGTCCACGTTGTCCACTGGTGTCTGTGGCTTTGTTAATGCTGTTGCCGTTGGTCATGGTGACATTAATCATGATGCAAACGTGAAGCAAGATAGTCGTGCCGGAAGGCTAGCACTGTGCTAGGCTGTGCTAGGTGTAGGCAGTTAGCGTGGCAGCCCTGCGAGTTGTCTCGGGATTGCCTTGGCGCAGCCCTTTTCGTTCGAATTTGTAGAAGCTCGCATTGAGAACATCAACGTCCATGGTCGCGCGACTCGCAGACTCTCGAGCATCAGAGACTGTCGAGCATCTGATCTGTATGGTGATCAACTAATATCCTGCCAGCAAAACCGAGGATCTTTTCCGATACACCACGCTTTGCACCTCTACATACCGCTCATAGCATGCTACGAGCGCAAGACAACAGCGACAGTGGACAATGGCGCCGGTGAGCAGGGATCACGAAGTCACTCGCATGTTTGATGCGTCGGAAGAAGCAGAGCAGCGCGTGAATCGGGAGACACTTTGATCGGAGAATGCCAATAGAGACTCTGCGACAAGTCGCGACTTCGACGAGACCATCGGTCACAATACGAGGAGTGTCAGAGTGATAAGATTCATACCTCCATTTAGCTCATTATGCGGTGGCTAAAGCTCAGTGCACGGGAAAAGAAGCAGACAAGCTGGCGAGCAGATGCGGATGAAGTGGGACGCCGGACACGACATGGACATAGTGGAAGCTAAGAACAATCCGAAGCCAAGCTATTAACGAGACACGGGACATACTATGGGATAATTTGGCTCGCCATTGCCGAGATTCGAAGTGCTCTCACAAGGATTCCTAGCTGGTTTCCTTTCCGCAATCGATTTCGGACATTGACCAGGCATTTTGAAGCGGGGTCAGCAGTAGAATCCATCGGTATGTAATGAATGAGTCTTGCTATCAAAGTGCCTCGGCAAGAAGTCCGAAGACCAAGTGAGTGCGTCAAGTCATTCACTCAATCACGCGCTAGACTCAATTAGGCAAGGCCCACTCGCCAGGTCTGGAAGGAGCGAAGCAATCCATTCTGAGCAATCGATTGCTCCCACAGGCATGGGAAGAAGCATCCGATGGACACTGCAAAGTACGCACCGAATACCACAGGCATTCTGACTACTCGTTTCATGTCACTGGAAAGCCATCCTTTCTTGGAACTCTGCTGGCTAATATCAAGAACGGAGACTAAGGCAAGAGGAACAAAGAAAGTGCTCGAGCCTTGATCTAGATAAATCCGGCAAGCGAACGCTACACAGGAGGTCATTCGTTAAGAGCCCCCTCATGTTGCCGATGTGTCGAAGGAAGTCTACAGACACAAATTCCGGGAGACCTACCTCCAGCCAGGCGCTCCGCCGGAGAAACCTTTTCCCGCCAGCGCAAGCGAGGAGCAAGCAAGCTTGCGCGCGGTCTATACCGAGATAGCAGGAGACAAGATCAGAGAAGCGAGGAAAAGTTCAGACCGTTCAAGCCCGAATCGCCCGCTCGCGATTGGACGACAGAATATTCAAATGGATCTGGTGACAGAAGTAATGTTTTGCTTGGATGTCACTTTTGGTCGGCTTGCGTGTATCAGACTTCGGGCGTAGGGCGATCAAACATGTATATGTGCGTGCCCTATCACGCAAGTTTTTTCTGGTCCGGCTGAAAGGGTGGGTGGATCGTTCCTGATCCGAAGTAATAGGGTGACAAGGCACCAAAATCAATTGCTTCAGGCACAGCCCGTTCCTGACAGGAGAGATTGCCTAAAGCGGAAGCAACGAAACTAGCGCCGCATGGCACGAGAGCAAATGGTCATGCGACCCACTTCAATGCGAGCTCAATGCCTCCACGAAAACATCAATTCTTCCATCTCGACATTCGTCGACACTCATTCGTCCTGTTGAACATCAACATCCACATCACCCTCTTCACTCATTCGAGCCACGCGACATTCGTTCACAGGGTGCCTCGCCTTCCGTCGCCGACTGCGACAGCCACTCGTTTACCATATCAATCCTCACAATCATGCGGCTGAACGCCATCATTCTGCCAGCGGTGGCATATCTACTCGAGCGCGCGAGCTCGGCCTCACTTCCTACCAGACCAAGAGATCATCATGCACTTGTTGCCTCTCAAGACATAATCATCTCTGCAAGGAATACCGTTAATTCGAGTTCCAGAGCCAACCTTTTTGGTGGCAGAGCCAAGTCTCGCCGAGCTCGAGACTCCCTTCTCCGGCGCGAACTTTCTCTCAACGTCACAATAGCCAACAACCAGTCGACTCAAATGTATGCATACATCCAGGGGCTCAACAAGGACGGAGATATTGTATTTGTGGGTCCGAGCCATTCATTCTTCACACCACAAGCACCAAGCTCCTCATATGCTCCAGTAAAAATTGCCGAAAGCAGTATTACGATACAATTGCAGCATGGCCCGACACATCTCATTATTCCTGGCGAGCTCACGAGTGGTCGTGTGTATCTTGCGGAACAGCCTCTTCAGTTCGCCATTGTGCGCTTCGGCAACGATTCATCAGGGCTTGTCACACCTGACGCCACTAATGAGAAAGACGCAAGTATGAAGGTTCCATGGGGATTTGCCGAGTTCACCTTCAGCGAGAAGGCAGGCCTCATCTTGAACCCGAGCTATGTCGACTTTGCACCTCCACTTGCTCTAGAGCTTTCTGCGGAAGGCTCAACCAAGAGCACCACTCAAGTGAACACTGGTTTACCTGTCGATGGTCTCGCGAGGATCTGTGATATGCTCAAAGCTCAGGCAGCAATTGATGGTCAACCATGGGACCAGCTTTGCATTCGTGATCAAGACGCGGGGAAAATTCTGCGGGTCGTATCTCCCAACATCCGACGGTATCAGATGAGAACACCTGGCAGGATACAAAACTCCAGCAACATCTTCGACGGCTACTTCGAATCGTATGTGGGCGAGGTCTGGCAGCATTATGCCTCCCAACCAGGAGGACTCACTTTCGACACCCAATCGCCCACGGGCGACATCCTGTGCACGATGCAGGGAGACGTCTTTAACTGTGATCATAATGCCGGAACGATCAGCAAGCCATCCACTGGTGACATCTTGACCTGTTCCGAAGGTCAACTCGCGAACGTGGGCACTGACGAGCACAAGAGCGTTGTCGCTCGTATGTGTGCTGCCTTTGTCCGGAGCACCATCATGCCTTCAAAGAAGCTGCCAGACATGAAGACCGCCAGACAGCCGAGTAACGACATCAAGCCGAACATGTACTACACGAACGATGTGTGCAACCATTATTCTCGCATTATACACTCCGTCTTGCCGGGGAAAAGAGGCTATGCTTTTCCGTACGATGATGTCAATCCACCCGAACCAGGGAACCAGACGATGAGTGCAGATGGTATCATCTCTGTGAGGAATCCGGAGTGGGTCAAGATTACCATCGGAGGAAGGGCCAATTGAAACAGGTCGAGACGCGACTGGACAATGCATCCAGCATTCCTTTCAATTTCCTTGCCCCTTTCAAGATACATATCGGATGGATATGTGGTGGTGATACACCTGCGAAGAAAAGTTTTCGATGGAATTCCGACCTGGATGACGGGACCCCCTTGGACAAACGATGTAATGCGTGATGAAATCTGTTGCTTCTCTCAGGCAGAGAAAGGAAAGCGATGGTTGAACGGAGTGCAGACCACTCGGGTGACGCCAGCTAGAGCATGCTTATAATGATCCAAGAAAAGCTTCTCAGACTTTGTGCCTTCAATCTTTTTCCATATTGTAATAGCAATGCTTGAGAGGCTCAAGATTGCTTGGTTGCTATTTTCCGTGCGAGCACACTGCTGGGGGAGAAGCCTTGCGGTCACTGCCTCTCAGTGGGCGTCGTTCATTCCTTCCAAATGTCCCATCGGATCGTAATCGGGCCATCAGAGTGCTTTGCCGAGGCAGTGAAAGACATAAAGTGCCTGAAGTCGAACGTGTCTAACTCGGAGGCGAGTGATGGGTCAGCCCTGTCAACAGGATTCCGCCGAAGATCATGATGCTCTTCCTTCTCTCCATCCCCGTTTCACCTTCCTCTTTCTTCCTTCCTTCCACGATTAATCATCTTGCAACTTCCATCTCTCCGGTCCATACAGATCGCAATGCCCCAAGGTGTATATCTCCTATCCCCTCTGTTCCACTTACACGACCGCAACGAATGCTACAGACAACAGGCTAGCCACGTGAGCTTGTCTTTCGCAGCAAAGCTTGAATCGACAAGCACAATCCACGTCAAGGCTATCTCGGCAGGAGTTAGGGCTGAGATACTACTGTTCGAGTCGCTATAATCTTTTTGTGGCCAACATACTCGATCAGGAGGTCATAACTCAGTTGGAACGAACTCTGCAGCCAGTGTCACCTAGGGCCTGACTCAGCTAACGTAACATGCTAGACCTGCATCTTGTCGGGCGAAGTATCCGTCATGCGTAGGCAAAACCTCGGAGACTAGGCGTGAAAGAGACAAGAAGGGCTGCCACGGCCGAGATGACCTTCAATACAAGGCATAGTTCCGAGCCTAGATCTATTAACCATCCGAGTGCAGGAAGCTATTCTGCCCGCCGCCAAATAACATGCTCTAGTGAGGCACGATATGCATGTATGCATGCATATCGGCGCCCTTGATCGTTGGCACGCCACATATTGTCTTTGTTGTCTGAACCTGGTTGATAAATCGACTCCAGAATGCGAGCCCTCGCGTCCTGCTTTCCTTCAGGCTCTCACTGTTAAGTCGACTTAAGTCGACTTGCCCTTCTTTCGACAGTCAGAAACAACGAAAACTCGTCTAGCTCTGTTGTGCCACCGTCGACGTCAACCTCGACGCCATACCGAGCGATCACTGTCGTATCAGCAAACAAAACTTTTTCGATAGCATGCACGTCGGACAGCAAGCACGTCGGACAGCAGGCACGTCGGAATCGACGATCATAGAGGCTTTCATGGTGGCGGTGGTCTGGCATCCAACCCATCTACTATTATTATTAGCTCCGTTGCCAACGCGAGTTGGGCATCTATCACATCATGCAACATTGCCTCCCTCGCTTGCACTCCTTCGTATCTGACATCCAGACCATTTGATTATGTACAAATAGTTACGTCCACGTTGACCAGCACATCGGGAGTCGGGAACGTGTCAACGTACACTCTTTGCGATGGATAAGATGGACACCTCAACTCAGCTCGCATCTCGAAGCTAAAGGAGACTGCGTTTGGTAGTTGTGCTCGTGCAGACAGTCCTCAGATAAAGCAGACGTATTCGTCTTTGTATAAAATCACTCTCCCGGCGGCGACGACTTACTTGAAATTAACCGCTACTCATCCATCACCACCGCGTATGATTGCTCTCTGGTCAACATACTTGAACGTCTCCGCAAAGCACACAGGTCCATTCTCAATCCAACTCCCGACATGTCCAACCCCTGCAGCGGCGTTGTCGCAGTACGGCACTTCATATCGTTCTCTTTCGCTAGTCTCCTATACTCATACTCCTGAAGAGCCGCCGTGCACCTTCGACTCTGGACCCGTCCGTCTTGTCTACTTCCCGGTCGAGGTCGCTCTGAATAATCTCACGGCTCAATTGTACGACAACTACACAACGGCGACATCCACCGTCAGGAAATCTGTCACAGTAGCGGCTCTCGGAATCACCTTTGAGCTCCGGGCCAAAGTGCAGTCGTTGCAGGACCAATTAACCTCAGCCAAGGTCAAAGCAGCGACATACAAAACACGCCGGTTGCAGTTCAGTCGAACAATATCGTTGTCGACAGAGTTACCATTCCGCTGAATGGGGGCGTAATGGATGACCCGATTACTCGAGAAATGGCAATTGGTCCCGCACAGATTACTGCTCCTCGTTCCGGATCGAGCTACATTTGACGGCGGTAGAATGCGGATGCCGAGGTGGGCGGCTCTTGTGCTGGTGAGAGCAGCATTGGTCGTCATGTAGGTGTGTGGGCTCTTGTGATTGGCTAATAAAACCCGTAATGATTGATGAATAGATTGTTTGGTACAGGACGAGGATTACAATGCAGACGATATTGCTCAGATGATGTTGATCAGACCCCTAAGCTAGCCCATTTTCGGAGCTGAGGTCTGAGCCCGACTTAATCCACTTTCTGCAACATTTGAATGTCAACCCATCAACCACAACTTCGGAATGGCACTCCAACTGCAGCCTATCGAAGACATCCAAATACCAGGACAGGAGGGCCAATCCCTCTTCCTGGAGGGCCACGACCTTCAGATCATCTCCACGCCTTCCCGAGAATCAATCTCAGATTTCACCAGCCTCACTCCAGCTCTCGGAATCGCCACCACCCTTTACAACTGGTGTCCAGAGTCTCTGTCAGCACTGCTGGACTTCAAGAACTGGTTCTCTTTGACATGGATCCTAAACCTCGAGGCCGAAGAATGCAAAATTGAAATCGGCAGGATCAGAAATCTCATCACGTTTGGCAAATTGAACAATGAAGGGAATTGGACGCTGATGCTATCCTATACCATCTCAGAAAAAGACGCCGAGAAAGGAGCCTGGAAAGCGAATACCGAGGAATCCATGGTCAATGGCCAAGATATCAAAGATCCGGATATGATAAATCGCCTCGCCAGATTCTTCGTCAAGGATCTTCTATTGAATCGCAGATGGGAGACAGGAAAGGGAGTTCGTCATGATTTCTTCATTGAACATGCGCCGTTAGATCCTTGGGAAGATGGCATACGGATGAACCCACACTGGCTTTACGAGGGGTTGGATTTGGGAAAATGTACAACGTGCGGGAAGGATGATGGAAAGACGTTGAGTCGATGTGGAAAGTGTGGGACTGCGGCTTACTGCTCGAGTGAGTGCCAGAAGAAAGATTGGGCTGTTCATAAGGGTGTCTGCGCGATGGGGCTGGAGGAGAGGGGGAAGGCGTTGCACTTGAGTAAGGACGGTGGCTTGGTGAGATTGTGTCAAGAGACAGCAGAGACGCTGAAGAAAGATGACGGTGTGGAGGACTGAGATCGCGGACTCGAGTCACGTCGAGGAAAGATTTGACGTTGTAACATCACCCTGATTCTCACAAGACGGGAAGAAACAAGATCAGGAGGACGAAGAACAAGAACGTCAGTGGATTGCAGTATCGACGACGGAGAAAGCCTTGCACCGCAGACGATGCGGTTGACTTGGCGGCTCACGGCTCATCGGTCAGGGTCAATATCGACACCAGGTCGAGGCCCTGGCGCTCTTGAATAAGGTGACTGAACTGGTCCAGGAGGAATCGGGTAAACAGGTCTTCGTCCCGCAGAACCTGGTCGGTCTGGCAGGTTACATGCGAGGGCCCAAAGAAAGGGAGTCATTGGCATTTTCAGTTGCTGTGAGAAGCTTGTGACTTTCCGTTATATGGATCTTCTGTGAGAAGTAAGTCGTCGTTACCCGGGGTTTAAAAATGGTTAGAAATGAACATCGTCGTGTTGCCTCCTTCATATATGCGCAGGGAGTATTATTCACGGATGTGGGAACATAAAACAGAGGTCCCACTATCTACTGGAGCAAGCAAAATTGATTGTGACTTCATGGCACACAGCTCATCCATGCGGACCAATATCGACTCCAGGCCTTGGACTCGCAGTTCTAGAACAAGATGGATTAACTCGTCCAGGGTGTGTTGGGTGAGGAGGCACCGGTCGAAGAGGACCTGTTCGATAAGGCAGATCACATCCGTGACCAAAAAGAAGGCATAACGTTCGACGTTTCGGGGTGCCGTGGGGAGCGTATGACTTCTCAAACGACACTGTTGTGCGAGATGTTTCAAAAGTTGATCATGGCTAGACGTAGATGTGCTCAGGCTGCCTCTTTTGTGTATTCGCTAAAAGAGTCGTATTCACAGGGTCTTGGAATTCCAGGAAAAGGGATCCCGGTATACACAGAAGCAAATGACACGATTCGATTGCCGTACCTCTAGCGCCGACAGCTCATCTATGTGGATCAATATCGATTCCAGGTCTTGGACTCATAGCCATAGGAAGCGGTGGTGGCGGTAGCGGCGGTATAGGAGGAGGGCTGAAAGGCATGCCGACAAAAATCAGCCAAGTATACCGAGGGCGAGGAGGACCAGCGGGCGCGGGAGGGAACGGTCTTGGTCTGACTAGGGGATGATCACGACCATGGGTGAAAGAAGAGCATGTTCGGAGCATCTTATTGATGCCTTGAAAAGTTTGCGTGGCCCGAATGGTGATGCTGGATTTGGGAGTTGTTGACGCTTTCAGCCAGAAGAAGAGGAAGAGAAGGCAGGGATGGCCGCTTATATATGCTCTGTGACAGCAATGTTCACGATTGCCACGCTCGTAGCGAGGGCCTACAGCGGTAGATCGGCTTGCTGACGGCCCTTCACTGGGGCTTGTTTTGTCGAACTTCACCGGTCTGATATGAGTGGCATGTTATCGTTTTGGGCGAGAAGCAATCGCATGATCTTTCCGACAGAGGGTAGAGAGCTGTACATGTCCTTAGACGCTGACTCGACGCAAGTTTACAGCATTTTAGCACTCGCACAGAGCACTATCGATAGTCTGCGACTAGTAGAGGCAACAAACGACCACCCTTGAAAGACAACAATAGGTTCCAGGCACGCATCCAATTCATGTCAAAGTGTCACGATGAGAACAGACCATCGTGGGACCCCACAAAGTACAAAAAAAAAACAGAAATAGAAAGCAAGTCACGGTGATCTGTCAAAGCTTCAATCTCGATTTCACTGCACTATGAAATACCTCAACCCACCAAAGGAGTAGATAAAACAATGCACCTAGCAAGCGCGCTTCGACAGTAGACGCTTGTTGCTCCATTGGGGCCTAGAAAGCTTCTGGCCCCCATCATATCGGCCGGACTGAAGTTCCACGATCATTTCTTTGGGTTAGGGCAAAGTGGTGGAGGACCGGGCGGCGGAATCGGGGCTTTTGGTCCAAGAACGTTGATCTCGAACCTCTTCTTTGGAGCGTTAGGGCATGGTGGTGGAGGACCAGTTGGTGGCGGGCCCTTGGGACCGAACATGTCTGGAGCGATGAGGGGAAGGACGGCGACGGTGGCCATTGTTGTTGAAGAAGAGACTGGCTGTTGATGTCGGTGTGGTTGTTAAGGGTGAGTGGACTGGTATTGAGTGAACTGTCAGAGGCAGAATGGCTTCTTATGTAGTTTGTATGAGTGGCATTCACCAGTGAGACTCCTGCTAATTCTTCGAGGCTATGTAACAGAACATGTAATCCCTCGCGTCGCCCGACGTCGAGACAGCATTTACTGCGGATTCGAGCGATGATGAGCTTGTATTATGGTTGCTAACCGTTGGCCATTTGTCTGTGTTCATACGTTGCGTAATCGGCGGTGATTGCAGTTGCTTGCCTTGCTACCAATAGATTCTGAGTACTTCTTTGAGGGAGAAGCACGTTCCACTCGTCGATACCTTGGACGACCGTGAATAGATTCTCCCACTGGCCAGAAATGACGATTTGATGTCGCCCATCGTAATTGCTCCGCCCCTTGCGGGCGAACGTGCTGTACATGTGATGGTACACTCCTCCAAATCTCAAGTATGCACCCTTAGAAATTCCGCTGACGGAGGTACTGTTCAATTTGCGGCTTGAAATGACCCTTGATCATAATGTGTCCCGTCGTATGATTTATCACGGCGTCCTTTGCACCCACACGCAACAGCTGCCTTAGCTCATCCCTCAAGACAGACGTTTCTCCATCAATCCTCTTCACTCTCGTCATCTTCAGATTCCCTCCTCGCTTTCGCAAGGTATAAATCGGCAGCTCATCTTTGCGTGATCGCGTGACAAAGTAAGGTAGATTTGGTGCGCATTGCTCTGGAGGGAGTAATTCGACGGGCTCCGGGATGAGTTTGGGAGTTTCTGGCTGGTGGTGGGAGGGTACTCGCGTTGGATACTGACGTTGTTTCATAGGAAAAGATGTTCGTCTCGAGGCCCTGGATTCCTTCGGTCGAGGGTTGGAGCGGATTGCGATGGAAGGCGGAGGATAGGCTTCGGGTGCCGTTCGCGAGGCTATCAGATTGGGGTCTGTATCTCAATGTCAGCGATTTCCTTGATCAGGGGATACTGTGCTGTGCTGTGCTAACCCTCTTTCTGCTGCTGTGTAGCTTCACTGCATGGTGCGCTGGTGGAGAAGCGGAGGAAATGGCGGACGGTTGAAGGTCGCGGGAGACGTAGCGGCCTCAAGAAGGACATAACTGGCGTTGATGAAGCCATTGTGTAGTGTAGAGGTGGATTCAAATGTGTCTCGTGTGAAGTCTTCAGTCGCAAAGGGGAGTTCTGGGGCGCGTCGTCTACGTCGGCGTTATCAGCAGGAAGCCCCGATGACTCTTGGCGCTGCGACCTGAATTTCTTTCCCCACCACCAACGGCATCAACGCGAACAATCACAACACCATCGATCGTACGGCAGCAGCAAACATGGCGGAGACCCAGCCGACCACCAACGGCGCCACCGACTCGGTGCAATCCGGCGACATCGCGAAGCAGTACACCCTCCTCCCGAAGCTCATTCCATTCCTCGACCGACACCTCGTCTTTCCGCTGCTCAACTTTCTCGAGGAACAGACGCCAGAAGATGAGGACATCACCGACATTACGGAGCTCAAGTTCCGCCTCCTCAAGGGCACGAACATGTCTGATTTTGTGGGCGACCTTTACGCGCAGCTGAACAACCTGGACGAGAAACCGCAAGAGTATGGAAAGAAGCGCGATGAGGTGCTGGAGAGGCGGCGGATATACGAGGAGGAGACAGAGAAGATCCAGAACTTGCTCTCTGACTCGGACGTCATCAACAACCTGCGCAGCGACAAGACGAGCAACATGAGCTACCTAAAGGAAACCCACGGAGTCACCCAGCAGATGGTGGATCAGCTGTACGATTTCGGCCAGTTCCAGTATTCCTGTGGAGACTACGGCAGCGCCTCTGAACTGCTCTACCAGTTCCGCATTCTATCCACCGATAACGACAAGGTCAACGCGGCCACCTGGGGAAAGCTGGCCTGTGACATCTTGACCGTCAACTGGGAAAGCGCAATGGAGGAGGTCATGAAGCTGAAGGAGAGCATCGACACCAGACTCTTTAACAACCCGCTGGCCCAGCTGCAGCACCGCACGTGGTTGATCCACTGGTCTCTCTTCCCCTTTTTCAACCACGATCCTGCCCGCGAGTCCTTGACCGAGCTATTCTTCTCTCCCACCTACATCAACACCATCCAGACATCCTGCCCATGGATCCTTCGATATCTCGCCGCAGCAGTCATTACAAACCGAAACCGCCCCGGCAGCAAGGCTAACTTCATGTACGGCAACTACCAAAAGCAGTTGAAGGATCTCGTTCGCATTGTTCGCCAGGAGCAGTACGAGTACAACGACCCCGTCACACTCTTCGTCAAGGCATTGTATGTCGACTTTGACTTCGAGGAGGCGCAGAAGCGGCTTAGCGAGGCTGACGAGATCTTGCGCGCCGACTTTTTCCTGGTCGCGACATCAGACTCCTTCCTCGACGCCGCCCGCCACCTGATCTCAGAGTCGTACTGCAAGATCCATCAGCGGATTGACATCAAGTGAGTACTATCTATTTTGATCGTCCCTTTGAAAGTTTACTAATTCATTTCAGGGACCTCTCTACCCGTCTCGGCCTCTCACATACCGAGGGAGAGAAGTGGATCGTCAACCTGATTCGGGACACAAGAGTGGACGCCAAGATCGACTACAAGAACGGCACCGTGGTCATGAACCACCCGCCAGTCAGCGTTTACCAGCAGGTCATTGAGCGGACAAAAGGAGGTTTCTTTAGGACGCAAGTCCTCTCCGCTGCTGTCGCCAAGTAGGAGGAAGAGACTGCGGCGGGTCAAGCCGGCGAAAACGAGCAGTCCGACGAGGGCGGAGACTTGGGGAATCAAAGAAGTTCGACGGAGTCACAGGAATACCGTCCTAAATGAGAGGGCTTTCCGGGGCGTATGATGAAGTTGTTTACGCGGTATGCATAGCAATGGCGTTGGAGGCGTCATGGACGGGCGAGCAAAGGGCAGGAAATGCGCGAATGACACGTGTGAGTGATCTTGAATCGATCACTATTAAGACAGCGCCGTATTGATGATGCTAGCTAGCTGCGTACGCTAAGCTTCTATGAAAGGAAGCCTGAGGCGAGACCTGCCTTATTCTGATCGCCTTGCATTTGATACTCTTCTGTCAACGTAGAAACTGACTCCAAGTCCCAGCGCAGCTCGAGGAGACAATGACCAAGCAGCTTGGCATACCAAAACGCTAGTCTGATGACTTCGTACGTTTGGCCTGGCAATGGAAGGCATCAAATTCTGAACTAGGAGTAAAGATGCTTTTCATTTCATATCATAATTGTTCATCATATGCCAACGGATCTTCACTCGCGGCTATAATCACAGCTTCGCCCTCATGATTCCGGGTGCACTTGCCTGGGCACCATCTAGGTTCACATCCACGGCGATCTGCCCGTTGGGGAGATCAACCTCCTGACAATCCTCCAACGGAACGCCATTGGCATACTGCACGACCACGAACTCGACTTCATTCTTTCCTAACACCACCATAGGCGCATGCCAAGTGCCCGGTCCGTATGTGACAGCTTGATCGCCTCTAGCAATGAAGGCCTGAATGTTGTCGAAGTCCGGCTCTCCAGAGCCCTTGGGTTTCCTTTCCGGCCCTAAATTCGACCGCGAGGGAGTGGTACAAGGCTCATGATCGTTCGTGAAAGGGTTTGGTCTTGCACCGAGTAATCTCTCCTTCAAACTCTTCTTGGGCCGTGTGTATTCCGCCGGGTACGGCTTGTCCCTACCATCCCGCCCGGTTGTTCGGCCCTTCAACGTCGGAGCGACGATGACAAGGTATCTGTCCTGCGGCCCCATACCCATTGGCACAAAAGTCTGCGGTGTAAATGGATGTCTTTCCAGGACCTTCACCTCAAAGAATCTCTCCTGTAAAAGTTTGCGCGGTCGACACACAAACATGTTCATCACCGGCCTTGCTGTCTTCCCACTCGGTGCCAGATGATACCAGTTCTCCAAGTGAGTGACGTCCAGCCATTTCGTTGCGGTCCCTTGATTCGCTTGTATTGTCCCCAGACTCGGCTTCCCGTCGTGTGTTCTCGGATTTTGAATCACTTCCCCAAATGGTGCGAAAGTGGCCGGATCAAGAGCATTTGAAGGTGGAATAGTCTGTTTCCACGTCGTATTCGGGGCGAGTTCGATGCTCGAAGGCATAATGCTGTACAGGCTGTGGTTTTGGCTTTGAGAAACACTTGGTGAAGCGTTTCCACAGCGAATTGCCTTTGGGAGAGTTGGGACCGCCGGATCGGTTGGGCATTGTGAAAGAGGTGAAGTGAATGGGACTGTCAGCTGCTAGCGGTTAGCAAGCAGTCAGGCGAGGGTGGGGTGAGGAAGAGTTTAAATAAACCTTTTGATTAAGGGTTCATGGGCACCGCGGGGACGGGCTTGACGGGATGATGCTGGCGACGCGTGTTCTGAAACGCGTCCCTACTTTCATTTGGAGCTTTCCCAAAATACATCAACACGACAACAACGACGACATTCACACACTCGACAGTACTACGGATGCGACGACAACGATGACAATGGCGCTGTCTCCCTCCTCAGAGCATCCCGCGCCACCCTCTTCAACACCGACTCACAGCACCTCCGATGCCAACATCTTCAGCGATGAGCTGCGAGCACGCGCGTCCAGCCCGCCATCGAGTCCGCCGGGATTTCCTTGGGAGCAGCAGCACAACAAACAGGCGACGCGCAATGGAGAGGCTGTGGCCTCCTCGTCACCCCCGCCCCCGCCAACCCCCAATGTCTTCTCCATTCTCGGCAAGAGAAAACCATTAGCAACAATCAGCGATAATGCAGCGATGCGTCCCAAGAAAGTCGCAAAGGCGCAGAGTAATGCCGGTGAAGCGAAGTTGACGCAATTGCGCATGTCCCTCGGCCAATCCGTACAGAAGAAATGTACGCAATGTGGGATGGAATATACGGCTTCTAGTGCTGAGGATCGGAAATTGCACGATAAATTCCATAAACAGAATACGGAAGGGATAGATGTTGGCAAGGATTTTGTCGCCAAGACGCCTCAGGCGAATCGGTTCAAAGGTGTGAAAGAGGAAGATGCGATCGTGTGTCTGTGGTGTCTCGATACGTACCACCGGAAACGGAAAGGACAGGCTGTACTGGATATGGTGCAGAAAGAACTTGGAGCAGTGCCAATCGCAGAGGAGGATATTTGGGATGCAAAGAGACAGAAGAACTTTGACGGCGAAGAGTCGAGACACAGGGCATACCTCTACATTCGCGAGACGAAATGCATTGGGTTTCTGCTAGTGGAGAGTATACAACAAGCGCGAAGGGTTATCCGGCCTGAGAAGGACACATCTGAAGCACTAGCGAAGCCTCCGGAAGGCGACACGAAGCAGAGCAAGCAGACTGCGCTTCAAGCCCTCAAAGCCCGCAAAGAAGCCGCACAAAAAGCTCTGCTGGCAACCCAAGAAGAAATGGCCGCAGCAGACGGTCAGCCTCTCCAGCTCTCCCCGGCATCCCATCCTGCGGTCCTGGGCATCTCTCGAATATGGACCTCATCGACTCACCGCAGTCAAGGTATTGCAAAGTCACTCGTCACTACAGCAATCGTACACCACAATAAGCGCTACGCATGGTACCAAAAGGCCCGCGCTGATCTCTTGAGCGGGAAGACAACGCCAGAGAATGAAGTCAGTGAACGCTTGAATGCCGAAACCTGGGACAAACTCAAGAAACTCGAACGGAAGGAACAGGTTGCTTTCTCCCAGCCTACCGATTCTGGTGCCAGATTAGCAAGGAAATGGTACGGCAGTGCATACGGCTGGAGCGTTTACGTCGACTGAAACGCAGCGGAATGCAGAGATCGCTAGTCCACAGCATTAGATACCACATGATACCCACAATGCAGATCTTATTCCTTTCATCCTCCTATCCCCTCCAGATATGGTCTCACACCAATGGAACCCTCGCTCGCTAGAATGTAACCCTTTTCACACTTGTCGTATTCGACGCGTTGCTGGTCTTGGTAGAACCTGTCGAACCTTGAGTCGAGGGCTTCTAGTAGGATTGAGATTTTTTCGTTGGGGTGGAGGGAGGTCCAGGGATGTGTGCACTGTTTCCCTTTACAGGTTCGGAGGACTTGGATGAGGGCGTCCAGGCGAGGGATCAGTCGGTCGAGGGAGACAATCTGTTCTGGACGAATCCGGGCATCTAGAGGCTGCTGGTCCGAGATGTGGTATCCCTCACTGCGTCTGCCGCCAACTTCGACGGCTGCAAGAGAGTGATTACGGACATAGATGTTCGTGGTCTCGTAAGGATCTCGCACGAGATCGTACAGTTCGTGTTCGCCAGAACACCAGACGGTGTACAACAAATTATAGCTCTCTCCCACGATGCGGAGGGCTTTGTACGTGTGATTCGGGTAGAGAGTCGCGCCGTATTTCCCTTCGGACTGGATGACGCCCCACATTTCGACGTTGACATGTTCCGGTTTCATTGCTTTCTGCTCTTCTGTGAGGTGGTGCAGAGGGATGACGGCACCGTCGAAACCACGCCAGATTTCCGGCGAAGTATCCGAGGAGCCACCGGCAAGGGACAGAAAAGTTGGCACGAGATCAATGTGCGATGTCACGACATCTGTGGTGCGATTCTTCGCGATCCCAGGGCCGCGGACCATGAAGGGGATATTGATATCTTCTTCAAAAGCGCACTGTTTCCCCGGTTGCAGGCGATGTTGGCCAATGTGGTATCCATTATCCGTGGAGAAGAAAATGTACGTCTCCTCGAGGATGCCTGCCTTCTCCAATCTCTGAACCAGCTCGTCGATCATTTCGTCCACGGCCTGTAGAGATCGGAGCCGCTGACGGTAGAAATGGTCGTTTGATGCAATGTTTGTTCCGTTTTGTTTGGGTAATCTGCTGATCCAAGAGACGCCATGGGGCGTGTCTGGGTTGAAAGACGGTGTTCGGGGGACTGTGATGTCTCTGAAGAGGTGTTCGTGTCTTTTGGCAGAGATGGGAGGAGTCTGAACATTGGTGTGTTCTGTGAAGTTGCCATCGATGTTGCCTCCAATTTGGACGTTGCTGTGCGGAGCTGTGGGCGCAATTGTCAGGAAGAACGGTTGCGATTGCTTTAATGCGTCTTCCAAGAAGCCGAAGGACTTATACGCGATTAGGTCTGTTGAGTACTGGCCTTCGTAGCTAACCGGTGGCCCTCCATTGCGTGTCAGAGTCGCGTTCAGATAACGGTAAGTGTAAGGGTCCAGCAGGAACTCAGACCCCGTCCAGCCTGCTGCAGGTGGCGAGGCGTAGTTATCGATTGTTTGGGCGTTGAAAAGTTTGCCGACGTAGTAGGTCGCATAGCCGAGCGATTGCATCCAGATGGGAAAGTAGTCATCGTTGAAGCCTTGGGATATGAACTTCGGATATCCACCTGTGGTTGTCAGACGGACAATCCTAGCGAACAGAGCGGGAAGGACTCTCTCCTACCATAAGGTGGATTCACGTCGGTGACGTTTGTATTATGTGCCGCCTTCCCGGTCCACAGACTGACTCTCGAAGGACAGCAGAGAGCTACGGTGCAATAATGGCGGGTAAACGTTGTGCCTTTATCTGCGATGTGTTTCCTCAGATACGGCATGTATGACAGCGAGTCCATGTGCAGGTCTTGGTCGTCCGTTAGAATGAAGACAATTTTTGGTGACTTCTTGCGTCCGACCCAGCTAGTCATTTTCCTATACTGACTCCACGGCGCAATGGAGATCAAAGCGAACGATAGACAAAGGCCAGTGAGCCAGAGCAGGTGTTGAAGCCGAGACATTTTCTGTGATTAAGAAGGAGTCGGTCTAGGAGGACTGTCATGGCCCAACGCTTCGCACGGTGTTTTCCTCTCGAGTTTCGATCCAGGTTGCTAGGTCTAGCACTGAAGGCGTTCCTCTGATCAAAGTAGAAAGAGCTGTCGAACATGTGCAACCACCACTGAGATGCAGTGAGCTATGGACTAACGATCGTTTGGAAGGAGAGGAGGGGACAACAAGGCACCATACCCAGAGTCTATCATGTCAATAAAATAGTGCTAACGTCGATCTGATCATTATTGACGGACGATCTCATCGAGTTTGAGGAGGTGAAGTCTTGGAGCACGCAATGAAGGTTCGGCATCTTGTCGGGCCCGGACTCAGCTCCGGCACCTGTCATGCCCTCCTACACATCTGCCATTCAACACATCTTCCACGACCCCCCCTATCAATCAATTGCGTGGGCATCTGAATCTGTTCCTGTCTCGTACGCCGACTGCAGGCCATGTTCGTCCATATCTTGCCATCCCACCGGGCATCGAACAGCTATCACTGGAATGGGCGGATTGTTAGGAGCAGGTCCGAGTGCGAGTAGGAGTGGCTGGATTTCAGCAGTCTCCGCAGTACCCCGAGCTGCCCAAGACCCAAGTCATACAAGTCCTAAGCATGAACCTCGAGTTTCTCGGACGTCTCAGGCAGTAGACCAGAAAGAGGGTACTGCGGCCGCCTATATGGAAGACTCACATGTTCGCTCTTCCTCGCATTCGAGAGGCTCGAACTATTCAACTAGAACCCTGGGCATAGCCAGCTAGCGCCAAGACCTGGCCTGTGAGGGTGCAAAAAGGAATGGCAAAAACATACAGCACGAGGTATTCTCGACTGGTCACCCACGTCAATACTAATCTCGCGGTCGAATGGTTATCTTTGGAAGAGCGGACGGGGTTCCGAGTTCTCATTCGCCTGTGGCCGTATGTGCTCTACAAGGGATAAAGATCTTTTATCAAGCTGAATTTGGGAGCGCCGAGATTGTGCCTTGCCGCCGGGCCCACTCTTCGATACACCAATTCTTCTCGCCGACGAAACAGTACCAAAGAAGAAAATCACTCTGTGCAAATCTCCACTTCGTCTTCGCAAACAGACATACTGCAACCTCTCGGGTACATTGACTCTCCGACCGTGTCTTATCGCTTTGTTCGAGGCACTCAGTCCTCTGGAGGCCCACGAAACACATTCCTTCGATGATACCACTTGCAAGTCAATGAAGCGTTTACTCGAGCGAGACAGCTGGAATACTCCTACTCAGCGTATGGATCTACCTACGGAAGCTTCGAATTTCGATGACAATCTTGCCGACTTGCTTGCTCTCCCAAAGATACTGCTCTGATCGAACATAATATAGTCGGCCAGAAGGTTATCCTAATCTGCTGCAAGTCAAGACCGTCCAACTTCTCTCCCGGCGATGATTCTGTATCGACCACCGGGGCTGCATGGTCGCCCACTTTGAACGCGGCTACTCCTGAGCTAACTGCGATGATCTACCCTGCGGATGTTCCTGGAGTGAAGTCGTATATACGACGCCCGGTCCGGCGATTCAGAGGCTTGAACATCACCGTCCACTTCGCCAATCGAATGCGACACTCTGCGTAAGGTATTTAGCAAGACATGCTGAGCCGTCAAATCAGGCCTGTCCAGTCCCCGGAAGCCAATCGACAGGGTCATCGCTTTCGGCCACCAAGCCCTCTACGGAGATCTTCTAAAATTCGGAGACTGCGACAACGGCTGGGAAATCGTCGACTTCGCCAACGGCAAAACTGTCACCACGCACGTCGAAAGGACTCCCACCAACGGCTCCGAAGGCTCAACTCGTCTCTACGACGGCCATTCTATCGGTAACGGCAACTTAGAGGCGAATCGTGCCGGAGTATGCGAAGCATAAGGAGTCTGAACTGGAACCACTGTGGATGCCTTGGACCCCTACAATAGGTCTTTAATAAACGATCTTATAGAGTTTGCGGGCGCGGCGCCTGCTGGCAACCATTCTGTCGATTGATTGAGTTGACAGCTCGAATTTGTAGAGGCCATGGCATAGAAAGTCCAACCCAACGATAACTTCCTCCAACCCAAGCCGAAAGCAAAGCTATCCGCAACTCTACAAGGCCCGTCAGGCATCATGTTTTTACGCAAGGGAAGAGGAATCATTAGACTCACACACACCACTGTCACCTTCCCTCCCGCGCATGGTGTCCTACTCCAACAGACGTCGCAGGCGACCGCGGTCTAAGTACGATACCAGCATCTGACGAATCGAATACGAGCAGTTTCACGAACCCCGTCAGGACAATACCCCGTCAACCCGGACGCCATCGCGCCCAGGAAAGGCATACCGAGAACTGCGAGAACAGCGATGACCTTCATTGTGAATATCCGGTGGTGTGGAAATGGGGACAAAAGAGGGCAAGGTTTCTACGTATCTATACTCTCAGATGCTGCAGTACTATCCAGTCGGGTCTCGTTACAAATTTCACAATGCCGGGGGCGGAGTATCTCTTTTAGACTGATTCTAGACTTGGAAATTTCACACATCGTCGTGAGATCGAGCGTAAGCACGCTTGTCGGGAGGGAAAAGCGATCAACAAGTCATTAGGACAACAGAGTCCGTGCTTCTACAAGGTTCCCGGCCTAGCGGAATTCGAATTGTTGAAATGGCAAAATATCACAGCGCTTTTTCCTACGAATGCCTACGAGTTAGGCTTAAGCCTTCCCAGAACCCTTTGAAATAGGTAGTATCCACTTTCTTAACCGGATTATAGCGACAAAGTAGAGAGAAAGATAGGACTCTTCCACTAGGTTAGCTTAAAAGCCCGTGTCAACGATCATTTGGTATAGCCAATCAGAGCGGCGAAACATCGGTGCCCGGATTACATGTGTGCATGACCCTCTCGTCAGCTTTTTCCAACCGCGTACGCGGGGCCGTGATCTTCCCGGAAATCCTTTTCAAATCCGAGATCACGGCGAGTCAGACAGCAGGAGTCGTGATATCCGGGGAGAGTCTTTCGTATATAAAGACGCTGCTTAGGACAACGGAAGTATTACCACACCGATTCCAATCCTCAGTCAACAATAGTCCTTGCCACAGCACTCCTCTGCCTGACAACGTGCCCATATCTCATCAGAGCCCACGGCACGGGCACTAGTAATAAGCCAATTGTTCCAACCACCGTCAGGCTCCAGGAAACCCCGAGTGCCTTGTACATCGGTTTTGTCGCCACGCACAATGGCCCAGCAATGAGGTACCTGGCCGTCGTGATACTCCCAAGAGCCGAAGAAGAATGGGTCTCGTAGCTGTCGATAATGTACTGATAGGCCGAGAGAAATATTGCCGAGAAAGAATATCCATACACGGTCGCGGCGATATAGCCAGATGCTGGGCTAATGGAAGGATTGTTCGTCCAGCCGAGCCAGAACAGGGAGATAGGTAGAAACGGCGCGCCGACGAATGCCCTCAGCAGTGACATTTCCGGCGGTGGTGATGCGATGAGCTCAGCATACGTCTTTTCCACGCCCGTATCCTCGCGGTCCCAATACTTCTTGCTCACGAAAATCCTCAATCTCGACCAGAGGATCCTTCTCGCGAGCCGAATATACAGCGGTGTGAGTGCCACGTCGATGGAGATTCCGCCAGCAATACTGACGAAGGCGAGAGAAGCAGTGCCAGTGGAAAGCCCGTATGTCTTCGAGAAGATGACCCCAAATCCGCTCAAGAAATTGAGGTTGATGAATAGGATGAGTATTAGGTAGCCTCCCAAGAGTATGATGATGAGCTCTGACCTAAAGAAGTTGAAGGGCTGTTTTAGGTTCCTTTTGAGTCTGCGCGGGAGAGCTTCAGCTTGCTCGATGGGGGCCGCGAAACGGTCGTCCCGGTAGACCTTACGGAGGCAACGAGCTTTCCACAGCAGAAGAATGGGACTGTAGGTCTCAGGTAAGAAGGATAGCGCCAGCAAGAATGCGGATCCAGCAAAAGCCAACGCAACCTCAAGTGGCCTGCAGATCGCCACGTAGATTATCAGCAGATATTTCAGACGGGAAGAGGCGCTTCCCTGGCATTCATGCTTACCATCTCCAGCTCAGGCCTTGTTGAATCATCCACGCATTCGCGACTGGAGCGGATAATGGTCCGAGTAAAGGAGCCAAAGCAAAGACGGGCCAGATAGAACGTCGCTGGTGCTTGTCAAACATATCCGCCAAACTTCCACCATAAATGCTCAAGGTTGGAGAGCTGGCAAGGCCCGAAAGGAACCTAAAAGTGATTTCAGCGCCGATATTTGGCGACAATGCGGTTCCAAGGCAGAAGGAAAGCAAGAGCAGCGTCGACGATAGGTATACCGGGTTTCGTCCGATCGTTTCTGACACAGGACCGGCAACAAGGGCACCCAATCCGAGACCAATCATAAATAGGGCCGTCGCGAGCATTTGCATCGTTGTTAAAACATGGAACTCATGAGCTGCGGACTTTGTGATTTTCGAGGTAGAGGTTGAGACCCATCCTGCCGGCAAACAGTCAGTTGAAAGTACATCCGTCAAGGAGAAGCAAGCTATAGTACTGGAAGGGCACCGGTGGCTTGATTTCTAGACACTTTCTGGAGATAGATACCTTGAGAAAAGACAAGCAGCCAGACAATGACTGTCGCTCGTATTCGACGGATGCGCTGCCAACGACGAGGATCTGTGCCATCCTCTCCGTCTGCCAGCACGGACACGACACTGGAGCCAGAAGATACTTGGACTAGGTGATGAAGGCCCGTCGTATCTGGGCAATGCTGGTATCCATCTCGGACTTTGTGATTGAGGCGGTGATATTGCAATAGTGATTGCATGGCGGTCGTTCATCTATACTCTGAAGATAGATTTCCATACGATGATCGATCAACAAGGGACTAGACAAGCAACGTCGGGTTGCCGGTGTTAGCTGTGGCAGTGGCGATGTGTTGAGAGGAGGTAAGTCCAGTCCATTGTATGACAACCGCCGGTCGCTTCCGCAATGTGACTTCCCTGCGATGATTGACATTTTCGAGCTCAGCCTTGGTGACGAAAGTGAAGCACGCTTGATTTGGCAACAAGATGCGACATAGTCTTACGCACCTTCTCTCGTTCCCAGTCCCGGGAGTTCGGATCGGAGTACTGCGACTGGATGAGGCCAAGCTTGTTCAATCATAGCCAAGTGAGGGATCTTCACTTTTACGCGACATCAAGGCCGCCCCAGTAGGTGTCATCCCATATGCTCCAGTGTCATCAGACACAGTCGGAGGTCTGGCAACCGCGCGGGTGACGAGGATACAACACGTATACACGATCTCTCGCTATTCGCTGACATTGCCACCATCCTCACTCTCCCCATCCTCGTTGCCCACCACTTGCCCAACCTGGAAGACCCTCTCCATTGCATCGTTAAACAAATCCGGTCCCCAAACTTCATCTTCTCTGGCTTTGCCTTTTCGGCTTACTCTCTTACCCGTTCCCTCACTGTACGTGTCGAAAAACTCCTCGTACGTAACAATGACCTGATCTCTCACAGCAGCAACCAGAGTCTCCCTTGTTCTCGCGTCGTCGACAAATTCCTCGAGCTTGGTCCGCAGAGCAGGAACGTCCTTCTCCGCCAAG
Organism: Lecanosticta acicola; assembly: GCA_963674455.1. Taxonomy (NCBI): domain Eukaryota; kingdom Fungi; phylum Ascomycota; class Dothideomycetes; order Mycosphaerellales; family Mycosphaerellaceae; genus Lecanosticta; species Lecanosticta acicola. Next base: position 36,686 of record CAVMBE010000017.1, on the reverse strand, counting down.
CCGCGGACAGTGCGTACCGCCTTAAGCGGATCAAAGTCGTTCCTTGCTCGTTGTTCTGCGACGGAAGTGGTCTCGACAGGTGCCGTGATGTGGGTAGCGTAGCCATTCACAAACTCGTTGATGACGGTCCTGAGACGTCCATCTAGCTCTGCTTTGGCGTCGAGCATATTCTCCACTACCTTGGGAAGTAGCCCACCACCTACAGCGCCGCTGACCAGTCGCACCCAGGAAGCCGGATTCCATAAGCCACCACGATCCCGAAGTTCGTAGAAGGTATTCGTCACCGATGAGAAATCAAACTCCACTTCAGGAGGAATGAATTCGATGTCGAACGCGACAATCTGCTGTTTTAGATGAAGCAGATGGATAATCAAGAACAGTTGTCCATCCTGAACGGATTTCTTTGAACCAACCTGTTGGCTTCCGTAGATCAGCGAGGCGATAGTGGAATGTACAATGCGATGTGCAAGGTCATCGAAGACGCTGCTGTTCACCAAACGATAGATGCGCCGAAGGAGCCAGACAGCTTTGCGCAATGTCGGATACCAGTGCCTGCCCGAAGTCACCGATTCCTCAGCGACGAAGTGCTTGCTGAACATGCTTTCGCCATCGTCGATGTCGTTATCCACCACTGCAGGCGTTTTGGGAGCCGGGGTATCGGGCGCCGGCGGATTGCGCTTTCCAGATAGCACGGGACCTCCCTTCCTGGTGCCGTTCCCGCCAGTGGTAGCAGCCTTTGGGGAAAATTCCAGGTCTTCCGGCTTAGGCTTGTAATTCTCGATGCCATCCCTCAGAACATTGAGTGCCAAGAACACGAGCCTTGTCTGAGCATCTTCCAAAGCAGGCTGCACCAAGCTCGCGAAATCGAGCTTTCTCCCAGGCAGTCTGCCATTGGCAGATGGCGTGAAGACGCCATTGTCGCTCTCCTCATCCTCATCGGATTCCGCGTCCATGTAGCGGCCTTGAATCATTGCACAGAGATCGCATAATTTCTCCAACTTCGTTTCGTGGATCGTCCTCGGTCGCAGATAATCATACATGGGGTCCATCAAGCTTTCAAGAAACTCATATAGAGCCCCATCGGTCTCGAACCACTCAAACCAAAGGTCATACTCATCCAGACAGATGCCCCGCAGAAAGCTTATGCTGGACTTGACGAACGATAATACGTCCGTCTGTTGGGGATTGGCGGCAAGGTCAGCCATCTTCTTCGCTACCAGAGGTAGTATCAGTCGACCGCGGGTCGCGGAGTATGACTGATACAGCTCGCGTTGGAGACCGAGGTACTCCGGCTCACGGCCGTTGTCAACATCGTCAGGCGTCGGTACGGCGCGTTTCTGGATCTCCACGCCAAGGGCCTTGAGCTCAGGAGCAGGCACACGAAACTTTGCATAGAGTAAGGCAGAGTGAGTCGTTTCCTTCAGCTGGCCGCTCTGGATCCTCTTGCTAATGTCTGCCGCTATCTCGCCCAGACATTTGGTGAAGTAGTGACGGATGAGAGTCAGCCCTCTTGTGAGAAGCAGTCTGTAGCGACTGCGGTATTTGGCAGACTCCTTGTGTTCCGGGTGCGATTCCATGTACGCGAGACAATTGTCCAGATTGGAGAGCATTTCCGGAAAATCCTTGCCCCGCACTAGATTCGCAGCGCCTGGAGCGTTCAGACGCCGTGTCATTGGCTCCAGATAGGCGTAGTACTGTGCGTTCTCGTCGACAGCGTCTGCGAGAAATGTCAGGCGTCTCTGCTCGTTGATGAGAGATTCGCATTGTTGCCGGAAAGCTTCAGTCTGCGCCTCGACGGCGTGGAACGAGTTTGAGAGCGTCGACAACAAGCCCAGAGTCGTTGTTGTCGATGCAAGCAAGGTGTCCAAGTGCGAGTCGGACAGCTCCAGCTGTTCAAGGTACGTTTGGTATTCCAGATGGCTCTCATCCAAGAGACGATCTTCGAGCGCTCCAAACTCGGCTTCAAACTCAACGCCTGCACCCGCAAATTGCTGCTCGTCACGGTTCAAGTCCAGGCTCTTCTTCCTCTTCAATGCATCCTCTTTCCTGCTGTACGCTCGCACGACATGGTAGAAGTCGCTGTAGCTCTGTGCGCGGCGGGCGACGCAGGCTTTCGGAGGTCCGCTCCAGGCATTTTCTTCTTCGGTTACTTCCTGAATGGGCTCTATCGCCACATCAGCCTTCTCCTCAGCCTGGCGAGACGATCAGAACAGCGGGGCGAGTGAACGGATGGTGGGCTTACGGGCTGCTGGAGCAGTGAAGATGTACGCCGCCGATGCTGCGGCTTCTCCCTGGACGTTGTTATCGGCGCAGAAGTCAGCGTATGGAACCAAGCATCGTCCATGGTCGCCGCTGCCGAACAAAAGGGTTACTCATATAGCGGCCTCGAGATGGCCCGGAGTAGTAAGGTACTTTACGCGAGTACAGCTGGAGAAGCGCGCGAGTCGTGTCCGATAGCGAGCCGGCTGACATGATTCAAGCTCGAGGCTAGTCACGTGCGCTGATTTTGGAGCGGCTCACAGCAGCAAGTCGTGGCCGTTTGGATGCGCTGGCTGCGATCAACATCAACAGTGCAGTGGTGACTCGTCCTGGTCATTCCATGTCTCTGATAGCCGAAGGGCGTACAGACTGCCTGTGTTCAAGCGAAGAAGCATATAAGGAGCGATAATTCCCAGCATCGTCGCCACCATATTCCATGGTCTACTGCCCTGGACGACATGAGAGCATCCTTCTCTGCTGACCTCTTTGGCCGGCCACGACTTGTGCCAAGCAGCTACTCGTAAACTTCCGGTCCGGAGCGTCGACCGAAAGTCAAAACGCCTATCTCGACCTCGTCTCCTGTTTGGGTGCAATCTTGTATCAACATCTCCCGACATCCAATCTTCCTAGCACTGCACCGGACACGGCACGAAGGCCGCGCTCGGACAACGAGGGGGACGCCCATTCTGGCTCTAGTCCACACTCAACAGTATCGTAACCACACCAGACTCGATCTCTACCGGCCCGCGCCCTCGTCACACTGCAGGCGAGCCACCCTATTCTCCGCAAATCGAATCTCCCTCGCTCTCTGCTGCTGGTCCATTGGGGCCGACGCCCCGTGGGCGCGCACCACCGACACGCTCTGCTGCACTGGACATGGCGTCAGCCTCTTATCGACCGTGCCACTACATGTTCGTCTTGCTCGCACTCGACAGCGTCTAGCTAGCGTCTTCGGGGTGTGTCCACACGACTCCGGGCACTCGGGCCGCAGCCTGCGCGCTCGGCAACTCGTAAACACCGAATGGTGAGACTGGCTCTCTGTGCTCATCTGCTACTTGCATCTCAGATCAAGCTGTCCGCCGCGAACATGGCAGCTGCTTACAGTCAGCCACGCGAGCGAGAGCTATGCGCACTGTGACAATCATCTTGTCACTGCTTGCGCCGGCTTGGCGTTGCCTCAATCTCAACGCTCAACCACGCTTGTTTGCCGATGGTTCCAAAGTTGAAATGTCCGATCTTCACACTTGCAGCCAGCTCTTCACCAACGCAGGCGAGCTGATCCCAGCCGCCACTGGCTGCTAGTGTCTCTTGTCTGCCATCTTTCACTGTCCGGGGCAAACGGACGCACACGGTGCAGCGAATCCTGCAGCCATGCTCAACCCTGAGAGCTCCGTCCTCTCATCGTTCTGAATGGATTCGGTGTGGAAATACAACAGGCTTGTGACCAGGGTGCAAGCCTTGGCGACCAAACCAAGCACCTCCCTCAGGCCCCTCAAGCCCAGCTCAAGCATCTCGACGAATGCCGTCCCATACTTCAAGTCTGCACGAATCGAACGCTAGTCACTCACGTGCCAGATAGTATGCATCGCTGCCGATTGGGGGTCCTAGCTTGGTACCCTTACCATTGAACAAAGGAGCTCTCACGACGCATTTAAGAGGTTCTCCGTCGCCATGTACCTTCGCTAGTTCAGATATCCCTCCGGTGGTTCCCTCATCGTTTCGTCGCTTAAATTTAATTTCTACTAGACAAAGTCTAATCCCTCGTTTGAGGAAAAACCCTTTTTAGCATTGATTGGCTGACTTGCTAGATCTGATCTTTTTGGACGCTCTGCCTTTGATTCTGGTGGTACTTTGAGCATCATGTCGACAGCAGAATATGGCTCGGGCCAGAGAGGCAATGGTCCATGGTTTCTGCACATTGAAAATGTTCGTTGGATTGCTAAAATTATTGAGCAGCCACTGATGACCTATAGCTCCCACGAAAATACACATGGCAAGACTTGAAAGATTTGATTCGCAGAGTAGCAGCTCATGGACTTTGGACTGATATGGCGGTCTTACCGCCTGGACATCCTCAGGGAAAGGGATACGCAAGAGTGCAGCGAGTGGACGAGGCGTACAAGCTCTACAGTACAACCTGCATCTCACATGCTTCAGATTGAGAGAGCTTGCTAATATCGGCATAGACTACTTGACCGAGAACATCGTCGACAACCGCAACTTGCGAGTGCACCTCTGGGACATTAGTAACTTCCCCGCAGTCTTTGTTCGTTGCAACTGTGGCAACTCGCAGTCTCATCCACCAAGTGAGAGTATTGCGCGAATGGCTGTGGGCCCCGGCTGGCAGACGTTCAACGCAATGTCGCCGATGCCCATACCTCAACCTTCCGCTTATGTGAATGCAGCGGTCGCCATGCCGCCTCCCATGTCGATGCCTCTCCCTGTGCAAGCCAACGAACAGCAGATCATTGCAGCCATGCAAAGACTCCAGCTCAATCCTCAAAATCCAAACCACCGCGCTCAGTTCGCCCAGGTCGTCAACGCCCATTTCGCGCAAGAATCTCAGCCTCCACCTCAAGCCCGACCGCCTCCTCCAATGTCCCACACCTCGCCTCCACCTCTACCACCACAAGCATACCCCCTCTACATCACCAACACCACCGGAGCCCCCGTCAACGCCGCCCACGGTCTCATCCAGACCGAAGCCCGCGGCATCTTCATTTCCAATCTGAGTTTCAAATCCACGGAAGGCGAAATCGAACAGTACTTCAGCAAACCAGGCAAGATTGTCAAGATCGATCTGCAAAAGGACGCGAATGGGAAATCAAAGGGTAATGCCACGATTCAGTATGCTACTGCGGAGGCCGCGCAGGATGCGGTACGGATGTACCATCGGAGGGAGTTCATGAAGATGGTGTTGAAGGTCAGGGCGGATAGGGAGAGGACTGCGATTAACGCTCCTGCTCAGCAGGCCAAAGGAGGGGCGCAACAGCAGAAGGTGGGGAGGAGAGGGGAAGAGCCTACGATTGTCAACGGCAGTCAGGTGAGTTCTACTTCTTCTGCTTTGTGCTCTTGCTCTGCTTGATTGTGTGGCAGTAACTGAGTCCCAGACCTAAAGGCACCTCGCAAGGACAGCGCAATCAGCGGCCTTCCCTTCAAGAGCTGAGTGTTTCGTGATCATGCTCATTCATGATCTGATGATGATGATGACGGGAGGTCGCAATGTCACTGTTGAGAGCTCTGGCCTGGGGGCCCCGAGGAGCTCGAGCTCTCGAAGCTGCGCGGAACCAATAGTACCTGCATCTGCTTACTGTTTTGTTTCCGGCTTTCTTTGACGCACGCAGACTACACTGCTACACGCACAGGGAGACACGGGACGCGGGGTACTTGGTTGCAATTCTTCGCGTGGTGGTGGCTCAACTGAGACGGACATGGGAGATACCATTATTGATATTGCATAATCCTTCTCCAACTCGCATCATGCACCTTATTCCCGAATCGAATCGAAGCACAAGCAGCCATCCGCTGTCAACGTCAACTCTGTCGGTTCCACTGGTTCGATGTCCAACCTAACTGCAGCGCGGAACCTGCACACGCACGAATCTCTGTGCGACCTTAGGTTGCTTGCTTGCTTGCTCCTTCGGGCCACATTATCCGTGCCTCTGCGCGTCTGCGTTTCGGCTCTCGTTCTCATTCAAAAAACCTTTCCCCGCTTCCGCCAACGAGGAGCTGCAGAAAACTTTTCCACTTTTTTTCTCCATCGAGACTTGCCGCCGTTTGGATGATGCCGCGGGTGCGCAATTTCGACGCGAGAGATCCCGACATCCTGGATTCGGATATTACCGCGGGTAGTAGCGTGGCGTTGTCGGTCAGCCTGCACTGCAAGTCTGCACCTGCATGTGGGTGTGGGTGTGAGGGTGTGTGTGTGTGTGGGTGTGTGTGCTAGCCAATCAATTCTCCTTTGATATCTGCCTGCGCGTCGCTGATGGGCTCCTGGGAGCGCGGCAGGGAGGAAACAGAAAGCGCCTACTTGCGAATGCGAGTAGAGCCGCTCTGCGGTATCTCGCCCGCAGAGAAGAGGAGTGGAAGAGGGCAATGCACATGCAAGTGTGGTGCTCACCCAAGCTCCAGACACGCACGGGGGAACACGACAGCGCGACCTAGCTCCTGGGTTTCCATATTTTGCCGCGCTTAGCGCAGAAACATATCGAGCCGCAAGAATGATCCTTGCCGACCGCTGTTGATGGCGCCACACAGTGCCATGGCGTCCTGCAGAGCAGCTATCCCCCGGGCACCTCGTACTTCTCGCTAAGGGCAGCTCCTATCGCCTCAATATTTGAAGACTATATCATCAAAATACGTCAATTGGTGCTGCATCCCACCGGCCTTCCACTATGTTAGAGGGCGCTTCTGCCGTAGGTGCCTCCCGGATTTGCTCCGACTGCAAAACAGCAAGGAAGATATCACTCCTCGCCGAAGAGGCAATCGTGGCCGAAATTGCTTATTGACCGAGTAAAGTGTTCGTGAAGTCGGCAGTATATATTGGTATATACGCCTAGAGAGAGGAGCTGTCCCTAGCGAGAACTAGGATCTGGCTGGAGCCTCGGTGGAAGGCTCGCGTGAAGATGGACCGAATCCTTGGAGTTGTGTGGCTTGATTATGCAGAAGGGCAGGAAGGGTTGCGAATGACGGTCGTTCGTGTCGGAGGGGTGATGTCCTGGACGATGGGTGCTAAGATCCACGTACGAACATTCTGGAACTGGCTCTCTCTGTACGGACGAGTGCTTACGGGGCTGATTGTACAAGGTCTGACTGTTTGTTTTCGATCGTGCGGATATTGCAATGCGGGCTCACAGTCTGACTGAGCAGATCAATCGATCCGCGCCCATTTCCTAAACGAGAAGCATGGTAACATGGTAATCCTGTTCCCAGTAGTATGGAAGCGACGAGAAGCATCAATGGGAGGGGAACAGGCAGATGCTCGACTGCAGAATGGCGCAGTGGGGTTGACGCGCTGGCCTGTCTTCAGTTTGTCCGAATGGGATGCACGCTGGGATTGGTGCCCTTGCTGTCAATTATGCGCCCCTGCAAGCTCGACCACGAGGTTGTCGTATGCGCTGAGACAGTGGCGCTGAATTGACCTGTCGGCATGCGTGGCATCTCTCCGCTGAACGTTTGCAGGGCCCGCCCAGTACGTACCCGTGGACGCAACGCTATTCGCGACTTCGCCGCATAGGTTCTTGGCCAGGATTGATATCGCGCGTTCAATTCGGTTTGTCGCGCTGTGCAGATGCCGAGCACTGCTACTGTGACACAGGCGCTGTGCAGAAATGCGACCGGTGTGCTGGCTCGCACCTCCCAGAGGTAGAGTCCGACCTGCCGCGTTTGGCATTGCTGCCGGGCCAGAATCGAGTAAAGTGGTGCACTACTGTATATCGATTGCAGGAGTGTGCATGGAGAGAGGAATGGAGTAGAATTCTCCCCGCGCCCAAGAATCGAGAGTCGTGCGACGACATCCCTCAGGTTACACAATGGCTCAGCTCTGGCACGGGCGGCAGTGTCGCGCAACCTAGAAATGCAACTTGTGTCCGTCGGCTCGCTCGAGTCTCGGAGTAGCAGAATCTCGGCAATGCTCCGCGGGCTGCAGCAGACGTTGAGTGTTACAGTGGCAACTCTGTGCGAGTATCTCGAGCATCAAGGCAGCACTCGAGCATCGCGCACCAGGTGTAATTGCCTTTGACGACAGAGTGATGCGCGATCAGATCACTAGAGCATCAGCCAAGTCTTCTCCTCATTGCGGCAAATGTTGCCGGTCTCTGGACCTGCGCCGCGATGCGTATTCGCAGTCAATCAAGGATGCGCACAGATGGAGATTGAGAGCGACTATTCCTTTGACTTCTCACCGGCAAGGGTTTCGGTAGCGTTGTCTTGGCGCACGAGTGAGGATGGAGAGGTACTATTGCCGCCACTTCCACGCATCGCCCTTGAAATTTGCGTAGCATCGAAATTCGTTGCTGAGACCTTTGCTGTGTTCTGGTTCAAAGTCTGTCGTCTTGACCCCGATCTTCCCATACAATCTCAGCACTGTTGACTCCATTCTCTCCCCGGTGCAGGATATGAAGCGCAATCCATCCTCGCTGCACGGTGCCCAGTGCCGCGCGAGATATCGTACGGTCAACGCTGCCTTGGTCTGAACATCGTCGATCATTAGAGAAGAAGTTTAAATCAGCTGGTGGGTCCAGAGACACATACCTGGCAATCTTCTGACAGGAAAGGCGGGTCACAGATAATCCGATCAAATTGGCCTTTCAAATTTGAACTGAAGAAGCGTATCGGCTTCATGTAATCATAGAAGACAAAGTCTGTGCCGACCACCTGAAAGCGGTAGTCATACTCGAGCAGGCACAGTCTCGGTCGGGGTAATGAGGTGTCCTCGGCGAGGATGTTCCGGAGGGCAACGTAAACGCTGGGAGCCGACACTACTGCGATGGCAGACTGCTCTGTGGCGCCTTCTAAGAGCTGCCGGGCCAGAGCTTCAGCCGTTGAATCGGTATACCAAAACTGTGAGGCATTCCAGTCTTCGCCAAAGAGGTCCATGCTAAGCTTTCCTTTGCCGGCTTGGAAATCATCTTCAGCAGCCGTCTTGAGATCTTCAAATTGCTTGGTTCTTGCATCCTTCTCGCTTTGGAAATCTTGTAGCAGCTGGAGAGTATCGGCAGGCAATTGGCTAAGTATGTGAGTATAGTGTCACGTGAATTGAATGCTGCGTAGCGTACGGGATGTCATCGTCGTCTTCCATGGCGTCTCGTGTGTAACCTCACAATGTCCTGCTCAGAATTGCGCATGAGCTGCTGTCGGCGTGTCACGTGTCCCAGATGATTGAGAGTGGTAGATGTCACCATCGATCGATATGCGCATACGATTCTCGTGAAAGAAACGAGCAAATTAAGGTAGTGAAGGTGAAGCCTGGATCTCGTTAGATTTGCTGACAAACCTTGGCGCCGGCAAGATCCGCACCAGGGCCAACGGCGCCGCGTGAAACCGACATCACCCACCACTTGTGACTCTCGCTCGCTTCGCACCCGCCCGACTGCGCCTCCAACCAACTATCGACCTTCCACCAACACCTATACCAACTCCGTCTCTTGCCACGACTTTCACAGCAACTCTTCACAGCGGCCATATTTACTACGACTTCATCCCGACGGCTGGCACACACCTTCGTATCTTCCGCGACGGAGCCATGAGCTCATATCAGCGCGTACGTAATCCCTCAGACGGCCGCCTGCCTAATTGCCTCACCACTACGCCTGACCGCATATCGGAGACCGAACAGACTACTAACATGGCGTATACTCAGATCGCTGCAGAAGACACAGACGATCATGGACCCGTCCAATCGCCGCTAGCTATACCGACTTCGCCACCGCCCTCTTTCCGCTCCCGCAACTCGTCGCGGCGAACTTCCCGAGATGAGGGCCGCCAGAGCGAGGACGAACGCGATCTCGACGATGCCTTCGATGCGCCTTCCGATGACGAGGACGATGAGGATGCGCGAGACAGGAGGAGGCTGATTCCAGAAACACGGCAGGACAATGCGACGAGCGGGGAGGCGGCGGCGGCAGCACAATCAAGCAGCGGCTCGCGTCCGGATGCGCCGCAAAGACAAGTCACGCAGATTCCTACATTCGTACCTGCTGCGCCGAGCGGAAGGATGATTGGTAATAGTCGGGATGGAGTATGGGCGAACTTGAGTGCAAAGCCCCGGCCTGGAGAGGACGTTGAGGAGAAACCACCGACCTACGAACAGGCCGCTGCTGATGCGACCCCACCATACTGGGAGACAACAGTACTGTCACCATATGCCACAACTGGAAACCCAGACGACGTATTCGTAGACGGTCTGCTGGTCGGCTCGCTCTTCTCATTCATCTGGAACGCCCTGATTTCCATGTCCTTCCAGCTAATCGGTTTCCTACTCACCTACCTGCTTCATACCACGCACGCCGCAAAGCACGGCTCGCGAGCCGGTCTCGGGATCACGCTGGTGCAATATGGTTTCCAAATGCGCTACGCTGCCTCGATTGATCACCCAGGTCCAGATCCAGGCTCAGCCGCGCCCTCGGAAGGTGTACCAGACGATCCCAACTCGCACGATTTCGATCCCAGCCAAGTGGCCGGCGCCGATGCCGCTGCAGCAGCTTCCACGGGCATAACAACCAGCGACTGGCTCTCCTATGTTTTGATGATTGTGGGTTGGTTCATTCTCATCCGAGCAGTTTCGGACTTCATGAAAGCACGACGGCAAGAGGCACTTGTAAGGTCTTCGCCAGACCGGGGACTGGGCGTTGCCGTCGTGGCGGAGAATGAGCACCCCGAGACGAGCGTTTAAAGTACATCTACTTCTTACGGGACGGGACGGAGGGGGACAAGAGATTCAGGGATGGATTATGGGATCTGTGCAGTTTTCAATGGCGTTTGCAATGCACAGGCAACGCTGCTAATGGTGCGCGCTCTGCTTTTTCGTGTTTGATGATGGATCCGACTCTACTGCGACTCTTGCGATGAATCAGAGCGCTTCTTCTTCTCTCTCCTTTTGTATAGCGTGAAGATGCATATGAATTGCAAGCGCATGCAGACACTGCCCCGTCCTATTCTGTTTCAACGCATTCCCATCTCCTCGCCTCATCAGCTCCCACAATCTCGCTGTAATGCTGCTAATAACCCATCTCCTGTGATGTCCTCTCAAATATCATGCCCCACCCACGCCATCTTCGGCGGGACCTCAGGGACAATTCCATCCTTGAACTTCCCCTCCGTGAGCGCAAATCCATAGAGGCCCTGCAGTATCCTGCCCAGTGGTCCCTCGTAGACTTCCTGCGGTGCCTCGGGATCCAGCAGTGCACCTTCGTTCTGCACATTGGTAGGCGGCGGGCCGTCGGGGAACCAGACTCGCTCCAGACGTCGACCGCTCGGTTTGGAAGAGTCGGCGACTTGGAGACAGGGATTTCCGTCCTTGTCTCGGGTCAGGGGTTTTCCTTTCCAGGACGTCGCCTGGGATGAGGAGGCGGGGCGAATCACGGATTTGCCATTCGGCGCGGCGCTGGTTGTGTTGGACGGGGTAGGACGAGCACCGAAGAGAGTACCGCCTCCGCTGCTGGACTGAGCGTCTGATGGTCCGCCGAATGGGTTTGGTCGCGATTGTTGATTTTGCCCTGCTGTGACAAAGGGGCTGCTCTGGCTCTGTGGTGTCTGTCCAAAGGGTGAGGGTTTGTTTACGAAGGGGTTGGCGGGTTGGGATGGTTGACCGAAGCCGCTAGGCTGTGACGGCTGGCCGAAACCTGCGGGTTGCGACGGTTGGCCGAATGCGGATGGCTGGCTAGGTTGTGAAGGCTTTCCAAACGCTGAAGGCTGGCCGGGTTGTGAGGGCTGTCCGAATGCCGAAGGTTGGCCTCCTGATTGCGACGGTTGACCGAAACCAGAATTTGATGCGGGTTGTGAGGGTTGTCCGAATGCCGATGGTTGAGGTGGTTGGCCATATCTCGATGGCTGTGACGGCTGGCCAAAGGCCCCTGTGGGTTGTGACGGAGTCCCAAAAGCTGGCTTCGGGGCTGATCCAAAACCGCTCTGTCCGAATGCGGGTTGCGATGAGCTAGCAAAGCCTCCTGTGCTTGCGCCTGGCTGTGATGGCTGTCCGAAGGCCGCTGGCTTTGGCGCACCTCCGAATGGACTGTTCTGCTGACCCAGACTGGACGCCTGGCCAAATCCAGAGCCACTTCCGCCACCTAATGAGGAGGGCTTGCCAAAGCCTGAGCCGGCTCCAAGTTGTGACGGCTGACCAAAGGCGCCGGAGGACTGTGCCATGGAAGATGCTGCGCCGAAGGCCGGTCGGGGTCCTGTCGGTTGGCCAAATGTAGATGGTGTAGATGTGTTGCTTGTGCCGAAGCCAGACGCCTGGCTAGGGCCTCCACTCGGGCGGGCAAAGTTGCTGCTGGGCAAAAGGACCTGATCATTGCGATTGGGGTGTTCGTTTTGTCCGTCCACGATGAATCTCCGGGCGCCTTCGAGATCGCTCTTGATTGTCTGGATCTGCTGATTGACTTGAGCCAGTAGTGCTTCCTCCTGTTGTGCCTGGACGTTTGGTCAGGACATGCTTGGCGCTGTTTCCTTGAAGACACTTACATATTGCTGCTCCTGACCGGATGCGCGTGCGATATAGCACTGTACTCGCATCTCTTCTGGGCTCTGTTCGAGTGCGCCTTCCAGCAGCTGTTTGGGCGCATCCTTGCCTGGCGCGTAGGCGGAGAAAGGCCAAGCAGGACGTTCGCCGCCCTCTTTGGCGTCGGTCAGGTCGATTCGTATGCCTTCTGCGTCGATGCCGAATCTGGTGACGGAGTTAGTCTCGTGAATGGATTATTAGGGGCATATGTCGTCTGACTGCTTGTCTGCGCCTGTACGTCTTGTTAGCCTGAGGTCTTTACTGGCGCGAATACGCCTTGCGCGCTAAGGGCAGTCGCGCTCGGTGGATCCCGAGTGATCTTTCACATGTACGCGATATAGGAAAATCTCCTCACCTCCTCCGAAAGCGCCAGACCTGCCGCGACCTGGTCCAGAAGGCGCATTTAGTGGTGCGAAGCGGTTGGAGCTGCCTTGACTTCGCGGATGCTCGAAGTTGCACGAATCTACTCGACCATTCAGCTTACTTCCCTTCCTTGAGGTGATGTCGTCGAACGTCACGTACCTCCAAACTTGCACCGTCCTTCTTGCCAGAATTTACAGATCTTCATCGTTGCGACTCCCCACGATAAGAAAGCTGGGGTTGTTGTGATGTTGCTCGCACAGTCATGCGTCACCTGGCGCGGTCTTTTGTCGCGAACCAGGCGTGTTTAGGTATGCGGTGGTTGAGCGACTGCCCTGACGGATGCGAATGGTGTGAGGTACACGGCAACAATGAATGCTTCGGTTTTCAGGTGTAGCTTGAAATCCTGACAAAGAGTGTGCGCCGTAGTTGCTGGTCGTGAGTTGCTGCTCTCAGCCCTGAAACCTATCTTGCGTGTGTGTGTGAACTGTTGAAGGTGATAGATTCTCGGATATGGATGTTGGTGTGGCGTCTCGGAATGGATAATGGATGGAGGATGGATCCATATCCATGTTGCAAGGGATTGGATGGATCCATTGTGGCCCCGGGGTCTGTGGTCCAAGCTTCCAACCGAATCGTTCGGCTCTTCCATGTCCTCCGTCACTGGCCGGCGACAACATTCAATTCTCCCTTCAACATTCAACTCACCATCCGCCGCCTCGAACGAGACATTCACGACATTATCACAGTTATGGACGACTCGATACCCGAGAGCACGAGACCGAGCCTCTGACGATCGGCTTCCACCTGCGGCATACCGAAAGCGAGATAGCCGTTGGCGGACGCCAAAAGCAGGTGCAGTGCATACGCGTTGCCGATTATCGTCTTGAAGGAATTGCACCCGTTCCACGCTTCCCTTCTCACGACAACCACTCCGCTCGAGTATGAGACAGACGCCTCACACGCTTCATGCACCCGGTTTCTGTTCTCACATTCGGCATCTTCTTAGCTGGCTACATCACTGCTCGCTGGGACCTTGTCACTCGGCTGTATGAGCTTGCCATCTTTGCTTGGGACCACGGAGTCATTGTATGCGATCGATCCTACCAGTATGGAGGAAGCTGCAGAAGGCTGCTGACACCAAGGCACTAGACACGAGCAGCCAAAGGCTTCGCGATCCTCTCCATCTTCTTCGTCTGCGTCCTCATCCCCATCGAGCGCATTGCCGCGCGAGAGGCTGAACTGGTCTGTCTCCGAAGCCTCTTTGATGACCACAACAAGTCGACCTGACAATCTATTGCAGCACCCGCGCACGCACGAGGCTGGCATTTCGGCTCGCGAACAGCTTCGACGCCGCGGCTCTTTCTGAGGGACCGTAAACCTGGGCTCTCCGCAATGGGAGCATGACCACCCGCAACCATGGGTTGATGCGCGTATTCTGGCCTTCTGACGCGCCACGAGACAACATACCCTCTGTTCTGATAGGATGGAGGAATTCAACACTGGACGTTCTCATAGTGGGCGTCCTCCAAGGGGTCGATGTAAGAGCTGCAGCAATGTACAAGCGGAGAGGCGTTGCCTAACAAATCCCAGGTTCGCAGCGTTGAGTATGCTTTGCGCATGCGTACACTTTTCCGAGGCAATCCACATTCTCTCGACAAGCTGCTTTCGCACTGCGGTGACAAGCAATTGCAGGTGTTGGGCACGCTGAATGCAGAGGCGACGACGGACACATTCGATCCCAAGCTGCTCTCACTGAAGACGACACCTCGCAGCACTATTCCACAGATCGACTGCCCTCACGATGCCCCATATACCTTCCAGATCATTACATTTGACAGGCCCGATCCGAAACGAATGCAGTACCTCTCCCTCACGCCCATCTCGCTCGCTCTGGGCGACAAGCGCGGAGCGTTTGGAAGTGTACCTCCGTTCGATAGAATAGACAAAGAGGAGGAGCGCGAGCATGTTCGCAAGGAGAAGCTAGTGGAGAAGCTGAAGCAGCACACAGTCGTTCAACATCCGCGGACGCAGAAGGAGCTAGCACTGGGAGACATCATTACACAGATCAATTGCTCGGTGGAGCTCAATACTCTGATGCAGCAGAACATCAACATGGTCGGGGTGCGCATCAAGCGGACGATGAGCGTAAGCGAAAGAGTCGTGGAATCTGCGACGAACTTGTGGGATTTCGTCTTGATCTGGTCAAAGCAGACGTTGAAGTACCACGTCTGGCCTTTTGCTTCGCAGATGCTCATCTTGTATCTGATGGCGCTTCGCATCTGCGCCGAGGCGCTCCTGCTCCTGCTGGATTGGAGACCGTTTGGAAACGCCGCGCTCAAGGATGTTTCAGCCACTGCACAGCAACTCGACATACGCTTGCAACAGTTCTGTTACTGGCCGGATCAGTACATCACCCTTCATCGAAGACGGACGGACTGGGAGAGCATCACAAACAGCCATCCAGATTACATCCGGTTCTTCAACAGCCTTTGGCTGGTAGCGAACGACATCATTATCGGCATCGCCATCGGCTCGTATATTGTCGAGAACGTGGACTCTGTTGCTGCGCAGATGGATGAAATCATGAACACGTACTCTATCGAGGGTTTGCAACGGATGCTCACCTGGCTCATGGACTATCCTGCCGGTCTTAAGCTGAATAACGAACTGGCGACATTCCTTGGTGACCTCTTCCTGTGGGTCATCGATTACTGGAACGGCTGCATGTCACAGCTGCGGCCATACCTGCCATATGTGATCCGTTTGATTGGATTCACGAGCTTTGCGGGAGCCAGTCTACCGATTTCCATGTTCTCGGACCTCCTCTCGCTGCTGACGATCCACATCTACTCGTTCTACATCGCGTCCGCGCGTATCTACAACTGGCAGCTCACGATCATCATCTCGCTCTTCCACCTGTTTCGAGGCAAGAAGCGCAATGTGCTTCGGAATCGGATCGACAGTTGCGACTACGACTTGGATCAGTTGCTCCTCGGCACCATCTTATTTACGTTACTGTTCTTCCTTCTTCCGACTGTCGCAGTCTTCTATGCCACTTTTGCGGGTGCTAGAATGGCCATCATTGCATTAAAGGCTGCCCTGGACACCTGGCTGGCTTGTCTGAACCATTTCCCACTCTTTGCATTGATGCTGCGCATTAAGGATTCACGGCGTTTACCTGGAGGCATTCGATTCGAGCTGCAAGATACCCCTCGCGCATTGATTTCTGCATCCCGAGACCGGGGTCGTTCTCCGACGGCGTCTACATCGTACATCAAACTCAAGGTATGCTCTACACTGGCTGGTGACTCGGCTCACTCGCTTACAAGCTTTCACAGTCCATTCCGCTTCCGCTGTCGCAAAACTTTGAACAGTATGCTCAACTTGGGCACCGCTTGAGGAAGCATTATCTGTCGCCTCGGGTGTTCCTCTGCTTGGTCTCCGGGCAATTTGTCCCTCCTATCCATCGAAAGAATCTGTACAGCCTGCAATACAGCATGCTGCCGGTACAGCGGGTGTCGATTGGGCGGCTGTGGACGTTGTTGAACGAGGAGCGCAAAGGACAGAAGGCACAGTCCCACCACACGTTTGGTCAGACGAACGGACATATCGGAGGCAGTCCGAAGAAGGGCGTGAAGACGAAAGATCGGGGCCCCAATGGTTATTGGTGGAGTAGATAGTTGGCCACGGGCCGGTGTATTGAATATGCATATCGATCGACAGAGTCGTCGATTTATCATTTGGTCCACTTTCCATACGCATGCGTAGTATATATGCAGTGGAGTCATTGCATCGCTATGAGATGATTCCGTCCCTGCTCCCGTCGTGAACGCCTCTGTTGTCTTTATTGACATGTCAAGCCCACGAAATGGAATAGGATCTGCGTCGAATCTCTGTCAATCCTGCATAAAGAATACGAATCAATTCAGGACTGAGTGAATGGTAGCCCTCAGGTGGAGCTTGTTAGAGTTGTGCAAGAAGTCAGGCCCCTTGTCGAATTCGTGCTAGCTCCGTAAGTCTGGGATGTGAGACATCAGAACTTCTAGTAATTCGCTCTTTCCAGAAGAACGAATGCGTTTGCAGCTTGGCGATTGGTATCTCAGTTTAGCAAAGAAGTATTGATCTTGAAGATGGATACCAATACTCTACACGCTCTTGGGTTGCGTTGAAAACCACTGCGCTCCACAATGACGACTCCCTCAGAGGCAGATCTGATCCAGGTCGCTAACAATCTGCTCCATCCGCATGGCCTGCAAGTGGGATCCTGTAAGGTACTGCAGAGCTTGTGGGCTGGATACGGAGTCACTGCCCGGATCAATGCCACACCGTGCCCTGCACCCCAGGGCGGACTCGCGAGGACTTTGATTCTGAAGTATATCTCTCCACCCTCCGGGCGGGAACACGATGAGGGTCATTTCCGCAAAGTAATCTCGTATCAAGTCGAGAGGCATTTCTATGAGCATCTCGCAGAGGAATTGCCGGGAGAGATTGCGATCGCGGAGTGTCTGGGCAGCTGCGCGGTGGGAGGAGAGGGTGTGGCGCTTCTGTTGGAGGATTTGGGGGAGAGCTTCCGAGTCGCGGGCGAGAAGAGAGGTGTGCTGAACGCGACGCAGGTCCGAGCGGCGGTGAGGTGGCTGGGTGAGTTTCATGGGTTCTGGTGGGGGAGAGTGGCGAACGAAGGGACTCGGGAAGAGATGAGGAGGCCGCCGTTGGAGGAAGCGAAGATGGCCGGCGAGAGAGATGGAGTGTGGTTGAACGGAGGGTATACCTACCTGGCAACGCGACGGAAAGAATACGACTCGCTCCGAGGAGACTCCAGCTCCGAATGGTCCGAGAGGCTATGTTTACCTCTTCCGCAGGCCCAGGGGAGGAGTATCACCGAGCTTGTGGCTCAGGTCCTGGCTCCCTCTCCCAAACCATCATCCCAATCGCGCATCGCCAAGTATGAGACGCTCATTCACGGGGATGTCAAGTCCGAGAACCTATTCACCACGCTCTCGGGCCACGAGGTCGCATTTTTCGACTTTCAATACGTGGGCCTGGGCCTCGGAGTGTGCGACCTGGCCAAGCTCTTCACCTGCTCCGTTCCAATTTCCATGCTCTGCACGGCGTCGGATCCCATGCCGCATGCATTAGATCTGGACGCGGGAGAACGGGAGCTCTTGCATGCGTATCGAAAAGCCATCGATCCGAAAGGGAAGATGTACCCATCACAGGAGCTGGAAAGGCATTGGCAGACGGCACTGGTCGACTGGCTGAGGTTTCAGGCGAGTTGGGGATTCTGGGGGAATACGGCATGGTTGGAAGCGAGGGTGAGGTTCATTCTCCAGGACGAAGGGTGGAGACGGTGGGTGCTGGACGCGGCGGTGGGAGAAGAGGCATGTGGCTAGGAGGAAGGGGTATGGAGATTGCACAGGTCTAGGAAGCGTCGGAACACAGCTGTGACTGTGCCATGTCACTCACCCCGATGACCGATCGCGAAGGATCTCTCAAATGTCACGACTCGATCCTGCTCACCGGAGGCGCACTGCATCCAACACAAGGATGGTTCAAGCAAAGCTGGCCAGCCAAGATCGCGACGCACCACCCATGCCATACAAGGCCCGTGACTGGGCAATCATGTACATACAGCAAAGCGACGGAACGGAAAACGGAGCCGACGATCGATCTTCTCGTCGCGAATAATGATGAGAATCACGCACGGCTGACACAAGAGACCCTCGTCGCCCATACTCTCTCAAGCGGCAGGGGCTCTTCGACAGCAGCAGACACACCGTCTGCTCAGCCAATCAGTCGCCGCTGGACGGCGGCAAAAGCTGGTATGGTCTGGTAAGTTTGAAAGAGAGAAAAGCCAAGATAGACTGCATGCATAGATAGAAAAAAAGAAGGTAAATGAATGAAACATGACGAAAAGGATTTCGATTTTTATTACTACTACTACTACTACTACTTGCGATATATCATATCATGACCGATCTCTCACTCACCTTTTCGCGCAAGAGTCTGTCTGCATACATAAATAAGATGAGGTTAATGTCAATTCTCGCCGAGTTCGTATCGTATCCAACAATCTTGAGGTAGGTAGAGTTAATGAACTAGATATGCGAGGAGGAGGGTGAGGCATAGCATGGCATGAGCAGGAAAAGGAAATTCCCGTTGTTTGGCGGGCGGGAGGGTATCCTCTTGACAGTGTAAGCTGAGGCCGGTCGGTGTTGGAGGGGCCTTTGCGGATGGATGGGCGGTACGGACGGGAGGGTCCAAGAAGCCTGTCTGTCGTATTGGAAGGAATCTCTCTCGACAGACACTCCCGTCTCGTCGGCGGCGGTTTACAGTGACTCGCTCGCCATGGCCTCTGAACTTGCCTGGGAAGGAATTCTGGGAAGAGCAAGAGGAGAGGTCCTCCACATCGAGTGGAGAAAGACTGTGGCTTCGAGAAAACTGCGATTCTGACGCAAAGCAAAGGTACTCTTGATGGATGCGCTGACAACACAACCCCATCTGTTGACGACTTGTGTGGCTGATGCATTAATCGATCGAGCTCAAGTTAACTCGCGAAGACAAAACGAGGATTCTCGTCCCCAAGAGCCACAATGTCCGCTTCTGTCAGGCCTTGCATGACTCCGTCTCGCTTGCCCTTCGCACGTGCCCGGTTTTCTCTTTCCAAGTATGAGTACATGATCGCGTAGAGCAAGGCGCCCAAGCCGACGAGGGACATGGTAACTGCATGTCCTCGAACGTAGCGAGGCCCTTGGCTGGAAGGATAGAGCTATTCTCAATCATCAGCAACAGTATCTATCGGGTTCGCACCTGAGGGGGGAATCTTCTCACGAAAGGAGCCATAATGCCCGAGCAATTCCCAATGGTGAGCTGCAAGCCCGTCGCGGTCGTTCGTTTCCCATAGCGCGGGTTGTTGCTCGGGAGCCAAGCCAGCGGGATGCCCACGGAGACGTACAAGCCCATTGCCACGAGGAAACAGCCCGCGAAATGGACTCCAGGGCTCGTATCGGAGAGCAGCAGCGCATATCCTACGACGGATAGGATGCAGAAGAAGGTGACCACGGGTCCTCGAGATTGTCTCCAGTCACTGTACCTCGCCGCGGCCATGTAACTTATCGCTCCCAGGGCATAACATGGAATCGTAAGGACTTGGACGATGGCCCGCGAAGAATGCGGTCGGATGCCTTGGATGATGGTCGGGAGGAAGGTGCTGTAGCCGTATAACATGGTATCCTCACAGAACTGCCCCGCGCAGAAGATCCAGATCTTCCAATCTCTTGCACCTTTCCGGACGTCTTTCCATTCGAAAGCGTCCGTGATTCCAATCTGCGCGGCGCGTCTCGCGGCGATCAATTCCCGGTCCGCATCGTTGAGGTAATATGCCGTTTCCGGGTCATCGGCGAGGATCCACCAGCACGCAATGCCCAAGACGAAAGTCGGGAGCCCTTCCAAGATCAGAATCCATCTCCAAGCCCGCTGTCCGGCAACCCCATCCATGAACCCAATCCCATACGCCAACAACCCGCCACACGCGCCGGCCAGAGCAGCAGAGACGAAAAGGTATCCCACCCGCAACGCCAATTCGTGTCTCGTGTACCAGAAGGTCAGATAGATCGCACACCCGGGGAAGAGGCCACCTTCGACCAATCCCAAGAGGAGTCTGCAGACGACGAGACCGGCGTAGGATTGCGTGATGCCGGTGAGGGTGGCGATGATTCCCCAGGCCGTGGTGATGAAGGCGATCCAGCGGGAGGGGCGGATGTAGGATTTGAGGATGAGGTTGGAGGGGAGTTCGGAGAGGATGTAGGTGACGAAGAGGAGGGAGATGGCGGTTTGGTATTGGTTGCCGGTCAGGGAGAGGTCGGCTTCGAGGCCGTAGAGGCGGGCGTTGCCGATGTTGACGCTGGGAGAGATGATGGTTGTTAGTGTTTGGGGGAGCGATGGGACAAGAGGGTGGTGGTGGTGGTACCGGTCCAAGAAGGAAAGCAAGTAGAGCAGCATCACCACCGGGACGATATGGAGATCCAGCTTCCGAAGCAGCTGTTTCTCCTTCGCTCTGTCTATCTCCACCGCGCCGCATTCGAAGGCTTCTCCAGGATGGGGTTTCCCATCCTTGGTCATGTTTTCCCTGCTCTCCTCTGCCATGGTCGTGAAGGAAAGAAGACGGAGATGGAGATACGTCTATCCACCTACCTCACGCTCCATGCTGTTATATATCGAGCGGCATACAGCGTGTGCGATAAGCAATCATAGCTCTCGGTGACTGTAGAGCGGTGGATGGACCGGCGAAGAGTGGTGGGTGCCGGGGAGGAGGCCGCTGATGGACGGAGTGACGTCGGTCGCGACGTTGGAGAGCGTTCCAATTTGTGGCCATATCGCATATCTTTCACGAAAGACCGGCTCATGGGCTCTTCCATTCCGCCTTTCGTCTCGGTAAGATAGGCCTCTCTCCACGCCTATGAATTGTTCATTATTGACGGTTGTTGCCTTGCAAGCTGGCGGTCGGAAAAAGCCAAAGTGACCGAAAGAAAGCCTCCTCACAGCTGCTCATGCATGCATAACCCAGCCACCTAGCCCTTTATGAAGCATTATATATTCCCCCATCACATCCATGCTCTAAAATACGCTGTGGTGTCGGAGTGGTTAACGAGGTACGGCTACTACATCCTTAATGTATCGTGACATCTGTGCTAACAAGCGCACAGTCAGACTTGAATGCTTGTCATCCGGTTATCTGATGCCTTCGGGCGCGCAGGTTCGAATCCTGTCCGCAGCGCAATAAACCTGCGAGAGCAAAGCTTTCTACTTTTTTGGGTCATCATACAGTCTTTACTTTACATCGATCGATTGCTTCAACATTTTGACGTTGGTGGAGACCGTACACATGATATGTTTTATTCCTTTTATTTCTTCTAGCGCAGACATGGTCTCTATATGATGGTTCTCCTTGACACGTGCTTGAAGAGCGCCTCTCTTCACTCGGACCATCCCATGATCGTCGTGACGGGTCAACGAATGTTCGAGACTCAGTAGTGAACGAGGTAGGATATCGTACTAACATTCATCCTTTGTTCAAACCAACGACACATACTTGAAAAGCCTCTCTATTTGCGCCTCCTAGCATCTGCTCACAATTGGTACAGGATATCTCTGACTCCATTACACGAAAGGACACAGCATCGATTGACAACCGAGCTATAGACATCGAGACTCGCTACCCACGACCACCCGACAGATTCTCACTAATAAGCACAGCATCTCATGACGGCGACGGAACCTTCAAACATGGTCCTGTCGGGAGATCTCATCGCCTGGGATGGCCCGCATGCGACGGGAGGATGTGATTAGCATCTCTCGCCGACCAGGCTTCTTCATTGCCCGTATAACGATGGATGAAGAACACGCACACCCCCCGGATCCAGTCAGAAGTAAAAAAAAAAAAAATCATAAACTCTGCGTCTACGTTCGGGAAGAGGAGAGAAGTGAGGTGGAACCCTCTCCTCTCCCAAGCTTAGCTTCACAATTCCTGCTTACCAGCTCCCTCCCGTACCAAGAATGAAATTAAGAAAGAAACGCACTCGCGAAAATATATGACCCCAGGGACCGGATAGATCAACTCCTCGACTTTACATCCTTCCTTCCGAACAGACAGAAAATTCCAAATCTTTTCGCCAATCCCGACGAAGAAGAGGAGAAGAAGGAAGAAGAATCCTCAAACCAACCGCTCTGCTCGCCATCCGAACAAAAATGCATCTCTGCACCCCCTTCTTCCTCTTCTTCCCCCTCCTCGTCACCGCCGCCGCCGCCGCCGCCGTCATCCCCGCGTCGACGCAGGAAAGCGAAGAAGTCGTCCTGCTCTTCCCTTTCGCTCAGAGGAGCTGCAAAGTAGAAGGCCACGGGGTGGGCAGTAGACTCCTGAAAGAGGGAGAATGCGTGGATCTCGCCGTACGTTCCATCCATCCATCCATCCATCCATCCCTCCATCCATGCACCCGCCTTGCCTCACCTGCCCGCCATTCCGCTGACCCCACGAGATGCAGAAAGCCGGCCAATACCCGGGCCTCGTGAGCATGAGATTCGCCTACGCGAACGAGTCGGAGGTGGATATGTGCGAGATTAAAGTCTTCAGCGGGACGGGCTGTGAAGGGGACAGGATTCGTAAGTCGCAATTTCTCTCTTTTTTTTTTTTCTTTTGGTTAGATTGGAGTGAGATGATTGAGAGATCTTGTAGGGTTGGTGAAGGAGGATGAGGAGTGTTGGGGATTGATGCCCTCGGGGCATGCCAAGAGTGTCATGGTGGATGGATGTCAGCGAGGATAGGGTGTGAGAAGGCGGAGTGAGAGAAGGCAGGGGGTCTTGGCTTGCTGGATGGCCTTATTTTGGAAGCTCTATGGTTTTATCGGTTCTATCGTCAATTGGGTATGGATTCATTGCTCATACACACGCCGTTCGCCTTGCTCTCGGTTCGCGCCGCTCGATTTGCATTGCTCGATTTGTAGCCGGTCGTGTTCGCTTAGAGTGCCTTGAGGACGGCGTCGACTAGAATGAAATGTCAGTCAAGAGCTTCATGGCCTTTCAATTGGGGATACGTACCGCCAGACACAGTGACGGCCTGGAGCTCCGTCTCGACCTCGGCGTAGGTGATTTTGCCGTGGTCGACGATGGCGGCCCAGCGGCCATTGCGGTCACCCGGAGCAGTCCAGCCGATCTGGTTGGCGAGCTTGGTCTCGAGGTCGCTGGCGAAGATGACAAAGGTGTTGTCGTCGTCGCTGCCACCGACATTGACCTTCTGCCAGCCGCTCATGACGAAGGCGTCGTTGGGTGCGATGATGAGGAGCTGGTCGACGCCCTTCTTCTCTGTGGAACAGTGGACGTCAGTGGTATGGAATGGATGGGAGGATGGGGAGGAGTGTTGGGCACGTACTGAGCTCGGAGATCTTCTCAATGTAGCCGGGGACGTGGTTGCCGGAGCAGGTCGGGGTGAAGGCGCCGGGGACGGAGACGATGACGACCTTCTTGTCGGCGAACTCCTTGGTGGTGTCGTAGACGACGGGGAAGCCGCAGACCTTGGTGTCGGCGGTGGTCCATGGGATGTACTTGAACTTGACTGTGGCGGTGGTCAGATTCTTGGCGGCCGTGTGTGTGTATTCACTCGGCGGTATTATGGCAGGATGACTTACCGCCCTCGGGGAAGGCCTCGCCGGCCTTGAGTCCGTCTTGTCCCGTCATGTTGTTTGTTGCTTGCAGTGATGTAGTGGTATAGAGAAGTGAGAGTGGAAGTGGTGATGAGAGGGAGGGAAAGCACGACCTCGACCTCTTGAATCACGCGCCGACCGATTCGATTCGATGGTTCTGGAAGCGACAGCAAGAGTAGATGACGCCGCCTCGCCTGCCGTCGCTCGGAGCACACAAGCACTGCAGTGACTTAACTTGTTCTGGTGAAATGAGAGCGGCCGATGAATCCCCGCCGATATTCCTGCGCACGCCCAGGATACGCGCGCGAGCATCGCTCTCCACCCGTGCGGTATCGGATATCGAGTCCATCGATGATCCATCACGGTCATGGTTGAGAATTGTATCATCAATGCTTGCTTGCGATGGACAAGACGGAGATACATGTATCGACGAGACGCGGAGGATGAGTGGCACGAGGACAGGCTAAAGTAATCCTCAGGCACGATCCTTATCGATAGCGTCACGTGATAGATGGTCCGTGTGCTGGTCTGTGCTCTGGCCTGTCCTCATATTCACCTTCATGTCCTCCGCTTCAATTCCACCTTCTTCTCTTCCACTACTTTAACCACCTCGCCCGCCCATCATGGCCCTCACCACGACATCACCAAGCCGTCCGTCACCCTTCACACGGACACCTGCTCTCTGCGGGCACCCACAGGCACTCGTGAGTATTCCATGTAGAAGCTGCCGCATCCATCTCTAACATACAGAACCACCAGTTCCTACACAAGAAGTTGCCGCAATGGCCAGCAAGCGCTCTTACTTCCAGAGCATCCAAGCGGCATTGCGCCGGAGGTTGCTCCGACACATCCTACAACTACCCGAGGAACTGATACTGTTGGTCCTGCGCCATTATGTCCGCTCACTCCCGCCAATCAATCTGGATTTCCACCGCGACATCGCAAAGACCGCCAGGTCCATCATCCCCCCGGACTTTCCAGCGACTGACAAGCTTGTCCGGCTGTGCACACATGCTCTCCTTCAAGACGCACTGCTACATTTCCGATTTCAGATTCAAGGATCTCTCCCAAGCAGGTTTGTAGTTATGCCACCCTTCGTCACGAAGTGGTTCAACGATCAAATCCGGCACTATCATCAGATCTGTCACTTCGAGCTGTGCGTCGACTCTCGCCTGACCTTCAAAGGACTCCGCATGGCGTCGTTCCCTTACTCCACAGCGCAGTATCCCATCGGATTGTACACCGCCAAGGACGCCATGGACTCACTCATCTCTCAGATGACAAGATTGCAATCATTGCGCATCTTGATCTCGGGGCGGTTCGACAAGAGCCTACACTCAGAGGACAGATTTGGACGGCGGGTACAGCGCGTACAGCAGGTACAGCAGAGTACCATCAGTTGGTGGCCAACACAGTCCGTCTATAGCCGCCAGGGGATGAGTACCGTCGCAGCTGCCATTGCAGACTTGTTGACAGAAGCCAAGCGCCCCAACCTGCAGGTCTTCCTCCAGATCGAATGTCGACATCTGGGAGAACGCATGATCTTGACACCCTCCATCGAGCTTGGAGACAGACCTGTCTCAATCGCAGTTGAAGAGTGCTTCTCAGGAGAACTCCAATTCGTCAGCCATTCGTTGGAACGCTGCGCGAAAGGGCTATGTCATTGCTTCTGAGCGATGCTGTCTGCACCATCTGATTCAATATATCCACGAGAGCATCTCTACAGCTCCCGCAGATGCTGGGCCTCGCAAATAATTCAAGACATCACGAGAATGGAGTTTTCAGCTGATATGCGATTTCAGGAGGTCTGCGTTGCAAGAACTTCGGGGTGGTAGTCAGGTGAAGCGCTCTGGTCGTGCTCTGCATAGTTCCTCGATCTTTTTTTCCAAGTCATTGACAACCTTGGCAGCGATGTTGCATCACGAGATCATATTTGGACGAAACCCTAAAAGCGCTCCTGAGTTACTGAGTCGTCAAAAGGCATCCATATTGCCATGACTACAATAAAACGACTCGACGCAGTGAGAGGGCGCACATGGGATTCATTACATTCTTGTAGCAGTCATACATTCTTTCATCACCATCAACAGCAGTCTCGTTCATCAAAATCATCTCTCATCATCATCATCGATTCATCAAATCCCCCTTCAAGCCCTCCACGCCCTCCTCACCAATTTCCTCCCCTCCGCAGCACCCTCATTCAGCACAGCCCTCACCCCTTGCAACCACCCACCATTCGCATAAACCTGCGAAGCATCCCACGCCATAACCCCCCCAAAACTCGCAAAGCCCCGACAATACTCAATAATCCCGCTCAACCCCCCAACATCCTCATACCCGGACCCCGCGGCCGTCAGACCCGCCGGCACGCCCAAAAAAACTTGCACCCCGTCCTTCCTCCCCTGCGCCCACGCATCCCACACATCGAAATTGAAAATCTCCTGGATAGCAGTTCCCGGGGCGAACGATTGCACGCCGCAGGGGTTGTTGTAGAATTGCACGAAGAGGGCGTCGAGAGATACTTGGGTGCTGTTGAGGAGGGGGGTTGTTGCGAGGTCTGGGTAGGGGCATTGCGGTGCTGCGGTGAGGTAGAAGGGTTTTGTCGTCGTTGTGGCGGGGGAGGAGGCAGACATAAGGGCGCGGAGGTGTAGGGCGAAGGGGAGGAAGTTTGTCGTTGGGGATTCGAGGTCGAGGTCGAAGCCGTCTATTACGGCGGCGTGGAAGGGGCGGAGGATGGGGGGGAGCGGGGATTGTCGTTTTTCTGGCGAGAGGGATGGGGTGGGGAGGGGGTTGGTTGGGTTTGGGGTTGCGCGGGGGAGGAGGTCGAGGTCGAGGGCTTGGGTTGGTGGGAGGTTGTTGTTTATTAGGGTTGTTAGTTCGACGAGGGTGACGAGGGTTGTTTCGAAGGTTGTTAGAACTTGGAAGGGCTGTGTTGGGTTGGTCGCGTTAGGTGGAGAGGAGGTTGTGATGTTCGGGAGGGCTGTCGGTGTTGGGAAGGTCCCGTTTGCGGTCGAGGCGAAGCCGGTTGGTGTTACTGTCGGTCCTTGAGATTCCATGGCCGTGTTATTGTATGGTGGTTGTGTTGCAGTTGGTCTGATCAGAGAGATTGTCGTTGAGATTACGCTGCTGGTCCAGTTCATCGTTGAAGTCCGAGTAGAAACCATGGTCTGTGTGGAGGAGGGTGTCGACATTGCTGTAGATCCCACACTTGCACTCGAAGTGGACGGAACGACGACAGGCACAGAAGAGTTGACAGGCCCAAAGGTATTCCATACGAGCTCTGCTGCTGCTATCGCGGCAGCTTCGCTCGCGAAACCTCCCTCGGTATACGCCCCGCCTCCAATCGAGAGCAAGATGGTCTTTCCATACACTTGTTGACATCGGATGATATCCTCTCCAATCTCCGGGCAGTCGAAGAGGCCGGTACCGGGGAACAGGGTACACGTGTCTGCAGAGTTAGCGAAGTTCAGGACGGGCTCACCGCTGATTCCTGATGTTACCTGCACCAGGAATGCCATGGGAATGATGTCGATGTCCGTGTTCGCGCAGTAAGTGGCGAGGGATTGCTGGGCGAGAGGGCCAACGGCTTGCCCGTATGAGTTTTGCCCTGTAGCAAAAGCTCGTCAGGTGATGTGTGCGTTAGAGGGCGAGGAGAAGTCGTACCCCAATAGAGAGCTATGTTGTTGTTCCCATTGAACCCTGCTCCGGCAACTTCTCTAGCCAAGAAGAGCCCGGCGGTGGTGACAAGGCTCGCGATCTTCGATCTGAAAGATGGAGGCGCCATCTCGGTCGAGTTGTCACTCGGTGGAAGAGGGCCTTTGAGGCTGAAAGCAGTGCAAGAACAAGCTGTATGCGCAGTCTTGATCAAGGGGAGATTCAGGATCGTGGATTTCGTAGGTCAGTTTAGAAGTGTGGTGGATGTGATGAACGATGCAAGAATCCGTGCATCTTTGTATCCAGATACTCTTCTTGTTATGTATGAAAGATCTCTTAGACGACTTCTACTGTCATGGAACATTGGATCGTAGGCAGGACAACAGATGCTCAATTCGGCCTTCGCGACCAGGAATTCGTGAGGTCGACTTCGGAGTGTCGTTCGCGGGTCGCCATGGCAGAGCACGGATGTGATTGAAAAACTTGGTGTTCCCGTGCGCTGCGAAGGCGCCACCGTCCTGCTGGGCGCCGTTGAGCGGAGGAAGCCACGGGGAAGATACACTTGGTAAGGAAGGTCGATGGTATCGCATAGGCAGCAACGTTGGTATATATATGAGCCATCGGAGCTTTTGGAAGCCATGCGTGTTCCGATCAGGGCACCCATGAGACATGGGCGCTAGTATTCCAGCGTGCCCAAGTAGAATGCAGTCTTGTACCATGGAAAAGTCGACGGGACGTTTGGGGGACCGCTCGTGCGATCGGCGGACCAAGATCTTCAAGCCAAGCCAAGCCGCATCCGGTCCTTGCAAAAGAACGACTGAAGGCGTGATGTAATGTGTGCCGCGTTGTGTTGTTGTGCTCATCAAATCTGTTTATGCTGACCGCGGTTGTCTTGTCACTGTAGTAACACAGCCAACTGGCAGCCTGCTTGTAAGAGAATAAATTGTCGATGCTCTGTTGTATGTGAGATCTGAATGTGACATGCCAGAAGATACTGACAGCAGGCCTTGGTGCAAAGTATAGGGCGTGGGAATACGATCCCTGCATGACTAAAATGGATAGCGCGACATGTAAGTGAATGGTGTTGCTCCATATGGACAGGGATACTGGAGCTTATAGTTAGCACAAGCTGTAATGCGTCCGCGGGAGGATATTTCTACAGTGCCTGAGCCCTACGATATGAATTTTGCTGGAATATTCGCGAAGACAGTAGCCTTCAGCCAGTTGCCAGACAACGCATTCATCGATCAACTGTTGCCTTCCCGTCGATCGGACAGCTCTGAAGGCGTCTGCTTCCAGGATTTCTCCATAAAAGCGCGAACTGTCTTTGATCGGATATTCGGAAACTTCTCATTCAACGAGCCTTCCTGTTCATACAAGTTGTCTCTCCATCAGTCGTCCAAAGTTCGAAGTTCGGTAGGAATTGCTGCAGATGTTGCTTTGGAAACTCGTTGTAGAGCGCTACATGGTCCGGTAGCTCTGCGGTCTCCATTCTCTTGAGCTTCTCGATGCTATCGTAGGCGAGCTCGAATTCCTGGCCTGCTTTGATGATATAGCAAACCGTATGGGCGTTTGATGGCAGCTTATCAGGGACTTCCTCCGCCAACGCAGCGAGTTGATTCCTAGTCAACGTCTCGCCAAATGATTTCATCCCTTTGGGCCAGATAGGTAGAGGTCCAGAGACTTGTCCCTTGGGAATTCTGCACGGCACTGATAGTCAATGCAGGCCCTGGAGCATACACAAGCACTTGGGTACTCCAAAATCATTTCCATACTGGACAAGCCACGTCCAGATGGAAAACAGGTCATACAATCGCCAAGGACGGTATCGCGCCCAGAGACGCTGAGAGTTGTCAGAAGAATCTGGCTGGCCTTGATCTCGATGAATGGCAAGAAGTTGAAGGCGACATATCCGAACATAAGCCTGAAGACATCGATATGAGCTGCACTCTGAACGCGCGGTTCTGTTCATAGTGAGAGAGCGATGAGAATGCGTTGCATGCTGGGTTCTTGGACAGGTGCTGTCCGCGTTCCGTCTGCAAGGACATCGCGATTGGCCCAAGTATCTGAGGCAGATAGCTTTTGGGTAGTGCTTTAGCTCGAGTGGTTATTGAAGTTCAGTATTATTTCCTGGTCTCCTTTTTAGTGATGATCCCTCACACAATCACAGCTTAGTCGATGCGTTCGAAGTATGCCTTTCTCTCTGAGAATCTCTCTTCTTCACGTATTCCTCAATCAGGCCTCGCAGATCTCTCGCATAGCAGGGTCTCGTCAGATCTCTCAACCAAAATTTCGAGCGATGAGAACGCAGCCCCATCTCACTGAGCAGCATATCAGTGTACGGCACCATATCCCAATAGAACCAATTGCCTCTTTGACCTTTTTTCAGGTATCGTCTCCGAAACCAAGCAAGAGTTCTGGCGATGTCCGACTCCATATCTTCCTTCAATGGAGACTTTATTGCCCCATCGAGTACTGCTACGGCAAACAAAGCCTGGACTTCTGAGGCTCGAAAGTGGTTGCCCAGCATCAGTCGCCCAAGAAAGACGATGCTGTGATCGTTGCTGGGGACCATGGATTTCCAGAGTCGAAATTGAGGTTGCTCAGGGGCATCGAATGGCTGGAAGGCTTTCTGAGAGCGTGCCCATTTACTGTCCAAGATCGGAAACTGTTTCGCAACGTCTTCGTCTGCTGCTCGCATGAGCTGGGTCCAGCGGCTGTCCGCCGCCGGTCTGTGATTTGCTGGAAGCCCAAGTGCATAGCTCGTCTCATCATCGAAGTAGGAGACTTGATCTCTCCAACCAGTGGCGCAGATGACCACGTCCGCTCGGACAAGGGTATGATCAGAGTCTTGCAAGATAACTACATGCTCATCCATACCGCTGATATCCTGGCGAAAGACTTTGACGTGCTTTGCAATCACGTCGAAGAAGTCTTCTCGCTGGTTGATACCAGTACTGTCGTTCTGCCAGAAGAGCTCCGTATCGGGTTCGAGATTGTGAAATCCGTTCGCTTGACCATCTTCACGATCATAGTCTGCCTCCTTGCATGCTCTGGCGTTGATTCGCTTCCATGCACTCTGAAGTAGAGACTGACCGACTCTTGTTCTATTTAGCCAATTCAGGATCCGCAGATAGCCCATTTGTAGGGCAAACAAACTGACCAGGAAGAGTGATGTCAAGCGGGTATAGAACGATTCATTCGAGTTGGCGTATCCCATCGAGCCTTTGGCTGATACGAAAGCAGCCGGGCCAGATCCAGATTTTCGAATGATCCAAGACACTTTGTGGCCTGCTTTAGCACAGGAGTAGGCTACATCAGCTGCAGACTTTGCTCCTCCAATTACGACCACGTTGGTGACCTCTTCTGCTTTCAGCTCGGCTTCGAATTTCGCAAAGTCCTTGTGATGCAGAATCCTGCCCTTGAATGATTCCCTGTCCGGCAGATCAGGACAATTCGGGGTAGAAGTCAGGCCAGTTGCATCGATAATTTGGGGTGCTTGAAATTCGACTTCACCGTTCTCGCCTGCTCGTACTGTCCACCAGGGACCGTGCTTGCTGATCTCTTGTACTGAAGTTCCGAAACGTATTCGCGAATCAATAGATTTGTTGTCATATTGCTGGTCTCTACAGTATTCCTCCAAATACGACGTCACATGCTTAGCTTTGAAAAAGCCGTGATATTTGTCCGAATCTGGAATCTCATGTATCGGCCGGGAGCTGAACTCAAGAATTCCTACGGGCGTCTGCGTCCAAAAGTCTTCGTACACCCGATCTTGACGTGTGACGAATTAGCAGTTCTCCTTATTTGGCTCTCGGGGAGACATACCGCGAGACCAGACTCCTCCAATGGTTGTGCTGGCTTCAAGAATCACGACCTTGCTCTTGGGGTGCACTTCGAGATACGTCCGCGCCGCTTGAATGCCGTAGATGCCTGCGCCAACGACGACAAGGTCGACCTGCCGAGGCCGTTCGATATGCATCCGGTGGTGGAGGCATTGTTGATACGGGAGTGAAAGATTTCTCATTGGTTGTGCTCCGAGCAGCTCGCTTTGCCACCTTGGCAATCATCGTCATGCGAAACTTAAAGTTAGAATGCATCGCTTTCCAAGTTCTCGACATACTAACAATCTTTTGCTTTATTTCGACTCATTAAGAAATCCTTCATCGATGGTCGCCACACGGAATGTCTATGTCTTCTACGGCAGGGCATTTTCTGTGGTATTGTTCGCATCAGCGGTGCTTGCTCCTCAACTCTGGCAACCATTCATGACGGTGACGTGGGCATATCTTCGCAGCTGGAGCGTCTACAAATGGTCCACCTTCGAGACACTCTGGACCGTGTTCTGCTATGCCGCAATTGAGCCATATCTTACCGTCGTCTTCTTCAAGCATCCAGAATGGCGAATCGCACACGAAAAGCAAACGGCGAAGACTCCGCCCAAGCCCAAAGGGATGAGAAGACCTGCCAGACGTGGATTGGAGGCCCTCACATATGTCGCGCCGCTTCTCATGCTGGACTTGTTGATGATCAAGAAGTTCGCCAACGTTTCGCTCGAGGATATGCTGCAGTCTGGGAATTATGATCCTTCCCTGGCGAGCGCTGGAGGACACAAAGCGACTTTCCTGGTTCCGAGTCTGCACAACTTTTCGCTGGCCTCGCCGTTGCAGACGACCCGGGCACTGCCAGTCGAGCCTCCTTCCAGCCGGCGTCTGGCTCTCGAGCTGGTCACGAGTCTCGTCATCTACGACGCTCTCTTCTTCGCCTTCCACCTGGCGATGCATCTCCTGCCTGGGCTGCGGGCATGGCATCGCCCACATCATTCGCATGGCGAAATCCATCCCCAGGTGACAAATCAGCTGCACATCTTCGAGCGGCTCGGCCTCGTGCTGCTGGCGAATTTCAGTCTCAACATCATCGGCAGCCACGTCCTCACCCGAACAATCTTCGTGCCCATCTTCGTCCATCTACTGGTCGAGATACATTCCGGACTTGATCTGCCTTGGGGATACGAGAAGATGTTGCCGGCCGGGTGGGGCGGAGGAGCGAGGAAGCATGCAAAGCACCATCGAGACGGCGAAGGAGGATTTGAGCCGTACTTCAACTGGTGTGATGGAATTTGGCAGGGCCTCATCAGTCGCGTCTAGGACCTCTGAGCAAAGCTTAACTAAATTGTACACATGAGATAGAACGGAATATCAATCAATATTTGATGGATATCAGTCAGCTAATCATGGACAGCCCCCTTGGCAGTTTCATTGACCGTATCAACCAACCCTTATGCGGAATGAACCCTCTCGATCCATTACCACGTCTCTCCCACTCACGCCATCCTCTTTCTCACAAACATCACCTTTTCCATCAACCTTTTCCATCAAATAATATGGCACCGCATCCAGAACTCGTCATTATCTATAATGCCGACTCTTCTGTTCGTGGTAAACTTGCCTACGCCTACCGGAAGTTCACATCGAGCTCCAAGGAGAATCCGGCATGCGCAGCTTGCGACATAACACACGGTGGACTTTCGCTCAACGAAGTGGATGGCTGGAAGACGGCAAGAAAGGATATCGAGGCTCATGGCTTCAAAGTCGTCCAATGGCATCGAGACCAGGTTGAAGAAAACGTCAAGACCTGGGCCAAGTCTAACAACTATCGATATCCGCTGGTTCTGTCCCGAAAGGATGGCACGATGGAGCTCGTTGCGGACACGCCAGACTTGGTCTCATGCGCTGGAGATCCGAAGCGTCTTGTGGAACTGCTCAAGGAGAAGAAGCTGATTGAGGGCGGCGACAAAGCTCAGGCGTCGCTATGAGACAACGTATCCAATTGCCACAGCCACCTAGTCTTATCCGACGCCTGGAACCCTTAGGACAACGCTTGCACCACCCAGGTCACTCGTTGTATCGTTCCAATAGCCACACCCACAGCCAGGGCCCAACAAAGCACCTGCGTCGCGCTGGGCCACGCCAGCATCAAGGTGAAGACCACGCCACTCTCTGCACCCTCGATCAGGGCAGGTCGCATCATCACGCTGGTCAATTCCTCCGTCCTCTGCTGCTTCTGCTTCTCTTTGGTCTGCGCCGCCTTCCTCTTCTCTGCCACAGCGGCGACATAGAACAGAACAAAATTGTTCACATGGAATGTTGCCTCTACAACTGCGACAGATATCCATAACAATTTGCCGCCATTTGGCAAACCCAAGGCACAAGATATCGGTATTCCAGAGTACACGACAAAGTCCCCCAAGAGGTCGAGAAAGCCGCCGAGATCGCTTGACTGGTCTCTCTGACGAGCGACGGCTCCATCCAGGCAATCCAGAGCACGATTTAGAACCCAGAGAGCCAGTGCCCAAAAAGATGAACCGAAAGCTGCAGAAACGCAGGACGCTACGCCGCAGATGAAAGCCGCAATTGTCAGGTGCAGAGGCGCCACAGCCGGCGGGATCGCGGCGCAGAGAGGGTCGAAGACGCGGTCCTTAACCGGGCGAAGAGCGATATCGAACATTGTGGAGAGTGACCTTGTACGAGCGCCTGTTCCAAGTTGTGCAGCGATATTGCTTCGCTCGCCATGTGTACATGTGTACTGGTAGGGTGGATCCCCTTTCACTATCGGGAAGACGTCATTGTACGCAAGGAGCTGGAGGAACAGCTGTGACTCCCAGAAGGCGCGGCAAAATGCATTCTTCTCACAACCATCCAGGCAGCAACGGCTCATAACAACATGAAAAGTCGCTTTGTTATGACCAGCAGATCAACACACTTGCCATCCATTGGATAAAAGGCCAAGAAAAGGACTGCGTTTTCTGAACGAATTCAGCTTGGGATATTCACCGCTATATCCGGCTATTCTTCTCCAGAGAAATACCCGCGTTTGGTGCTGTTGCCGCACGAGCGAGTCGCCAAATTCCCAAGTACTACAGACGGCCTGAGTCTTCACCATGTCGACCGCACCCGCTTTCTTTCGCCTCCCCGAGGAACTTCTGACCATGATCGTTGACATTGTTGTAGACAGTGTCGAACGCCCTGCTATCACACCAATCTCAGGAGATCGATTCTCGGTACTGCAAGCACTTCGCGAAACACACCCTCGCTTCGCATATCTCAAGTCCGCGCTGCGACGCCTTTTCCAGACTGTCTGTCTGCCTACGGACCCCGTCGGAATCGAGCGACTGGAGAAGACCACGCTGGATCGATTTGCACCCTTTGTGCAGCAGATTCTATTTCGGCCTCCATCGTACGGCGTCGAAGTGACGTATGATCGCTTCAGAGGAGAATTACTGCGGCAGCATGACAAATCATCAGGCGACGAGAGGTGCACTAGCTGCGGCGCGTACGGGACGATGGAGGATACAACTAACGATGATAAGGTAGCGGCTGCGTACGAGTACTATTGTGAGCAGAGGGAACAGGAGAAGCAGGTTATGGCGAGCGGAAGAGCGGAATCGGTTCTTCTGTCCGTCATAGATCGACTGCCAGATGCACGTCACTTTGTCCTTGCAGCTTGGAATCGCGGACGGTGGTTGAAACGCAGCGCTACTCACAGGTTGATAATGCAACACTGTGCGGAGCGAATGGACGATGCGTTGATGGGAGACGAACTCTTACAATTCACCACGAAACTCATCCGCGGTGCGAACATGAGGCTCAAAAGCTATACGATTGGATGCTATACCACTGGCAGGCGAAGCGAAACCCTGTTGGAGGAATGGCAGTCAATCGACCTGAGTGAAATGGAAGGCTTGTTCTACTACGGCCGAGTATTCGATGACCACACACATCCCCGGGACAGACAACTGCAAACGGACCGTATTGGCCAGTTCTACGCATGTGTAGCCAGTCAAGCCAGTGCCAGTCTTCGCTGTCTAGTATTAAGAGGACCTCTCAGTTGCCGCTGGGCGCCTCCCAGCAATCGTTGCCCAAAGTTGGAATACCTGAAACTGGAAGACATGGACCTATCGGAAGGATTCGATGCCTGGCTCAAGACATGCACGGGTCCCAATCGCTTTCACATGGCAAGTATGACAGGCGTTCAAATGTCAACTTTCTGTGTCCTCCGCAAGATGCAGCCCATGAGAATCGAAATGGACCAAGTCTATGGCACACCTTCGAGGAAATGGACTCTGGACTTCCATACTGGCGAGGAATCAAATTATGTTCACTCTCCAGAGCATGACTCGGAGTATTGGCTGCACGCCCCTGACGCCCTGCATGCTTTCCTACGTGGCGCCGCCGCCTCGCCCGGGTTGCTGAAAATGTGCAACGAAGAGGATTTCGTCATGCCAGACGATGGATAGCGTGGTCTGGGCCGGAGCATTCGGTTTAACGTCAAGACAATGCGATTGAAGCAGAGGGGTCGCGGCGACAATGTGCACTTCACAGACCACGCACGGTATCAGATGCAACACAGCGGCATATACAATACCGGCGACGAACAACGCGATCACCAACATGCCCAGCAAAGTAAAGAAGGCGTAGACTGCCGCCAGTCGTCTTCTCTGGCCAATTCGTTACGAAAGGTCTACGATGTTCTCGACATTTTGTCGTAGAAATGGCAGAGCCCCTGAGAAACCTGACCCCGGCAAGCTGGTAACTCACAACAATGATGACAGCCAGAACGACTTGCGAACCCTTGGCATACGCTGCGGATCCCAGGATCCATACTTCTTCGTGCAAACCCCACGATCCTCTGACAAAGGTGTAGGTAGATTGGATGTAATTTTGAAAGGAAAAGGCATGGTGACGATCTGGTTGGGGTCTAGGTTGTTGGATGGCATCTTCAATGGTCATTGGCTGGATTTCGCTCCTCTTGTATGTGGGCTTTGGAGGAGGACAAGGTATCGTTCCAACGGACTCAAAGATTTTTTACAATATTTTGGGACGGTGTTGGTATTCTAGACGAAGATTTTTGAATGATTTCAAAGGCATCTTGATCTTGGCAAAACTCTCAATGAGGAAGGTAGGCGGAGCTACCGGGACGCTACACGTGTGAGATCCTTA